>JARFJB010000237.1:690000-1137500 GCA_036346205.1 Vesta saturnalis
AAGGAGAGCAGTTGCCGATTGATGGTTTTTTCCATGATTTCAGACAAAATAGAGGTGATGGCAATTGGTCGGTAATTCGAGCAATGGTTCTTATCGCGTTTTTTGAGAATATGTTAAACACTTGCTAACTTCCATTATGAAGGAAATTCCGCAGAAGATATACAGATCGAATAGACCTTAGATAAGATTGATGTTAGTTCGGGGGAACTTTCCCGTAGCTGGGATACCGTTTGGGCCAGTCGCATTATTGAGAACAAGTCTACTGATGATTGATTCTCGAATCTTGTATTGAAAGTGAATTGCTTTCATAGTGTATGAAAAAGAGCTGACTAGGGGCTACAGAATCATTAGGACACGCCTTTGATGCAAATAAATCAACAAAAACATTGGCTTTGTGCACAGAATCAGCAACTACATATCCGTCAAGGGATGTCCGGGAGGAAATGAAGATGTACCAAAGTTTTTACTGATTGCTTTAGCTTAAGCCGAAAATTTAATACTGCCCAAAGGAGATGTAGCTAGTTCATTGCATTTTCGTCGTTCAAACAACTTTTTAGCTTTTGTGATCAAACTTTTACAGGTATTTTTAGCACCAACGTAGCCTGCATGACTCTCCACCGTTTTATTAGATTTTAATTTAATATAAGATTTATTCTTTATATTACATCACCACAAGCCTTACTAAACCAGGGTTAGGAGCTATATTTAGTTAACTTGGAAATAGATAAACGCCAGCAATCAAATAAATAAAATTTCCGATGAATATAATTCGTCAATACTCAATTAGCAAAAGAATTAAGATTAATTTTGTTACGTGCAGAAACGGGAAGCGGAGAAAAATAGGAGAAAAGGGAGATGGGCCACTACTCACCTGCGGATTTAAGGAATCACCGGCATCAAACGATTCGGGCGGGCTGAGGAAAGTTCCAGTAGAGATAAAAAAAGGGCCAAGAGCCGCTCGCCAAATAAAGAACTCTGGTTATCCCAGCTCCTGAATAACGATGTCAGAAAGAGGCGAGTAGGTACCCGTAGGAAAAGAGACAGGAACTAATAGGGAAAAAGAAAAGAGTGTTGTAGGATAAAACAAAACCTACAATTTTTAAATCACGTAAAAAGAATACCTATAAAAATAAAGCGTGTTTCAAAATAAATAAATTCTAACAAAAGATAAATAAATTGGAAAATTAACGTTCAAAATAAGGTAAGTACGCAATTAAACAAAAGTAAATTTATAAATGTATAACGTAGATACGTTGGTTAATTTAAAAATTGAAAAAAAACAAAATAAAAAAAAAATATCAACAACACAAGTTTAGACAAAGTTAATCCGTAAAACGTTAAAAGTTCCAAAGGATAACTTTACAGTAAGTTATAATTATAGATAATTTCGAAAGGCTTTCCTAAGGTAAAGCAGGTTTTTTTTCTAATCGTAAAACGTTAATATGCTAAATGAAAATTTAAATTCAGAGTGCTTGTTATGTCCAAATTTAATTTAAGAAATTTGAAAGGAACGTTAAGAAAAAATTAAATTTAATCGATTACCAATATCAAATTAAAATTTAAAACAAATGGAAAATATCTAAAGCTAAACTACCGTGCGCAGGTTTGTTTGATAGTTAATACGTCGCAAACATTAAATGATAAAAATATGGCCGACAGCTGTTTACAAAGCGGTCGTCGTTAAAAGAACGATTTACACAACAATTAAATTAATGATCTAATGAAAAAGTAAGTAATTTAGTGATACAGTGATACACTATTTTTTTAACAATTATAATTATAAATTGCAAACAAAAAAACAAAGAGAAATAAAGTGGAAAAAGGGATTTCATATAAGCTTAGAGGTAAATAATATTTTAGTGAAAGGAATGAGTTATTCTAGTAGTTTTTCTTATCTTAGAATTAAGGAACTGAGGTTATAGGTGGGAAAATTATGTTTAAGAACGCTGACCTTTTGTTGATTTCTACGATGATGGATGATATTCTACTTAACTTATTTTTCTACGAGATGAACCAAAAATGTATGAAGATGGAATTTCTAGGTAAATTACAACATATTCAAGTACAGATGGTAAACTCTTAAACTTCTTTTAGTTGTATAAAAAAATATGGAACTGTAACGACAATAACCAGGACAAAAATAACTTCAAGTGCAACTGCGAGGTCAACGGAAAGTTCAAAGCAAGGTTCAAAGGAAAGTTCCATGGATAGTTCAAGCTGAAAATTGTAAGTCTAAGAGGGAAGGCGAGCTGTTCGTAATAAATTGTATGGAAGGTATATTTGAAAACAGCAATATGCAAAGAAAACAGTGAATACTCAATACTCTCGAGTAGAAACTTTATTTTCTTTGTGAAACAATTCCTTCTAAATATCCTTCTAGCGAAAATTGAAAATTAATTCAGAAACTTATTTAGGAATGCTTCAGCAACCAAACACCAAAGCTAACTCAATCCAAAAAATTTTTGTGTAAAAAGAAAGAGTGTTATCTGTAAGCAAGCCAAATGTGTGTTAAAATGAAGAGATTAAAAATTTTGAATAGCCAAATGTAAAATTAAATGTAAGAGATAAATTGTTGAAAAAATCATCGTAAAAATAAAATAAAATGTATTTTGTATGAAAGGATAGGTAACCAAAAGTTTTTTTTTTGTAGTCGTCCAAGACTACCGTTACATATATAGATATATATATACACACACACATATATATATATATATATATATATATATATATATAATTGTTTTGATAACTTTTGTAGTAAACGTATATTTGTCAATACAAACAAAATGAATTTCAATTAATTAGTTTCAATATTAAACAATCTCAGAGTCTATACGTAATGCTTTCATGTATCGATTATGAGGGAAAATAGTATTTTAGTTGCCTAATTAAATTTTACTTTAGTAGGCACTTAGCCAAATTAATTTTGGGAACAATTCAGATTAATGTAGTGAAATTGGCCGTATAAATTTAGTTGAATTAATTATTAAATGAATGAATTTATTAAAAATTCATTCATTAGTCACCATCAATCATTGGTGAAGGACTTGTGTTTGTGAAGGGGGAAACTGTGAACTCTGTCTGGGTCCCTTGATAGTAGTAGTGGGGCACCTTCCGCCGCCATCTTGAATTTTGACGTCACAAGGATGCCCCACGTGGGAGACCATATTTTCCACCCTTATTTTTTATGGTTTCTTTTCGGAGGCCTTTTTCAACCCCTTTTCATCCCTAATTATTTTTGTTTTCACTCGCTCACGTGTAGGACGCGTTTTTTCACCCTTATTTTTTATGGTTTCTTTTCGAGGGTTAACGCTTGATGGAATTTTCAACCCTAATTAGAGCCTTTTGGGTTTGGTCTTGGAGCTGGGGCTAGGTCTTGGACCTGGAGTTGGTCTTAGGGTAATTTTTTTATGGTCAGCTTTAACTCTAATTAAGGTCCTTTTGGTTATATTAAGAGCAGTACCCCCGGAGATTAGGCACACGCACACGCATACAATGTTGGAAATTGCATAATTATCCTAATAAGGTAGTATTATTGAAATTATCGATCCTATTGTTTTAAAATGGTCATATGCTATTGGGTACGTTCGAATGATCTTTTACCTATACGAGAAATTTATTTATACATTGTATTTCTAACAAGGAGGTTCTTGTAAGACATGTGTATGAACTTGTGTTAGAGATTGATCATGCGTGGGGGAATTTGAATGACAGTAAAATTTAATTATAGAACACTTATTTTTATTGTAAATGTCATAATTAAAAAAACCTCAGTGAGTTATAAAAAAAATTACTGACATTCAGGTTATTCTCTAATGAAACAATTTTTTTTTATTTAGTTAATTAATTACATAACAGTTATTACAATATGGTTTTCTAAACGAATATTAAAACATAGTTTTACGTGCATTGATTGCATTGAAATATGTTTCATATCCATCCGACCGTTAAAATGTTTGTATATTGTACGTCTTAATATTTTTTTAAAGAAACTTGTTACGTATAGCTTAGATGTGTTTTATAACTGTAATTAAAATTCTGTACAAGTAAATAAGATAAAGGGTTAAAAGCACACTTACCAGCTCTGTACAGAAAGAATGTTTTTGAGGGACTGATTCACGAGTGGTACCCGTTTTCAGTTACTCGTCTAATCAAACTAAAAACAACTTTCTATGTTTTTACGTTTTATGAATAGTTGATGTAAAACTAGCTACTGATTTCCCCATAATTAATTTTTAGAGTGTAAATATACAAACAACCTAATTATCTTTATCACACTTACTGCAACTCGTATTTACCTTTCCCTTAAAGTAATTAATATCAAAGCGGTTTGAACAAAATGCTGCACATACACACGCAAAATTGTTTTTATAAAAAACCTCATTAAATATTTGGAAAGAAATAATTACATGTTTAAATTCCATATGTAGTAAGAAACCACTGTTCATGTTTACTTTTAGCTAATTACTGTGTAATTATATAATCCTGTTAAAATTTAATAGTCTAAAAAATTGATTACCAGTATCGAATGGTTGACATAATTTCTTTTAAAAAACACTAAATTATAAATTTTATAACACGAGTTTTAAAAACACACATGCTGAATTAAAAAGAAATAAAAAACAGTAGGTATTACGCAATTCTTAATTAAAAAAGTAAGGTACTAAAAAATCTCTTTATTTATCAGAATAGAATGGTTGGGTAACAGGCGTTAAACAATAATTTGATTATCTCGTCATTTACAATTAAACATGAACTAAAATAATTTTTTACAAAACCAAACATAGGTAAATTATGTAATCTAAAATATAAAAACATTAACGTATAATGTCCAAACACATTCGAACAGTAATCTTGTAGTATTGTTTTATTGTATAGGAAGCATCTGGAATTATTCTCTAGGAAACGTAAATGATATCCTTGCGGTGCTCGTCCAAAGGAATCAAAATATTCCCCATTACCATTCTTGTCAATGTAGATAGCGGTCCAATGCTGACCTGGTTTGTTTGCAGGATCCGTGTTTACGATAATTGCACACGGCGTAGGTGCGTATCTCGGTAGTTGATTAGAAGCACATACAAGCCGAAACACATTCTTCTTGTGGCTGGGGATCGATTTTAAGTATCTCAACACTTGTACCGCATACATCTTTGGAATTGGTATGCGTCCAGTCTTGTAGTAGTAAGGCGTTTTCCAGTGCACACATAGGCCCAGTGTTGTTATGGTTTAAACAGCTACATGCTTTTGCTTCCTTTTTCAACTATTTAATCGACGAGCAACCAGTCCCCTCCAGGTTCACTAATAGTTTGTTAAGAAACCTTAAAAACTGTTGTTTTTCACTGCCCTGAAGGTGAATTTTGTTAAATGGGCGCAACACTCTTATCAACTCCTCACGGAAATTGTTGTAATGTACATGACCTGACCACCATTTTAGCCCATGGTACTTGTCGTCCATAAATTTTATCTGTCGTGACATGGATCCTGATATAAAGTAACCTCGGGGTGGTTTTATCAGCATCAACGATAAACGACCATGATCTGTAACCACGGATATTTCATTCGGTATGAATTTGTTGTTAACACCACTAAACCCTTGTATGTCCAAGTATGCTTCCATCTTCTTTCGGCTGCTGCTGTACACTGAAGATCGCAGGTTAGAGCTACCACTTTTAACAGCTAAAATACACAACGACGTTCCGATGTTTATCGATCTCGATCACGTTATCGAATTCTGCATACACCAAACAGTTAACGGTTACGGTGAGTGCCACCTCAAACCAGCCGTAGGGAGCCGTTTATAACTAAATTCAAATGCGTACTAGCGTTTGCAGACAAGTCGGGTGTTAGGTCAAAGGCCATTAAATAGTAGCCGTTGGGGTAATCACTTCTAGATATATTGTTACCTTCATTCAAAAAATGAATACCCGTACCAGAGAATGAAGTGCGGTACGCTCTTGCATATAAACCATTAGCTGTAAGGTCTGGTTGTAAGGCCTTCGAAGGAATTTGTTGTTCGTCAATATATAACGACACGTAGTTATTATTGCAGTGATGAAAATTGAACGGGTTTGAGGGGTAATCACCGTTGAAGGCTTTATTTGCTACAAACCCTACGATGTATCGTTTAGGTAACTGACCCAGGAATACATTATCCAATGATTTTCGTTGTATGCCTGCTGGTATAGTTAACACTTTTACGTCGGTCCTTGTAACAAGGTATTTTGCGGTGGTTGTTTCTAAAGCTTTAGCGTGCGCAATTAGAATAGTTGGATTGATTCGCATACGTCTCACCAGTAAGCTAGCGTCTATAATTCGCGCCTTGTAAGTTTTAAGCGAATGTCGCAATTATGCTGAAGGTATCTCTTGATCGTACAAATTTAGCCTTTAACTCAACACCACTTATGAGAAACTTTTCTTGATTAAACGAATCCTAGCGCACATGACCAATCATCTCCATCGGTTTCCCGGTAGCCGCAAGTGCTTGACGTGTTGAGAAACCGTTATTTGAGTTTCCCAGTGTATTAATCTGTCCAGCTGTATCATTGTGCCATAAGGTACATCCTAGATGTGAACTCTTGGCCTCCTTTCCATAATTTAGCAGCGTTTCGATATATGAACGGTAGGCGTAAATGTTGTTTGGTTGTGACACCATCTTCTGATTTAAGTAAACCTCCACCTGTGAGAAAAGCGAATGCATCCAATTGTTTACCAGTGCTACAACATCAGCGTCTGTAAGTGCTATATCATCTTGCCTTAGTACTTTAGCTGTGATGTACAACATGGTCTGGCTTAAATCTATGTAATAGTTTCTATTTCCGGGGACTACAAATTCTATTGGGGCATCATCACTCAGAGCTGGTAAGGGTTTGTAAAATATCCATTCACCACTCTCGATACTTGTCTGCGTCGACGGTAAAGCGAACAAATCCAATTCGGACTTGACGCATTCACACGAATGGGCATGTAGAAAAGTCATTATCTTGAAAATATATCGTCGTAAGTAGGCTTCTTCTTAGCAACAGCTCTCGGTGGAGAGTGGTTATTATCGAACAGACGTACACTTTTATAACCCGAACCCTCCATCATTTTATCGATTTTCTCGTCGGCTTTACGCTTAAGGTTGAAACGAATCCTTAATAGGTCGATCCTCTATGACGTCACCAAGAATATTACCACCCGTTCTAAGAGCTTCTTTTCCAATAGCCTTTGCACCAGACGTAAATAGCGGTATTATAATTCTAAATATACCACCTAACCAGCTCCCTATTCCATTACCACGTTGATATGGCGCACGTCTGTGGATAGAGCCGATATCGTTACCGGCCTGATTCATGTAATATTGCTGATAAGCGCAAAGCATTATTGTACTTTCTTAAAGTGTAGCTTCAGACACGACGTTCCAAACTCAAATGGCATTGCTGCATCCGTATCTGTTTTATATTAATCTCGATGTTTTCAAATTCTCGTGTCATCACCGGTATGTAGTGTGCAGGCGAAAAAACCACATCTTTATGACTCCCGTAAGCATAGTTTTCTGAAGTAATGTTTATAATACGCATAAGCGGAGATAAAACATCACCCACAATTTGCGGTTCAACGATGTCGCAATAAACAAACATCTGAGTTGGTAATCCTATCCATATACTAGCGGGGTGAGGGGGTATTGTAGCTATGTTCTGATACGGATGATAACCCAATTGTAAGGCTAGACATTGTGAGAATCCGAATAGCGAGAGCTGAGTTTTTAATTTCGTAGTGACGCGCTTAGTTAGATCATGATATTCGATTGTTAGCAATTTACTTATTAGCACATGGTTATTTAGCTCGTTGGTATTTTCTTCTATGTCGGCATAATTTCCCGAAGCGAAACGTATCACGTACCAGCCATCTTCAACATAAATGATCTTCTCGTTGTCGCGTTGAAAATATTCTGCGGCCTTTTTTAATATCGTTTCTAGCACGCTTTCTTCAGGTGGCTCTGTTCTATAATAAATTAAATTGTCTGTTGCACTTACAGCGGCAAAAGAATATGGGTACTGAATTTCCGATATCCCTACAACCCACGACCCCGTTAATCTTATTCGCTTTGGCAGTTGCGTAATAAAACTTGACGTCATATTACCTGGAAAATACGTCATAGAGCTCTTACTCAATAAGGTAAGATAAAACTCCATTTTATATTAAATTTGTCACTGTATCCACGCCACTTGACCAGGTATTGTTTATATCGCCCGCGGCCCTTCTCTGCTAGAATCTTATCGATTCTGAATAGACTATCTTTATCAACTGTAACAACTTGCAATTCTTCTTCGTAAAAGGTACCCTCAACAGGATTGTTATTAAGATCGATTATTCGATAAACTGCTGGGCTTCTTTTTTTCACCGTACTAATTGTAAAAACTTCCTCGCTCCAATTCGTTTCATATCCCTTCTCAAAGGTGTGCTTAGTTCTGGCGATTCTGACATGCTCACCGACTTTATATTTAGGATGGCGTACTGGACCTAAACCTTTCGCGTACAGGTTATCCCACACTTCCAAAATGTTTTTATCGTTTATAGCCGCGGGGGCCATCTTTATACTTGAATGAGGGCTATTGTTGTAAGCAGTCACAAGCCTTTCGAGTACATGAATATACCCTATATTTGTAAGTGAAATAACACCACATCTTCGTTTTAAATATTTTATTAAATCTTTCAACTACAGGTGCTTTTACATCAGGGTTATTTGTTACATAGAAATTGATATTTTGTTTCTTGAAAAAGTTTTGTACACTGTTCGCCACAAACTTTTTGCCTTTACCCGTCTGTAGATTTGCCGGAGTATTGTCGCAATCCTTAAAAATATCCGCGAATGCTTCAGTTACAGATAAGGCTGTTTTCGTTTTAAGTGCTCTCGCCCATGCCCTCTTGGTAAATACATCAATTACCGTTAGTATGTAGTTGTATCCACTATTGTGTTTACTTAAAGTTCGTATATCACAAAGATCCGCATGCCACAACTCGTAAAATATATTTATTTTATATATATATTTAAAATATATAAAATATATTTATTTCGTGGAAACTTTTTTCTGACTGGTTTATGTACCGTATAAGCCTCCTGTGCCTGCAGCCAATTTTTCACTTCACCATATATACCCTTTACAGCATTAGTTAAAGGTGTTACACCAGGGAACTCTGCTGGATGAGAGGGATCGTAGTATACAGCATCCATGTTATGTCCGCCACGAATCCCAATCTAGTAAAATTCCTCTTCTTCTTCTTCTTCTTTGAGAGATTCTTCTCGGTGTTTCCCGCGTTTCACTATCAGCATCGTAATTCTCACCAATAGTTGTTGTGAGGGTCCGTTCAACGCTGGGTGATACAGAAACATCATGCCTTTGCGTATTGCCGATAAACTTTCGTGGTATATTTATCTCTTTAACGTACGTCGCAAACTGACGCCAACCGTGCGGGTTTGTAGTTTTTCGTTTTCTTAACGTCTCGTGAACCAGATCGATAATGTTGGAATGTGGTATGATCTCGCCTTTTATTGTGACAGTACCCCTTTTATCCCAAAAAACATCGCTGCTCGTATTCAGTATACGTAACAAAGCCTCGTCTTTTCTCTTATATGAAGACGGAAGTGTTGATACTATTTCATCGTCCGCTAGACCTTTGCGTTGCGCTAAATCTCTAATATCATCAGCAACAGCGTCACCGCTGATTGTTATGCTGTGGGCTGACGTAACTGATTGTAAAAGTGTAGCTACCTTTGAAGAACTTGGTTATACTGCTGCCATTTGTCATGGTCGGTCATTTTGGTTTTTAAAACTTTACCCATATCGTTACCCAGCTGCGTTAAAATGTTGTTTTGTGTAACATCTGGTGCCTGTAAGCGCTGTATAAAGTCCATCGGTAGAATAATCATCTTCTTCAGAATGTGGTCCATGGTTATTGAAACAGATTACCCAGAATTCCGCCGAGTAATGGTCCTAACAGGAGTGGTAGAAATGCACCACCTTTCTGTACAAGAAACTGTTTCTTCTTTTTTATAGATTCGCCTCTCTGTGCCAAGCTGTTTCTGATCAGCTGACAGAGGTACACGACCTTTTGAAATGGTATGCGCACACTCGCAAATACACTCTACCGGCTTACTATCCAAACATTTCAATAAAGCGTCACGTTGACTTTTACTTAATCTGGCTAATGCATGGGATATCAGTGTTCTCGCTTAAAACGTCAGACATCATATATGATGTGATCTTTATGATTGTGAGACTTAAACCCTTTTTCGCTATATATATATATATATATATATATATATATATATATATATACCTGGCAGATACCTTGAGACCCGAATATGTTTGTTCTATAACGTAGCACATCCGGTGTATTCTGTTTTAAATCGAACAATAAATATCCGTGCGGGCTTGAAGTGGCATCTTGGTACGCTGCTTTTAAAAACTTTGGGTTGTCCGGCGAAATCTATCTTGCTAAATGCTGTATCTGAGCTCTGCCACGTGGGTTCTTAAACAAAATTATGTAATGTGCGTTGAGAAAAATATCCCGCTGTCCACGTCCTTGATGATATATGTTCTGCGTTAAGAAAAACACACTTAGATTTCGATGATGACAGCCCTTTGTAAAAATATCAACCACAAAGCCGTTAGTTTCGCGCATTAGATCGTCAATTATTATTAAGACAGGTTTTTCCCCGTCAAACTTCCATATCAGGTAAACTCTTTTGAAATTCCACAGAGAGATCTTTTAATAAAGGCTGCCACTCACTGTAAAACGAGATAATTTTTCAAAAGCTGTACCGCAGGCGGTTTCGATATTTTTTAGAAAATCAACGATAAAATACGATTTCCCACAACCCGACGACCCCGCAACTATCGCCGAAAAGAAGTGCTTAAACTGGCCTTCCATCTTGAATTGCTAAACGGTACTAACAGATACTCTACCAGCAACTTCGTTTAAATAGACTAAATAACATCCTTTTCAATCAGAATGCTAACCCTCCAATCACCGGGTCAAAATGACCTATAATTGCCAGAAATAGTTGTCACTCTACCCTAACCCTAAGACCAACTCCAGGTCCAAGACCAACCCAAAGACCAAGCCCAGGTCCAAGATCAGCTCCAAGCACCAAGACCAGCTCCAGGTCCAAGACAAGCCCCAGTCCCAAGACCTAGCCCAAGTCCAAGTCCAAGACCAGCTCCAGGTCCAGCTCCAGCCCAAGACCAAACCCAAGGCCTCTCACGTGAGCAAGTACAAAAAATTTCTGTCAAAAAAAGGCTCTTAATACAATCAAAAATAATCAGGGCTAAAAATTCCATCAAGGGTTGGCCCCCGAAAAGAAACCATAAAAATAAAGGTAAAAAAACGCGTCCTACACGTGAGCGAGTAAAAACAAAAATAATTAGGGATGAAAAGGGGTTGAAAAAGGACTCCGAAAAGAAACCATAAAAAATAAGGGTGGAAAATATGGTCTCCCACGTGGGGCATCTTTGTGACGTCAAAATCCAAGATGGCGGCGGAAGGTGCCCCACTACTACTATCAAGGGACCCAGACAGAGTTCACAGTTCCCCCCTTCACGTAATACCTATTGTTTTTCTCTTTCTTTTTAATTCAGCATGTGTGTTTTTAAAACTCGTGTTATAAAATTTATGATTTAGTGTTTTTTAAAAGAAATTATGTCAACCATTCGATACTGGTAATCAATTTTTTAGACTATTAAATTTTAACAGGATTATATAATTACACAGTAATTAGCTAAAAGTGAACATGAACAGTGGTTTCTTACTACATATGGAATTTAAACATGTAATTATTTGCGTGTGTATGTGCAGCATTTTGTTCAAACCGCTTTGATATTAATTACTTTAAGGGAAAGGTAAATACGAGTTGCAGTAAGTGTGATAAAGATAATTAGGTTGTTTGTATATTTACACTCTAAAAATTAATTATGGGGAAATCAGTAGCTAGTTTTACATCAACTATTCATAAAACGTAAAAACACAGAAAGTTGTTTTTAGTTTGATTAGACGAGTAACTGAAAACGGGTACCACTCGTGAATCAGTCCCTCAAAAACATTCTTTCTGTACAGAGCTGGTAAGTGTGCTTTTAACCCTTTATCTTATTTACTTGTACAGATTTTTAATTACAGTTATAAAACACATCTAAGCTATACGTAACAAGTTTCTTTAAAAAAATATTAAGGCGTACAATATACAAATATTTTAACGGTCGGATGGATATGAAACATATTTCAATGCAATCAATGCAGGTAAAACTATGTTTTAATATTCGTTTAGAAAACAATATTGTAATAACTGTTATGTAATTAATTAACTAAATAAAAAAAAATTGTTTCATTAGAGAATAACCTGAATGTCAGTAATTTTTTTTATAACTCACTGAGGTTTTTTTAATTATGACATTTACAATAAAAATAAGTGTTCTATAATTAAATTTTACTGTCATTCAAATTCCCCACGCATGATCAATCTCTAACACAAGTTCATACACGTGTCTTACAAGAACCTCCTTATTAGAAATACAATGTATAAATAAATTTCTCGTATAGGTAAAAGATCATTCGAACGTACCCAATAGCATATGACCATTTTAAAACAATAGGATCGATAATTTCAATAATACTATCTTATTAGGATAATTATGCAATTTCCAACATTGTATGCGTGTGCGTGTGCCTAACCTCCAGGGGTACTGCTTTTAATACAACCAAAAGGACCTTAATTAGAGTTAAAGCTGACCATAAAAAAAATAACCCTCTCCAGGTCCAAGACCTAGTTCCAGCTTCAAGACCAAACCCAAAAGACTCTAATTAAGGTTGAAAATTCTATCAAGCGTCAACCCTCGAAAAGAAACCATACAAAATAAGGGTGAAAAAACGCGTCCTACACGTGAGCAAGTGAAAACAAAAATAATTAGGGATGAAAAGGGGTTGAAAAAGGCCTCCGAAAAGAAACCATAAAAAATAAGGGTGGAAAATATGGTCTCCCACGTGGGGCATCCTTGTGACGTCAAAATCCAAGATGGCGGCGCAAGGTGCCCCACTACTACTCTTGATTTATATTTAAATCTAATAATACAATTTTCAAACGAGCCTTAATTTGTGTATTGGTGGAAATTGACTGTAAGCCTCACTTACAACCGGCCAACTCCCTTAAACCTTCTCTATACCTACATATGTATATGTAGGTTGGAAGATAAAAATGTTTTAAATTTAAATTGATTCCATCTTTATAGCAAGGTTGCTATTTATCTAATTAACAATATCGCTTTTATGTTTAATTAGATTTGTTGAACGATGGCTACTTATTACGTTTATAAGAAAATGCCAACAAACCTTTCTTCTATGGCAAATGTATGTTTGTATTTTTGTCATAACAATAATTTTAAAATTTATTTTGTTAAATAATTGTAATTAGCAAATATTGGCAATAAACATTTCCAAAAGTAGAGGTATTCTGTTTAATTTTAACAAACAATGTTTATAACGTGTGTCTATTAATGGTTGAAGCTCACATCATGTAGCAAATTTTGGTTAGGTTGGTACCACTACACTTCATTTCGGTCGCAAAAATTGACATCGCCCCATGATGTAATCACCTTTGATGTAATTATAAACATTGTTAGTTAAAATTAAACAGAATACCCCTACTTTTGGAAACGTTTATTGCCAATATTTGCTAATTACAATTATTTAACAAAATAAATTTTAAAATTATTGTTATGACAAAAATACAAACAAACATTCTTCATTAAATTAATATAATTACAAAAAATGTTGAACATGATGACCCTGATGCTGTAGACATAAATTAATTCTTCGCTTCATGTTTTCAAAAACAACCAGAAGTTCTTCCCAGCTTGAATCTCGTGTTTAACTGCTAATTCGTCTAAATTATGCAATATTTTTCTATAAATATTACTTACTCAAATTTGAAAAACTTATTTTAGGAGTTATGAAAATAACTGATAGTGAATATAACGAAAAATTAATACAGGAATGAAGGATGAACGGAAAAATTATAATAAAAGCTAATAAAAAACATTGCGACGTGCGACTATGGCAAAAAAGGTAGAAACCGATTGATTTTACAGTATAATTCCCAGTGTTGCAAATACTAAGCAAAGAAATTTCCTAGATTTGTCATGACGTCAGCTTCAATCATTAATAGACACCCGTTAATTATATCAAAGGTGATTATCCCATGGGACGCTAATGTCAATCGCTGCAACCGAAATGAAGTGTAGTGGTACCAACCTAACCAAAATTTGCTACATGACGTCTGCTTCAACCATTAATAGACACCCGTTATGAGCTTTAATATTGTGTAAAGCGAACGAAGCAACAGAAATTTAATTTCAATCAGTTATCTCTCACTAACTTACACACATTCAAACACCCACCCACCCACACGCGCGCGCCCTCATACACGTTTTAAAAATACTGAAGGCGTTGAAATCATCAAAAACCCAAATTATCAATTTTTCACAATTTATTTATGTGTTTTGTTTCTTACACAGCGTGATCCAGATTAATTGAAGTGGTCCGCTTACTTCAAAAAAGCTATTCTCCACTTATCTCATTTAGTGATCCCAACTATTTTCAGTGATGTACATACGAGTCTTACTGATTGGGCGGGGAATTTAAAAGTTGATGATATATCAACAATAAATACAGCAAAATTCTAAATGACATAAATAGTCTGTATTTCTTGAGTGTTGAACTACCTCCATCTTAATGTTATTATTAAAAATGCCAATAAGTAAATGGAATGTTTTTATTTCAATTTAGTTCTAATTTGACTGATGGCGGAGACAGATTATAGTCTCCGGAAGCTTATAATAGGTGCTGAAAATGTTGTCCATTATTTTCTTAGCATAAATATACTCTATGTTTAATATTCTCGAAGACGGCTACTAACAGTTGTGGGGTTATTACATTAACGGCGTTCACTATGGCACTCTTTAACTCCTAAACCGTATGCAAACGATTTGCATACACAACATTTTTAAGATGACCAATAAGAAAACAGTCGATCGGAGTGAAGCAGGGAGATCGTGGAGCCCATCCATTTTTGCTTATTATTCTATCACCGAAAAATTGAGATAAACATGCCAACGTTGTACGGCCGTGTGGGCTGTTGCGGATTTATTGCTGAAAATACCTGTTTTGAAGCAGTTGTTCAATAAAAGGTCTTATCATTAATTGTTGATAGTTTTCGGCATTTATATTTTCATTAAAAAAACTTAGTCCAATTTTCAGTTGACCAGGTTCGGTAATTTTGGGAATTTACATAGCCGCTTAGATGAAACCATGCCTCGTCACTGTAAAATGTTATATCCAAAACATCATTGTTATTGAGATTTTCATTAAACCCGGTACAGCAAGTTCGACGCTTTTCAAAATCAGTTGGAAGCAATTCTCGTAATACAGACGTTTTGTACGAGTGCATTTTCAATTTTTTATAAGCCCTCTGGCATATCTCATATGAAACGCCTACGATGACAATTAATAAGTAATTAACATTTATTAATAAAAACTAGTTTTAGTCAATTACCACTTTGAGCAGATAATCGTCTTAAAGATTTATTGGGACTAGCTTCCAATCGCCCCCGAATATCTTCTAAGCCTTCTTCGCCAAGTGCAGGTCTTCTGCAAGGATATTTACATTTGGATGCGGAGCCGGTGCCACGAAAACGTTGAACAATTCGATGAACATTCTGTGTGAATGTTTTGTAGGTAACGTCAATGTTGGCCAACCGTTGTTGGAATTCTTCGAAGTAAGAAACTTTATTTTTATTCTAAATAGAGCTCTGTATTTATTTACTTATCAGATAAATCATTCAAGTATGTGCAGTTTTTGTCTTGAAGAAGACAGATTTTATGTGAATTACAGGAACAATAAAAAGACAAATAAAACGACAAAAACAGAAGGAAGCAAATTATGACAGTTTGTACATACGTATTTACGGACGCTCATGACCCCAGCGGATGAAAGTTTTGATAAACAACTTACTTTCCAATGTTAGTATACATTTTTGATAACAATATGACCATAGTGGAGTTACAAACCCTACAATCAATCTGGCTCACGCTGTGTTTACTTACTGCGATCGATTTTTTTCTATATTTCCATATCTTTGCATACGTCTTTGGCTTCCACAAGACTCATACACTGATTCTAACAGGTCCTTATATTCCTCTTGTAAATGCCTTTGCTTTACAATAATGAAATTAAAATGGTTTATTTTAATTTGCCTCGGTCTAGCTCAAATTGGGTCTTGTCTTAACATGACGGGGGTGGTACGTATTTTGGTGCTTAACACTGTACACTTTGAATAATTACAACTAAAATATTTTAAACGTATATTACCTATTTCTACAAAACTAAATAATCAGGTGCTAAACTAAATAAATTAACAACAACTAAAACAAAATCTGATCTTAGGTTACCCGGGATGTCCTTCCTGGCAGCGCCCGTTATGGTTGGTCCCCCGTGGACGGTAATAGTGATTATTGGATCCTGAGCCGTTTCTGCGGAAATATAAATTATTGTGGTTCAATTGTTAGTGTTATGATCCAAAAATCCTAATAATGACGATTTAATTTGGTTTATTATGACCGATCAGGCCGGCCCTGTACACGGTGGCTTGGCATTTGTCCGGTGGCGTTGTGTAAAATTCTACATATTAGATAAGCAGGGGCCAACGATCGCATTGGTGTCTGTAACCAGGTCAAAAAAAAATCAATCATTTAAAGTAACCTTGGTGTCCATGACCATTCTTATATGTGATTTGGCTTTCAGACTGACTGGATGAGAACTCAGTATTTGGAACTTCACACAGGAGAGGTTAATATTTACACGTTTTTAAATGCAAATTGTGCGTACGCGTTTGATTATTTACTCTAATTGATCAGGATGGTCTCAGGATTTCTTAATTAACTGAGAACATATTTACAGTAATGAAATGAATATCTAACATTTAATTATCCCCGGAAATAGGACGTATTAATTCTTTATTATTAGAAACACTTCTGTTTTTGTTAAACGCGTATAACTTTCTTATAAGCGAAACTTATTTTAGTTATGAAATACAGGGAAGACAGGGTTTATCACGATCTTTTGCGTTAGTTATTATTAAAAACTGCTTCTATTATTAATTGTTGTAAACGAATTAATTTGAGGCGGGTTTACACGACCTTTTAGGACAGCGTGTACTAAATTGAACAATTCTGAGAATTGTTTCCGACGCAATGCAGGTACGTGATTATTCTCGGGATTAAAATGAGAGAATTTACACGTATAATGTGCGTGATCTATTCGGATGCTGGTAAATTAGTCAGGCCTTCGGGAACAAAATAATGAATAGCTTTTCGTTGCAGGCAAAAATATACTCGCGATACGAGAATGTTTATCTTACCGGATTTCCTTTATTAAGGAATATTATTAGAAGAATATCTAACAAAATTTATATGCGATTTGCGAGACGCTGGAGCAAGTTTGATGCAATTTATTACGTAAACGCACCACGGGTTTGTCTTTATTTAACTGGAGGATCACGCGGGTGATCTCTAAGAATATGGCTTCTGGTATTGAGATTATCTCTAGGTTAAGGCGTCGCTTGTTTGTATTGCTAATTTTCCTCAGGATCTGGTAGGTGTATTGTATGTGTAATGTATGGTTAATGGAGAGCCCTTTATAAGATTCTGGGTCCAGCCCGTCGACTACTGTACAAAGGGATCTCCTGGTGGTGCGGTAGAATTAGATCGAGTACCCTTCTTGCCGTTGGAGTAAATGGAAGATGACTACAGGGCGTTAACCCGAAGTAACAACGTCCTGATTTGTGTGTATGTGGCAGAAGGTAACTTCAGGCTATACAGCCTGTCGTATACTTCTAGTGTGTGTACTGCAAGGGTTAGATAACTTCCGGGCTCTGCAGACCGTCGTTTCTCTAGGTGTCTGGTGTAATGTTTAAGAAAAATGGTGCAATAAAACTTACGTGCTGTTAACCTTAGCGTATCTCTACTAGCAGTTTGATTGTATAATGCAGATTTACCGGTGACGGCGGCGAAATAACTCGACTAAAGATACACGACGGTTCAGTATACACGGGTGCGGTAATCGACAGGTAGGCGACGTACACAACGAAACTAACTACGGCAGGCGCGCGCGGTCTGGATCTTGGTTCTCAAATTCTAGATGCTGGAGACGCGAGAGTAGCAGTAGTAGCGAAGTCGCGGAGTAGAAAAGTAGTAGCGGAGCGCGCAGAAAGTGGCAAGTAGTAAGTAGTAGCGGAGCGCGCAGAAAGTAGTAAGTAGCCTGGACTGGAGTAGCGAAAAAAAGTAGCAGTCGCGGAATCGCAGAGAGTAGAATTTCTTCCGGTAACGCCGCAGTTTTTATAGCTAATTCGCGGTGGGTGGATCCGGCTTCTATGCAGGGGGTCCTCTGGCTGTGATTGGCTGAGGGTTCTCGGACGTAAGAGCATTTTATGCTTTTTAATATCTACGTCGGAGGGGATTAAAATTAATTACTTATGATGAAATATCGCGCAATCTTTTATAATAGGTTTTAATTTTATGCAACTTTATCTATCTTGATTACTGTAGGGCAATTAAATAAATAATTAATTCCCAAAGAAATTTAGTAAAGTTAAGCTGGATCTTTACACTCTTTGCTTTAATCGCACTTTCTACTGCATTCAACCACTATTTTCGACGTTTGCTTCTACCCACTTAAGCTCATTGAGTTTAGTAACTTATAGCATAGCGTGCTTTATAAATGCAAAGCCAATTTGTTGAAGTTGATAGTGAGGATTGAGTTACTTATTTACCGAATAGCCATATATCTTTTAAGATGTTATCAATAATATATTAGCACAGTGTTTTTAGCCTAAAGAAAAAAGTTGGGTCACAGTGGCATCAATGACGTGACATTTTGGAGAATAACATCTTTCTCCTCCTTATACTTATGTCTTGTTAGAGGTTCTACACTCTTACCAGTGGCACATTACGTATAATACTATAATTATATTATAAACTTGAATTGATTATTATTGAATGACGTTTCTATTGCATCTGTAAAATTTTAAATTAACGGTTTTCAAAATATTATATTAAATCAGCACAGTCACTTACAACGCACATCAGATTGTTTAGATTAATTTTTAAGCTTAAGTGTACTTAGGTTTAACATAAAAATAGCTTTTTAAAGATTATCGATTAGTTGGCTCTAGTTAAATTATTCTTAAGTAAGGTCTTTAATTTCCGATATGTTCACACAAAGTAATTTTTTAGTACTTACTTATTACCTTACGAAACATTTTCGTAAAGAAAACTTGTCTCGAACTATCTATAAAAAGAGGCTTTATACTTTTTGCTACAACGTTAATTATACCGTCTGATGATTGTTATTCTGTGCTTATGCTTATCTTCAAACTAACGTAAATAAGTAAATAGGTAATAAGAATAAGATTATTCTCAATAATTTTTATGAAAACTCATACAGAGTACAATTAAAAATTAATTGGGCCAGCAAACGCCAGCGAATCTAAAAACAAAGGTCAATTAGCATTACTATCTAGAAATCCAAATTCAGTACTTACTTCTTATTTAAAATACAGAAATGACCTTCTTAATCTAATGGAGTTTTTGGACAAGTAACCACATCTGATATTGTTTCATTCATAACCAGTTTGTAATTTCCTATAGAATTTTGTTAAAAAATTTAAACTATGAGAAATAATTTTTAACCTTTCGGTGATTTCACAAAACCATCTTCTAATATATCATTTAACCATGGAAGAGCATCTAAAATGAGCTCTAGGTATGACTTTACAGCTATAGTTGAAATTTCTAAAATCACTGTCTATAGAATAAGATCCTCCTGCGGATAATTCTATTATTGAATATAAATATATAGCTTTACATGATATGGTTCCCAGTAATATGAGAACCAGCACGTGCTGGAGCTGCAGAAGGCGCAAATGTTTGGGAATGTCGAAATGTTGCACAAGAATCTTGTTTCGCTTCTTTATTATCTACAGCACTGGTAACGTTCGGTTTTACAACAATCAGCGAGCTCACTGTCGTAACAAATTTATATTTTAGAGCTAAATCCAATGCCTGTTTGGTCAGTTTATCTTTATCACTTTCTGAAGTCTCCTTGTAACAACCCATTTTGAGTTGTATTAAAACATACCGTAATTTACGTTCTTCGTTCATTTAATTGTAAATAAAAAAAAACTTTTTAATTATTAATGAATTATAAGTATGTGGTAGGCAACTTAATTTACATTTTGGTGAACTTAAGTTGCATATTTTCTTAGGGGTTTATATTCCCATACCTTTGAATTAATTTTTGCGCACATTTTTTCGCGCACCGCTGTATCACCTTATATCTAAGCGTCCTTTTAAGCATTACTTGACGAACGTTGCTTTGATTAGGAAGGCATGTTTGGGTTTTCACCTAAATATTGTGAAAAGTGCCATTGATTTAATGGTAAGATACATTTAACTCGTCTTATATTAAAATCTGAAACATTTGCTTTTGGAAAGCACTTTCACTTTTACTTTTACCACTTTTACTTTTATTACTTTTGGTATTTTCGATGCTTATGATTACAATTTTGCAAGTAATTCAGATTTAAATTTAGATCACATTTTTTATTTGAACTTTCGAGAGAATGCAATAATCACAGGATTATTTAAATTTCATGAAGATAAATTTATAAGAAGTAAAATTCATCTTTGGTATGGTTTACAACGTACAGCATTGTTATTACGACCTATTGCGCAATATTTGTGCAAAGATTACATCACCTTTGGTTTACATTTTCGTATTCGTTTAGATACCAGAGGTTATCAAAAAGTTGTGTACAAAATTTTCGAACAGCTATTTATATCCTAATAATTTAGTAATTTAAGGCTATTACAACTAGTTTTTAAGATATATTTTATATAATTCTAAAGTTAAATATTTAATGAACATAGTTTGTATATCTTTTATTTTGACATTTTGGTGAATTTTTTATTGTAACCTCGGTTTAGTTATTCCGAGCATAATCAAAAAATAACTTGGCGTCCGAGATAATTTTTGTCATTGTTACATTGCGGTTACTATATTGATGTTAAGTGGTAATTAAGCAAATCAAAAAAAGCAAGTACTAGCCTGCTTTAATCCACTGACAGACAACGGCATCATCTTTTATTGAGTGTTTCGGATCCCTGGTTATTTTAACGATTTGTTTTGAGAACATTTACACCTATTTATTTATTATTAAATTATTTGCACCAGGGCTTTTAGACCACCACTATATTTACATCCTTTTTTCTCTGTTTCTTGTGCTTTTGTATTATTTTCAATAATTAAGAAGTTACCAAATAAATACTGCGGTAATTGATGTATTTTAAGGTAGCGCTAACAGCAGACTGTTCTGCCATATCCAACGAAAGGGTTCTTATGGAGAATATCAATTTATATTCCATGTCACTTGGAAAAAAAATGCCTGAGCCAATTATAAAGGAATGTCGGAATATCATTTTGCAAGCTTTTGCTAATTAATTTTCTTGATTTACAACAATTGAAAACATATTTAGAAACTGGTGTGTGATGATCCAAAGACTGCATAAATATATTCGAGAAATTAGAGGGAACAAAGGAAAAGGCCACGTATTTCATTCCCTCCCCAAGGGAGAGGGCGGGCTGCTTGAGTTTTCCAAGCTCCTTCAGCAACAATCAATGGATTCCCAGCATATATTACGTATACATGCATAGTGGGATTAAGGATGAGTGTGGTCAGGATAGGATCGGAAGGAACGCAGTTAGGGTTCTGAAGGGAAAATACTACCCCTGCATTCGCCTAAATAGCCTGACATGGTTTTTGTATATGCAGTGAGCATGCCGTTACATGTGTATGAGGAAAACCCCCTGAAAAACCTCATACATACCTACCGAATGCTAAGCAGGTCGTGTTACCACAACTTTACTAGCTCGGTCCAAGAATTAAGACAAAGTTTGATTTATGCAATAATTGCGATTTGGCAAAGGAGTTGGGAATTTTGATATATATGAATAAAAATTGGATTTAATAAGTAACGTTCATGTATCCGTTTGTTTATGTAAAATGCCGTGAAAGGTCGAATAAATAAAGAAATAATTTCGAAGTAAAGGTTTTGTTTATGTAAGGTGCCCCGAGGTAACTGGGTCAATGAAACTTAAGGGTGCTAACATTAACCGGTCGCTACCAAAAGTTATTAATAATAAGATAACATAACATTAAGATACTTACAATTACGCAGTCTAACATATAATTTATATGATTTTCTGCAAGGTTATCTAGTACAGAAAACAATGATTTCACCTTATGTGGGGCCAATTTCCCTTTGATTTTGAGGTAACTGGACTACCCCGGATTACATTTCATTAGAGAACTACTGCAACTGCCTGAGGTATTTGGGCCTATTTCTGGACATTTTAATAATTTGGTGAAAGTGATGGTTTTCATAATTGAGCGTTAAAAAAACCTCATATGACTGTTGTATCTTAATCGTTGTCGAGGCACAGATGAGTAAAAAGTTAAGAAACTATTGCAAAAGTAATTTAAAAGTAAGTATAAAAATTTCCTCGCTTACAAATATTATTTTTTTTTTGTAATGAGTTGAACTACCAGTCATTGGCACAATCTCTTCTTCTCGAATAGAAGATTCCTCTTCTGCTTGCTTAAATTTCATTGTTTGGTCGTCTTTTAAAAAAGCCTACTTCATACCCCTTATTTTCTACCTCCAAAACTTTTGCACTATGCTGCCTTCTTATAAAAAACTTTCGCAACGTTGTAGTCATCTGGCTCAAGGTTTCTACTTTCATTTTCACATTCATACTCTGAGAAACTTTTACTGTAATAGTCGCATATTTCCTTAATATTTCTACATTAGAAGGCGTATTACTTAAAATTGGTCTGAGAGTTATGGGTCCTGTAATTCCAATACCATCAACAACAGGGGTTGGTAATTTAGTACCACAAAAACCTGCTACTACTATTTCTGAACCACCAAAACGAATGGGGAACTCAGTTTTAGCCAAGCTGGTGACTGTAGGTTCGTATTTAAAAGGCAGCATCTGGTCCTTCATAGATGCTTCGCGAAAATCCTAAATTACACAAAGCTAATTTTTGTAAAAAAAAAATCAGCACCATCACCGAATGATAGTGCCAAAATGGGAGCTTTTCTCGCCTCAGAATTTAATTCAGTTGTCTACAATAATTTAATACGCACATATAATGCGCACGTTTTCAGCTTACTTCTGTAACTATTTGATCGGTTGATTAGTCTGTCAGCTGTCCGTCTGTCAAAAATACAACTGTTGGTTGACGTTTAACGTTGTCAGTTTTTGGCCTTATTAACGTTATCTGCATTTGCTGAATAAGCATAAGGGAAATAGGCGTTCTAAAATAAACCACTTTAAAAAATTTAACACTGTCATGAAACCCTACTCTAAAGTAACAGTGGTTGTCCACTGTACTCTTCAAATCATAATTTTTTCGCGGAAACCTCTGGATTGCTTATATTCAAAACTTTTGTATTACTATTAAACTCAACCAAGTTAAACGAATCGTGTTCATTCAATTTATCCAATATTTTAATCATAGCTTGTTTAAGCTGTTCAATGCTTAGTCCCCACAGTTGGATCTCTCTCAACATCGTACTGTACCACAAGTTGTCCAGCAAGACCATCTTTTTCCTTAGCATCAAATACGTCATCTAATTCTTTTTGTTTCTCCACATTAGGGCTAAAAGTAACAATCATGACCAGATCATTAACGATTTCTATATCAGCTCTTGGACCTAATTCTGGTTTATCAGTGACAATTTCGTTTACAGAAGGTAATGGAGGAGCTTTTAAATCCGTATTTTTTCTACTTTCAGCAATTAAAACTTCAACACTTAAGTTGACCTGGATGAATGTTAATGACTTGTTCATAATGGCCATCTTGTCTGTTCAAAAGCTGTTCGTAGGATAAGTAAAAGGCGGCTTACAGCAACATGTGCTGACGCCAAACCACCAGCCACAGCCTGTATATATGTGAAAAAGTAAGTGGTTAAACACTAAAGTGGATAGGCTTACTTAATAGTAATCCCGTTTAGCTTCCTCATTTTCTTTAACGTAGGCAGTATAGTTTTTACCGTCAACTTCCATGATAAATACAGAAATCAATGCAGAATATGGTAGGACTATGGAAAACGGCTTCTTACGCTTTATCTTTGACATTGCGTACTTTACTTGTAACAGTTGTATGAGCTTAACGGTTTTTAATGATTGACTTTACGTGCATTTTAAATTTGTGGAACGGCTGGTGTTTTTATCAACGGGTTGACCCTATAATTATTACCTCTTTTTCTACTGGTGATGGTGGTATTGCACTTGTGCTTACTGCTAACGATTTGACACCGTTAGATGGCGCCGTCAAAATCTGTGTAAATAGAACGGCAAGCATAATTATTATTTAAGGGGTTTAGGAGACCCATTTTTGAGTTCTTAATCGAATCGTAAAGAAAAAGAATCTAACTTTATAATGTCGAAAAAAGTTACAGGTTAAAATATCGACTGAACTTAAGACATTTATACCTTCATACCTTTGTAGATTTATCAAAACCATTTTGAGCGTAGGTATGCCAAGAGGTATCATTACAAAAAGGATATTGTTACAGCACAAAATAGTTGTTAAACTTGTACGATTTGGTAAAATTGTATTATATTATAAGCCTCAAATATTTATAAAATGCATTATTATACGTTTTTGTTATAAACGAATAATTTTTAATTTATAAAATGCAGTTATTACTGAATTATGCACCGGTGAATGGAGAAAGAGACCAGGAGCGTGAGAACTTCTGGAATGAAGTGGAGAACGTGTTGAACGTATGTAAGCCAAAGGAAAGAGTGATTATATTAGGGGATATGAACGGATGGGTGGGTATACAGAGAGAACATAGTGAACGCGTTCTAGGAAAGTTCGGAGACCAAAGAATCAATGAGAATGGTGAACACCTGCTGAACATCTGTGTTGAGAGAAGCCTGTTTGTATCCAATACGTGGTTTAAACATAAAAATGTGAATATGTATACATGGCAAAGAGGTGACTCTAAAAGTATGATAGACTTGATAGTGTATGATGAACGGCTTAGAAACCTGGTGAAAGACACAAAAGTAATGCGCGGAGCGGAGTGTGGATCGGACCACTTTTTGGTTGTATCGAGAGTGTGTCTAGGGAAAAAGTGGGTGTGGAGAAGGAAAGCAAACGTAGTGCCAACGTCCAGAATTAGGGTTGACAAACTAGTGGATAATGGTGCGAAAATGAAATACGCAGATGCTGTCAATAAAGAGTTGAATGTGAATGAAGCAGTGTGGAACGAACAAATAAAAGACACTGACGTTGAAAGTGCATGGATAAGCTTGAAAAACTCTGTTGTCAATTGTGCCGTGCGAATATGTGGAAGAGTGATTGTAGGTAGACAGAAAAAATGTGCTTGGTGGAATGAGTCGGTAAAAAAGGCAGTAAGTAAGAAAAAAGATGCGTACATGGCAATGATTGCTGCAAAAAATGAGACTGAGAAGAAACGATTGTATGAGGTGTACAGATTAAGAAACAAAGAAGCGAAGGAGGCAGTGAGAATAAGTAAAGAGGAAGTGATGGCTGTGGAAGGAGAGAAAATGCAGAATGATTTTGAGGGAAACAAAAAACTCTTCTGGAAATGGGTCAAAAATACAAAACGTGGCCTAAAACAGAACGCTGCAGGAGTGATGAATGATAGAAACGTATGGGACGATTATGAAGTGAGGAAATGCTGGCAAGAGTATTTCGGAAAGCTGTACAGTAGTGAGGAACGTAAGACTGAAGGGTTAGATAAGGAGAATATAAAAGAAATGATGAATGAAACTGAGAAGGATATTGGAATAATTGAGGTAGAGAAAACGGTAGGAAGGTTGAAAAACGGCAAGGGAGCAGGCGTAGATGAAATCACTGGTGAAATGCTCAAGTATGGTGGTACAAAGCTTATACGAAGATTTCGTGAATTATTCAATGTATGCCTTATGTGTGGAAAAGTGCCGAGTGATTGGAAAAGCGCGATCATTGTACCATTGTATGAAGGTAAGGGCAACAAGAGTGATTGTAAGAACTACAGAGGAATAAGCTTGCTCAGCGTACCTGGTAAAGTATTTGGAAGAATACTGATTGATAGAGTACGAGGAACTACACAATCTAAGATGTGGGATGTGCAAGGTGGCTTCATGCCAGGGAGAGGATGTGTCGATCAGATGGTTGCTCTCCAGCAGGTGATCGAAAAGTGTTAAAAGCTAAAAAGGAAGTTGTACTGAGCGTTTGTAGATCTGGAGAAAGCATATGACAGAGTGAATAGAGAAAAGCTGTGGGAAATATTAAATGAATATGGCGTAAATAAAGGTCTAATAAATGGAATAAGGGCAGTATACAACGGTAGTAGGGCATGTGTTAGGGTGAGAGGAGGTGTGAGTGAATACTTTAATATTGAGCAAGGAGTGCGACAAGGCTGTGTGATGTCACCGTGGTTGTTCAATGTATACATGGATAAATGTCTTAGACAAGCATGTAACGGTACAAATGGTGTAATGGTTGGTGACGTAAATGCACGACTCCTGGTGTATGCAGATGACACAGTCTTATTAAGTGACAGTGAGGATGAGCTGCAAACCGCTCTGAGGAAGTTTGATACAGTCTGTGAGAGCATGGACCTAAAGGTAAACGCGAACAAAACTAAGATTGTGGTGTTCAATCGGGAAGGTGGAAAGGAGAGTAGAGTATTTACTCTGCAAGATGAAATCGTGGAACAAGTGGACGAGCTGGTATATCTCGGTAGAATGTTTACTGCAGATGGTACAATTGAGAGCGAGATTGGACGAAGGGTCAATGCTGGAAGGAAAGTGATTGGAAGTATGTGGACGATAATGAGAAATGAAAGCATGAGCCTAGCTGCGAAACGAGCAATCCATAATGGCGTATTCGTCCCATCAGTACTGTATGGAAGTGAGACATGGGTATGTAAAAAAAAGCACGAAAGAAAAATAAATGCTGTGGGTATGAGATTTCTGAGAAGCTCATGTGGTAAAACGAGAAGGGACAAGATAAAAAATGAATGCATAATGAGGGAGTGTGGTGAGGAAAAGACGACGATGGATAGATATAAAAGTTGTACATTACGTTGGTTTGGTCACATTGAGAGAATGAATAACACAAGATTAACGAAACAAATATATGTGGGTGAGGTTAGGGGGAAGGCCGGGTCTGGTAGGCCGCGTAAAACTTGGCTGAATGTAGTAGAATCTATGATAAAGGAAAGAAAGATAAGGGGTTCTAAAAACAAAAGGGCATGTCAGAGACTATGTATGAATCTTGCGGAAGCTAGGGAGGTATGCAGAGATAGGAAAGCATGGCGAAAGATTGTGAATGAAAAATAAATAAGAGGCAGGGATTGTTTTGCCTACCCCGCAAGGGAATGGCGTGAAGGTTAAGTAAGTAAGTAAGTTATGTACTTAATTTTTAATTAAATAATAAAATTAAAGTTTTCAAAATGTCCTCCTTCAGTTTGCAAACCCAAATTTACTTGTTTTTTAATATTTTCAAACATTTTGTAATATAATGAAGTTAATGTTTTGAAAATTTTTATCTATTGTCACTTATAATTCTAATTTATGCAATCTATATTTATAAACAAAGTTACCAAACAGAAAAGAATCTGGAGCCGTTAATCCTGCACACCTCGCTGGACATAAATCGCTACCTGACTCAGAGAAGAATTTTATGTAGCACTGTGTTCGCTGTTGCCATATGTTAACGCTAAGCGCTAATGGGTTAATATAAAGTGTAAAAATTAAGTAAATGTGATTGAAAATGCTTAAATTGATCTTTTTTAGAAGCGGGCGTCTTTGGAATTTTCTTTAAGTTTTCATCTATTAACCTCTATCTGACATGACGTTTTAACGTCTCTTTATTATTGTTTTTGCTTTTACAATGTTGCCTATTTTCGAAATGAACCTGGATGTCTTAACCTCTATCTGACGAATTTTTTAACGTCTGTTTGACATTGGTTACTGTTTTGCTTTTACAGTGTTGCCTATTTTCGTAATGAACTTATTATAAAAGACGTTGCATAATTACCCTAAAAAAATGGTTTCCATTTTGTGGGTTGTAAAGTCGTGTTGTTACACACCAGATATTTTTACGATAATTATGCAACCTCTTTTAGAATAAGTTCATTAACAAAATAGTCAACATTGTAGAAAACCACTAATCCATGTCAAACAGAGTTTAAAACTTCATGTCAGACAGAGGTTAATGGGCATCTAAAAATCATCGAAAAATAAAGCGAAGGACTCTGTTAGGGAATATTGGACCTTGTTGATTGGTTAAAACAAGAGAGCCATTTACAGCACTAAAGCAACAATTTTAGCATAGAAATTTAAAAATAGCAATGTTACCAGTTGTAAAAAAAATTCATTCTTATGAAGCAGTTATCATTACTTATATGTCATTAAGCACCAAAATTTTAATAACATAGTAAGGTATAATAGCAATAATTTCCTTTAATACACGTTTCAAATGTATTTAAAAACAAAAATTTTAAATATATTGTAACAACCCATTTTGAGTTGTATTAAAATATACCGTAATTTATGTTCTTCGTTCATTCAGTTGTAAATATAAGAAAAAATTTTAAATTATTATTGAAATATAGGTATGTTGTAGGCAACTTAATTTGCATTTTGGTGTAACTTAAGTGCATATCTTCTTAAGGGTTTATACTCCCACTTCTTTAAATTATTTTTTTCTGCTCATCTTTTTGCGCACTGCCTCATCACGAGATATTCAAAGCGTCCATTTTTGCACTTCTTGATGAATGTTGTGTTGTTTAGGAAGTCATATTTTTGGGTTTCCACCTAAATTTTGTGAAAAGTGCCATTGATTTAATGGTAAGATATTTAACTCGTAATATTAAAATCTAAAACATTTGCTCTTTGCAGGCACTTTTATTACTTTTACTTTTCTACTTTAATTACATTTTAATTATACGTTTAATTCTATTTTTACGTACGCTTTCATTTTATGATTGCAATTTTGCATTCAATGCTGATCTAAATTTTGATCAAAATTTTTTATTTGAAATTTTAAGAGAAGCAATAAACATTGGATTCAAATTTATAAGAAGTAAAATTCCATTTTGGGTGTGGTTTACAACGTAAAGCATTGTTATTGCAATATATTTCGCAACATTGATACAAGGATTACATCACCTTGGTTTGCATTTCCGCATTTATTTTTTATAATACCAGGAGTTCTCAAGAAGATGTATTATATTTTGTACAGGTATTTATAAGTTTAATGATTTCTTAGTATAAGGCTATTTTTAAGATATATTTTATATAACCCTAAATTTTAAATGTTAATAAACATATTTTGTATACATTTTTTTTATTTTTACATCTTGGTAAATTTTCATTGTAAACAACCTCGGTTTAGTTATTCCGAGCATAATTAAAAAAATAACTTGGCGTCCGAGATCATTTTTATTAATGTTACATTGCAGTTTTTTTTATTGATGTAAAGTGGAAATAACAGCCTAAATTGTGGTAATTAAGCAAAACAAAGGATTGAACCGCCCTACGTTAATCTACCGACTGAGTCAAAGGCATTATTAATGGTGAACGGGTTGTATCTCGAGTTAGTTTAACGATTTGTTACGAGAACATTTTTAACAACCAATTTATTTATTACTAAATTTTACACCATTTACAACATTTCATTGTAATATCAAATTCTAATATGGTCTGACAACACTGTGTGTATTTAAAATTAATTTCGTTTTTGTGGTTATGTTATTCTTGTTTTACTTTATAAATAATATTTCCTTTAAACAAATCCTTCACAGCTTTCGATTATTGTCTTGTAGAAACTGTTCTTTTCAGAACACGCCATTTGTCCTTTGTTAGTGTACAGGTATAAAATAAGTGCATCAATTTAATTTATTGTAAATAAACATACATATTAATGTTTCAGAATAAACTTTATTATGGCAGAAGCACAGACTTTAAAAACCATAAAGGGAAAGCAATTAGGAGTGGTCAGAAACTAATGGCTTATAATATTTATTATTAGAAAAATGCTGAAAGTATGAGTAAAACCTAAGCGGTGAAATTAACTGCTATCGAACTTGGTATCGGACAAAACACTGTATGGAGTTTGATTAAAGGAATTGAAGGTTCACCGAATAAGTCTAGAAAATGCTCAACAAGATATGACAAACATCAAGAATTTGAAAAAAACTGCTATACGACGATATGTTCATGCATTTTATTTTCGAAATGAAATACCAATCATACTAAAATCTTCATAGTTTTTGTAAAGTATTTATTATTGTTATTCAAATTTGCCGCCATATATACTTTAGAGCAGTGTAAACATAACTTGAATTCAAGCGCCCTCTACTTTATTCTTATTTGGTTCCAAGTATCGATGTTAACTAAAAAAAAATTCCAAAGCCGCCCACTTCTATAACAATATCAATAATATAGTTTTAGCATTTTCAATAATATTTATGTGATTTGTACGCTTATTTCGCTTTATATTAAGAAACCTCATAAAGAAAAGTTATGTAAAATTGATTTCTTTTAAAGTATGTCCATGTTTTCTTATCAAACTTTTAGTATTCAGCTATTGAACAAAATTTGAACCCTTCAATTCTACCTTAAGGATCTCATGATTAAGGTTTACATATTGGTATTTTTATATATTTGAAACATACTGCTGTTTCAGAAATATTTAGTAAAAATCAAAAACAGCACCTAATAAACACCCCATCGCCGCAGCTGAATTTCTCCCAAAATCTAATCAACTCCAGAAGAAACAAGAACATACATCCGCACACACGCACCGACACTCACACACGCACGAACACACCCACACGCGCAAGCACACACACGCACACGCACACACACGCTCGCTCGCACGCACGCACACACACGCTCGCACGCACGCACACACACACACACTTCAAGCGTTGTAAAATGGACTAATGCGAGTGAGAAAATAGTCGATTGCATAACTTTCTATGCCTTAATGTGTACGAGGATAGATCAAAAAATTTCTAGAACAACAAAAAACAACTTTTTGCAGAAAATCGTATTTATTTTTCTACATAGACCCCTATCATCTGTACACAATTAGTCCAACGCTTTTTAAGACCCTTCAACCCTTCACAAAAATCAGAACCTAAAATCTAAACCTTCAAAACATCTTTTTACTGCTTCGATGATTTCAGTGTTCAATCAAAATTTCTTTCTAGCTAACCGTTTCTTGAGATTTGGGAACAATAAGAAATCTGAAGGAGCCAAGTCTGGCGTATAGAGTACATGTTTAATTAATTAGAATCTTAGTCCGTGCAGTTTCGCCATCGCAATTGCCGACTTGTGGGATGGACCGTTCTCGTGGTGATAAAAGACCTTTTTCTTTGCCAAATTGTTCCTCGGGAATCCGAAAATAGGGTGGCCATGACTACCAGCAGACGGAACTGATTTTGCTTTTTTGCGAGGTCTTTTCTTTCTAGGACTACGTAAAATGAGATTAATTGCACTACGTGCTTTAATCCTTGTCACTCTGCGCAAACTAATCTTCAAAGCAGCTGCTACTCGCTAAAACAGTAACAATGTAATTCGTTGTGTGAAATTATTTATATGTACTGTACCTCTTGCACTGCATTTAAGTTGATTAGGGGTCCTCCAACAAATTTACAACTAATTGTTGCGCTTGGGAACCTAACGTTTTCCCTTTACAGGACATAGTAAGGCAAAAATTTTAATAAGAACTGATTAATAACTTGATAATTTGAACAAAATAACTATAAAGAATGAGTAAATAAAAGGGCAAAACAACAACGAACTGCTGTACACATTTAGTCCAACGCTTTTCAAGATCCTTCAATCCTTTACAAAATTCAGAACTATCTAAACCTTCAAAATATCTATTTAGAGCTTCGAAGATTTCAGTATTCGATCAAATTCTTTCCAGCCAACCGTTTCTTGAGATTTGCAAACAAGAAGAAATCTGAAGGAGCCAAGTTTGGTGAATAGAGTGCTTGTTGAATTAACTAGAATCGTAGTCCGTACAGTTTCGCCATCGCAATTGCCAACTTGTGGGATGGGTCGTTATTCTTGTGGTAAAAGACCTTTTTCTTTGCTAAATTGTTCCTCAGGAATCCGAAAATACAGTGGCCATGACTACCATCAGACAGAACCGTCTTTGCCTTCTTTGGAGTTGGCTCACCACGTTTTGTCCATTGCTTTGACTGCTCCTTGGTCTCCGGAGTGTAGTGCTGAATCCACGTCTGATTCAACAGTTATAAAATGTAAAAAATCTTTTTCATTACGTTTGAACATGTCTAGGCATTGCTGAGAGATGGTTATTCGAACTCGCTTTTTGACGATTGTTAACAAACGCATCCATCTAGCATTAAGCTTTCTCATGTCAAAATGTTGATGTAAGAAGTGTAAGAAATTTTTGCTTTCTCCGTTATCTCTCTCAATTTTATTCGGCCATCTTTCATCACGATTTCATCGACTTTTTCGATTATTTCTTCATCGGCAACTGTTCTTGGTCTGCCAGAACGTGGTGCATCCTCTATGCACGTTCTATCGCGTTTAAATTCAGCAACTGTTGCATATGAAGACGAAGACTCATCATGAGCGTCATCTAACTCCGTTTTTATTTGTTTATCGTTTAAAGCCTTAAAAAATGTTTTATTACTGCACGGAACTCGTTTTTATTCATAATTAAGAAAATGGCCAAATTATTTACTTGTATCGATATTAACGGAATGTGTCTTTATCTTATTCGTTTCAAAATTTGACAACTGTTATAGGAACAATGGCGATCTCAAAACAGCACGAGCGCATAATGCCATCTTGTGATTAATTCTAGAAACATTTCGATCTACCCTCGTATATGTAGGTTGGAATGAAAAAATTTTAAACTTGTTCGTGGGTCCTGCTTGTTGAAGTGGAAAGCTGCAGCCACAGATCTGCTAAAGACAATCGTTTCAAAGTGTAACAAATTGCTAAAATAATTATCCATAGAAAAGATACCTTTTTGATTTATAGTTAATAGTTTTCCAGATATTCTCACAAGTTTCGCTTTTTAAAGATCATCGATTACGTCATGAAAAGGTTTAATTGAGATAACGTGTATGAAATTGGATTATCGTTTAAAGAGTCTCTACACTGCCATTTCCACAAAACGTGCTTGGAGCGCCTACTACGGTAAACGTGTATCAACAAAGACTTAGCTGTAGTTAAACTATTCTTAAACAATGTCTTTAATTTCCGACCCTACTCAAAAACGGTGAATTTAGGACTCTTTTTGAAGTACTTTTTCTGGACTTACTTGTTACATGAAAAACTCAAAAAAAGAGGTGGTATAAAATTGTATTATTTGTAAGAAAAGGACTTTATACTTTTTGCTACAAAATTAATTATACCCTTCGACAATAATTCTCTACAAATATTATCCTCAATATAACAGAGGTAAATATGTAATAAAACAAGATCATTCTCTATTATTTTTATGTAAACGTAAAAAAGTCATACACAGTACAAATTAAAATTAATTCGGACAGCAAACGCCAGCGAATCTAAAAACAAAGATCAATTAGCACTATTATCAAGAAATCCAAAACCAGTACTTACTCCTTATTTAAAACACAGAAATGGTCAAAGAAATTGGTTGCAGTCTGTAATAATGAATGGACTTGTGGACATTCATGAAGCAATGTACAATGGCCTTCTTGATCTAATGGAGTTTTTGGACAAGTAACCACGTCTGATATTGTCTCATTCAGGCCCAATTTGTAATTTCCTATAAAATACCGTTAAATAAGTTAAACTTTGAGTAAATACTTACTAACCTTTTGGTACTTTAATCAGACCACTATCTAATATATCATTTAACCATGGAAGAGCATCTAAAAGAAGTTCTAGGGGTGTTTTTGGAGTTGCAGTTGACGATAAGAGTGATGTAGTCGTTGTGAATAATAATGGTGTTGTTGGATAAAACGTTGCATGAACAGCGAATATATCTGCAGAATAAGAAGCTCCTCCTGCGGATAATGCTATTGTTGAATTAGTTTATGCACACAACTTTACGTGATATTCTTACCAATAGAAGGGCCAGGAATTCCAGGAGCTCCATAACTAGAAGGCGGAAATGCTTGGGGACGAGCAAATGCCGCATGTCCTCCATGACCACCAAAAATTGGAACTCGGCTATAAGCATCCTGTTTCGCTTCCTCAGTATCAACAGCACTGGTATCGTTCGGTTTTACAACAACCAACGAGCTAACTGGCGTAACAAATTTATATTTAAGAGCCAAATCTAACGCCTGTTTGGTCAATTTATCTTTATCACTTTCTGAAGTCTCTTTTTTGTCCAATAATTGTTTAATAGTGGCATATGCCCATAATCTTTCTACATTAGAAACCGTATTGCTTACAACTGGTTTGAGAATAATCGGTCCTTTAATTCCAATACCATCGATAATAGGGGTCGGTAGTTTAGTACCACAAAAACCTGCTACCACTATTTCTGAACCACCAAAATGAATGGGGAATTCAGTTTTAGTCAAGCTGGTGACTGTAGGTTCGTACTTAAAGGTAACGTCAGATAAAAGTGGTGATGAGATTTGACGGTAAAAGCCTTGCAACTGTAAAGACGCATCTGGTCCTTCATAAATGTGTCGCGAGAATCCTAAATTACGTAAAGCTAATTTTTGTAAAAATTCTTTATCAGCACCATCGCCGAATGATAGTGCGAAAATAGGAGCTTTTCTCTCTTCAGAGTTTAATTCAGTTATCTACAATAATATAGTAAATACGTACAGTTCGCACCTTTTTCACTTACTTTTGTAACTATCTGATCGGTTGATTGGTCAGTTGGTTGACCGTCTGTCAAAAATATAACTATAGGTTGGCGTTTAACGTCGTCAGTGTTAGATGGTTTAGTACGTTCTAATTTGACCAACTGTAAAGCAACTTGTAACGCTCCATACATTGCGGTAGACCCATCTGATTTAATGGCTGCAACTGCGTCTTTGGCCTTTTTGACATTATCTGCATTTGCTGAATAAGCAGAAGGGAAAGAGGCATTCTGAAATAAACCACTGTTAAAACATTCAACACTGTTATTAAACTACATACCTCTAAAGTAACCACTGGTTGTTCACTGTACTCTCCAGACGGATAGGGATAAACCCAGTTTTTACGCGGATACCAAACACTCTCCTCTGGATTGTTTATATTCCAAACTTTTGTATTACTATTAAATTCAACCAAATTGAACGAATCGTGTTCATTCAGTTGCTCCAATATATTAACCATAGCTTGTTTAAGTTGTTCAATTTTTTGCCCCCACATACTACCGCTTGTATCCAGGACAAAAATAACTTGCTTAGGAAGAGGTTTTAAATCGCTTGGTGCAAAAAAATGAACAAAGTAGCCGTCTTGAACTAATACTTCCCCGCCATTTGGATCTCTCTCAACATCGTACTGTACCACAAATTGCCCAGCAAGACCATTTTCTTCTTTAGTACCAAATACGTGAGCTAATTCTTTTTGTCTCTCCACATTAGGGCTAAATGTAACAATTGCGGCCGTATCATTAACGATTTCTATATCAGCTCTTGGATCTAATTCTGGTTTGTCAGTACCAATTTCGTTTCCGGAACGTAATGGAGGAGCTTTTAAATCCGTAATTTTTCTAGTTTCAGCAATTAAAATTTCAACACTTAAGTCTTTAACAGGTTGACCTGGATGAATGTTAATGACTTGTTCATAATGGCCATCTTGCCTGTTCAAAAGCTGTTCGTAGGATAAGTAAAATGCGGCTTTTGCTTCTGGTTGAATGTTAACGGATACAGTAAAGCGATTTGAATCACGTGCGCTTACTGCAACATGTGCTGCCCCCAAACCACTAGCTACAGCCTGTATATATGTGTTAAAATAACGGATTAAACACTAAAAAGAGTAATCTTACCTGCTCATAATCTCGTTTAGCTTCTTCTTTTTCTTTAACGTATGCAGTATAGTTTTTACCATCAACTTCCATGATAAACTCAGAAATGAAGGCAGAATCTGGAAGGACTATGGAAAATACCGCTTCTTGCGCTTGATCTTTGGCATTTCGTACTTTACTTGTGACAGTTGTATGAGCGTAACGGTTTTTAATGTTTGACTTTACGTGCATTTGATAAATTTGTGGAACGGCTGGTGTTTTATCAATGGGTTGACCCTAAAATTATTACTATTATCCTAAAATAAAGGTAACTGAGTGTAACATACCTCTTTTTCTACGGGTGTTGGAACTGATGGTACTGTTGTGCTTACCACTAACGATTGTACACCATCAGATGGCGCCGTAAAAATTGGTGTAAATAAAACACCAAATATAATAAATATTTTAGGGTTTAAGAGACCCATTTTTGATTACTTGATCTGACCTGGAACAGAAGATACCGAATTTGTAATCTCAACAAAAAATTATAGAATGAAATGTCATCTATTCTTAATAGATTTACACTTTTATACTTTTGCGCGATTTATCACAAAAAATCCGTGTATACTCCAAGTATCAAACGGATTTCATTACAACACATAAATGTTAAAACTATATGCTGTTGAGCTAGACATAAAATTATCCACTTAAAAATAATTAATCACAGATCAGGCCCCTACATTAATTAACATGTACATAAAAATAAATACATTCCCCTTAGATATTGATAAAGCATTGCAGAAGGCAACACAAATAATTAACACGTAAAATTTTATGCAATGAATTGCGAATGAAAAATAATTTCAGATCATTTGTGTTTGAAATAAAGTGTTCATGATAAACAAACTTAAAAGATTTAAAAGGTGTAAACACCGATTTTATTTAATTACTTCTCAATTAAAAGTAACGTATGTTAGCTTAATATAACGTATTATAATACATCTACTTTTCACGGGAAATCGAAATGTGAAAAATTATACAAGGTGTTGTATTTGAAAACATTGAGAAAAATTCCATTTCGGGTAAGTTAATCATTCTGTATAGTTTTACATGTTTTCGAAAAATTTCCCAGTTTGTTTGTTAGTAGACTATTATTAATAATCGGTGGTATAAACAGATTTACAAAATCGTGGTGACAGCACTCGCATAGTGGTTCCAAAGTTAACTCTATTTTGGTAGTAAAGTGACGATATCTGCAGAACGGTTAGTGATACAGATACAAATTTTTATACTTTTATTCTAAATGTAACAGTGAATCCAAAAATGCAAAAATATACAGGGTGTTCCATTTAAAAACACAGGTTTGAGCGAGGAGCTGTCACATTGGTGTACAAATGAATTTCCATGACAATGATTTCCTTTGAATACCGATTGAATTCCGATGACTTCCTATGAATACCTGCTATTTCCTATTGAACACCGATGACTTCCTATTAATTCCTATTCAATACATGTGAATACTGATGAGTTTTTGTTAATTCCTATTGAATACTTGTGACTTCCTTTGATTTCTTGTTGGCGAATTCCTGTTAATTGTGTTGAAATGGCCTTATCTGATGCAAAAGAAGTGTGCAATAATTTAGGTTTGAATATTTTTGAGGACTCAGTTACAACTATTCATTATTTGAAATCATACGATCTTAATAAGGCTGAAACTGAAGACAGTGAGGAAAATGACATAATAGTTGATGGTTTAGAGACAGACGAACCCCCAACAGAGATGCTAAAGCTGCCTGATTATTACAGTGATACGGAAAATGAAGAAATTGATGCGGATACTATACAAAATATCAAAATCCTTAACTCAGAATCTGCTATAATGAAGCAGAGGTTAAAATTGAAAGTAACAAAATCAAGGATTAAATTAAAATCAAAATAAATAAAGAAAACAACTCTGAAGTGAAGATTATAAAAAAATCAACTTTGTGCTGGTTATTGAATAAAATCAATTATAAGCTTGGCAGTGATAGACTTTTGAGAGTGAAAGGTCAAATATAAACATATAAAGAAGAAATACAAATAGAAATGCAAAAGTATTATACCGTGGATTACGATAAGGGCTGGTATACTGGAAATGTATGAAAAAAAGTGTCGTCTGAATTATACGAATTAAACTTTCTAAGAGAAAATTTAGAGGAATTCCATTGGCCCAAAAAAGAGGATAAACAATTTGTAAAGAAAGTGTATATCATTTTTGGACCCATAGAAATGATAGGTTGTAAACCTTTAAAAATAAATCACTTTGACAGGATCCCGAGTAGATAGAAAATTTAAAACCTTTAAACCGAATGTTTATTATACAGGGTGATCAACTTTTGTGACAAAGTCCGTTATATCGGTTATTATAGGATATACCAAAAAAGTTATTTACAAAAATAGGAGGTAGCTGTAAGCTTCACATTTTAAAATTAGTTACAAATATACAGGGTATTCCATAACACTGTACCGCATCAAAGATATTTTTTTTAAATGAAACACCCTGTATTTTATTTTAAATTTAAAATCCGCTTCACTTCATCGTTACAAGAATACAAAGCTGTTATGTGTTATACAGGGTATTTTAAAAGTTATGACCAAATTTCAATGAAAATCGAAACAAGTTCAACGCTCTGTACAATTATATAACTTCTTCAACTTTATTTGAACTTGCATACTATCTAACATTTGAATTCGATAAAACTCAACCCCCACTATTACACCTGTTTATAACCATCGCAGTATAAAACTGTTTAGACGCGAATTATTTACCCTTAGAACTGTGGTTAATAATTAAAATGTGAATTACATTTCCGAGTAAATTTATGAACATGTAACATAACCTTATATTTCACTTTTCACAATTAAATAAATGTTTTTTTTTTGTTTAAATTGTCCTAATTATAAAATATAAACATCATAATTAAGAGGTTATTAACTAAAAAATGTACAAAACGTAACTTTTACTTTTCTTAAAAAAACTAATATTTTCCAGTTGAATAGTACATGGTCACGTGATTTTTTTCGCGCAGCTTGGTGTCTTCGTATTTGGCGTTTAGTTTACATATTTTGATCACAAACGGAATTACTTATATCGTCGGCTTAATCAGAAAAACCCGTAAGTCCCGATTTAGGTAAATTCGACATATTAGTGCCATCTGTTACAGAAAAATTGAATCTATCGTTTGCGCAAATATCGTAAGTCCAGCACAACTCTGTAATTCTCGAGGTTGTTATTCGAATTCTCTGTAGTCCGCGGTGGCTTCAAAGCGAAACGTAAAACCCGTATATCCACCAGTGCATGTAAACAAGCCGACCTGTTCAAACGACAAATTGTGCAATTTTTGGCAAGCATATTGTGTTACAGATTATGTAATATGAATGGTAAGCACATTTACAATACCTCCTATGTGACCGCGATTGGTCGCGTCTACCAGTTAGTAATTGTTGTGCGACAAAGTGCACTTCAATGCCTTATATGAGCAGCGCGATCACTTTAGTTATATCGCTGTCCCCTGAGTATTTGAAAAATGGGATTATTTCGGTATATTTTAATTAGGTAGCCATGAAACGTTAGTAAACGTCACGAAAAATTAGCAATATTTGGGCCAAAATGAAATCAAAATAAATTATTTATTCAAAAACAGTTGAAGATAGGTATAGGGAAGTATTAAAACTAAATACTCCAAGACAGATACGTAATCCAAAAATATAATTATATATAGGTTATTCAATTTGAAATTCTGGTGTTAAAGTCAGTGCAGCATTTTTTGGGACGCCCTGTATTATTAACAATCAAATAATTAAAAAGTTTCTTTAAAACCAAGAAACTTTTGTATTAACATTTCTTTTTCTAAAGTCACTAGTTTCTGAGAAAAGGTACTGGCCCCTAATAAAGTGCCCACCCTGTACAATGTACGCAGTTTTGGTTACGTAAATAATACGTACACTACAAATATGCATTATACGTACCAGTTATTTACGATTCAAGTATTGTAATATAAAATTACGATACGGACATAGTACAACGTTTTATCTACTATCAATAGCTTTAATTATATAGATAAATAAGTAATTCAATCAGCGAAATGTATTAAGAATGGTATTATCCAAGCAGGCGCATTATACAGGGTGCTGACCGCTATTGGGATACGGATAACCCTCATTTTATGATCGATAATAACCATTCTCAACATCCACAGTCAGTCAACGTATGGTCAGGAATATACGGATCAAATATTATAGGCCCCTTCTTCATTGATGGACACTTAAATGGCGGAAAATACCTTGAGCTGCTTCAAATGGAGATTGGCCCGGCCATAAATGCTGTCGCAGGAGAAAATGTGGTATGGTTTCAACAGGATGGCTGTCCTGCGCATTTTACAAGAGACGTCATTGCTTATTTAAATGAATGCTGTCCAAATACCTGGATTGGACGAGGCGGACCGGTGAATTGGGCAGCTCGTTCACCAGATCTATCACTAAATGATTTCTTTCCGTGGAGTCATTTAAAATCAAAAATGTATGGTGCTAGACACGCAAACATCGAGATTTTGAAAAACAAAATTTCCGAAGAATGCAACAATTTATCGAACCGGCAACTCGCAAATGTTCGCAGACATTTTTATGGTATGTTTAGCCGTTAACGGAAGTCTCTTTGAGCATTTAATTTGATTTTACTAATAATTTCTGTTAATGAATTCGTATTAATGTTTGGTTATTCTTCTCTTGACTCTCATTATTTCAAACCATTGCAATATTAATTATTAATGTATATCATTTTTATTGTTATTACTTATTGTTCAATGTTATTGAAATAATTATTAATAAGTGTGGATTTATTTAATTCTTTAACTTGTCCTCTGTACTATTAAAAACGTCAAAACTTGACAGATGATAACGTAACATTTTGTTTTAATATCATGGCAATCGTGTGCTTTTTTTTAAATTATTACTAATTTAATTCTTCGTTTTCTTTTTTCAAGTACTATTTCGAGAATAAACTGATCTATGATATAGGATTTTTAATTCTGAAAAACTTTGATCTCTTATGCTTGTGCTCTAAACCAATTAGGGGAGCAGGAAATTGCATAAGTTGTGATTTTATATGTAAAATGCTATTACCGAGCAGCCGGATCAGCACCCTGTATAATTGTCATAGTTAAGTTTAATCAAACTCAGATTGTCAATTATGTGGACAACGTTAGTGTTGCCTCTACATCTGGTTTAAAGATTTCTAATTGCAAGAATTCTATTATTAATGTTTATAATAAATAGTTTATTAAATTTTACTTTACCGCAATAGTGCGGTAATGTGACACTTTACCGCACTAGTGCGGTTAAAATAATCTTTCTAAACGAGATTAAACAAAAAGCTTGTAAAAACCGAATTTGTTTACCTTTCAAACATTGTAACGAATCTTTTACGTTCTTCGTTCATTTAGTTGTAAAATACAAGAAAAAAGGGTTTTTGGTAATTAATGATTTATAAGTTGTGGTAGGCAACTTAATTTGCATTTTGGTGTAACTTAAGTTGCATATTTTCTTAAAGATTTATACTTTCATATTGTGGAATTAAATTTCTGCACATATTTCTCGCGCAACACGACATCACCTGATAGAATTAGCATCCTTATTAGCATTGCTGATGTACGCCATTTTTGGTTTCCACCTAAATTTTGTGAAAAGTGCCATTGATTTAATGGTAAGATACTTTTAACTCGTATTATATTAAAATCTGAAACATTTGCTCTTTGCAGGCACTTTTAATTGCACAGTACGCTTGTACTTATACTTTGCTAGATCTAAATTTAGATCACACCTTTTATTTGAACCATCAAGAGAATGTAGTAAATTTTGGATTATTCAAATTTCAAGGAATATAAATTTGTAAGAAGTAATTTCAACTTTGGTATACTTTACAACGTAAAACATTGAAAATACGATATATTGCGCAACATTGATACGAAGATTACGTCATATTTGGTTTACATTTCCGCATTCTTTATAATAATCAGAGGTTCTCAAGAAGTTGTACAAAATTTTTAAAACAGGTATTTATACTCTAATGATTTCTTAGTATAACGCTATTTTTAAGATTTATTTTATATAATACCAAATTTAAATGCTTAATAAACATAGTTTGTATATTTTTTATTTTGACATTTTGGTGAATTTTTTATTGTATCCTCGGTTTAGTTATTCCGAGCATAATAAAAAAAAATAACTTGGCGTCCGAGAAAATTTTTATTATTGTTACCTAAAAGTTACTATATTGATGTTAAGTGGAAATAACTAAGCAGAAATTTGTGGTAATTAAGCAAATCAAAAAGAATGATCCTGTCCCTATTTAATCTACCTTCTGAGTCAACGGCATATCTTTTAGGGGATGGTATGTATCTTTAGTTAATTTAACAATTTGTATAGAGAACGTTTAAAACATGTATTTACACCATTTTTTAAATTTTACACCTATATTACATATACCATATTACATATTATTATTATTATACCTGGCGCTTTTAAACCTTATTTACAACATACTTATTTTTTATCATTTATTTAAGTTTAATAAATAGGTATGTGATGTAGGTACATTCGACTTTTCAGATCAGTTTTGTACATAGTCACAGAGTTGTCGTTGCAGAACAAGAGAAAAATTCGTAAAATATTTTGATAAAGGACGTTCACCTAGTGAAGCAAAGGAGTTTCATAGGTCTATCTTGATGGCTGTCACTCCATCAGAAAATATATGTCAAGTATTTGCTAATGCGCAGATTAATCCAGTGGATCGTACAATCTATTATTTGTATACAGAATGGAGGTAGGTATAAAGGGAACTTTTTATATTTATTTAAACAATACAATATTCAATAATTTGTTGCAGAAAACAAAACTATGGAGACAGGACTAACATCAGCATGTTTCAAAAATTACAAGAAAGGCAATCGTTACTTAATAAGGATGGCACGCGAATTCTTTTAAGTGAAAATCCATTTTGCTGCATCGTAATAACACCGCTGATGCTTAGGGCTCATAAACTGCATTTTTCAAGAGATGTAGTGTTTTTAGACTCGAGTGCGTCTTGTGATCAAGGGGAAATTCGGTTACATTTTTTACCTCCAGCAAAGCTGGTGGCGTTCCACTCGGCTGTGCAATTCATTCAAATCAAACCGAAGAAAATTACGAATTGATTTTCCAAAATTTAAAGACACTTTTAGGACATGAGGGTTTTTTCGGTAAAGGATACCCAGCAGTTTTTATGACAGACGACAGCACATCAGAGCAAAATGCTCTGAAAACAGTATTTCCTCAATCCGATCGGCTATTGTGTAGTTTCCACGTGCTACAAGCTGTTTGGCGATGGCTTTGGGACCACAAACATGGAATTAAAAGCGAAGCTCGAAAACCATTAATGCTACTTTTTTCGTAATATTCTGTATGCTCAGTATGGAATTGATTGCCATTTACTTCTAAAGGATTTACGCAATGATTCAGTAGCGCAAAAGTATCACAATTTTTTATCCTATTTTAACGAGTTATGGGAAAGAAAATCTGAGTGGTGTTATTGTTTTCGTATAAACTTACAGACAAGAGTCCATAACACGAACAATATTGTTGAATCATCAATCCGAATATTTAAGGACATTGTTCTTAAAAGATGCAAGGCGTTTAATGCGGTCTCTTTACTTGACTTCATTACTTCTTCTCTAGAGCAATTTTACAAAGAAAAATTATTAAGCCATGCCAATTTTAGAGATATGAAGTTACAAATTTATTTTAAAAAGTTTTTCACAAAGCGGCACATTTAAAAGTTAAACAGATTTCCGAAAGGGAATATTATGTTACATTTTCAGCAGATCCCAATGTTCTGTACACAGTTTATACAGACACAGAACAATGCGATTGTCCCTGTGGAACTGGGAGAAAATTTTGTGAACACGTATGTGTTGTGTACAGGGTGGCCAACTAAGAATGCGAGGTACTGTATCTGGGAAACTATCCATCGTAGAGGCTTACGGAAAAAAGTTACTAAAACGGCCAATACAAAAACTTGGAAAATATTTTCATGTTTCTGAAATGGCCGCTAGAGGGCGTAACTGCAATCTTGAATCTAAAAAAGTGATGTTTCTGTGAATTCTGATCTATTAACCTAATAAAAAAATAACTGATCTTTGAAGTCGAGGATAATCTGAACTTTTTTTGTTTGGCACTTTTTGACGTATCTATAAAAATAAAGTGGTGGGGAGTATTCAAAGGTTTCCTTATATAACCGCCTGTATCTTCGAAAAGGCTAATCCGACTTTAACAAACTTGGGCGCGTTGAAAAGAGCCTTTCTTGGGCTACAAATGTTAAAATAATTGAAGTTTTGTTAGTTTCACATGTCGTCGCTAGAGGGCTTTGTTCGACATTCCGACAGAATCGGTTAATTTTCGCAAAAAAATTAAATGCATTGGTATGACTTTTTCTCATGAGTAAGTAGCTAAATGATGTCTAAACAAGCTCGCGAAAACCGCATCTCGATATCTTCATCCTAACCTAAAATATCGGCCAAAGAAAACTTTACACAAAAATCCCTTAAATTTTTATTCTTTTTTAACTATATTTTTCTGGAATTGTGTTTATTAGGTAAGTTTTGGCCCTAAAAAGGACCGATTTAAAGGAGGAAGGTTTTTAATGCCCCCGTAAATGCTCTAAATGCTGACCATCACGCTCTATGCATTGCTGAAGCCTCTCATGACTAGACAAAACTGCAGCTTCAATTTCGGCTCTCGGTATGTTACGTATTGCGTTACGAATCCGGTTTTTCATATCTTCTCTAGTAGTAGGTTAAATTCGAAACACGATGTCCTTTAAGCGCCCCCATAAATAAAAATCGAGGCAAGTTAAGTCTGGCGATCGCAGAGGCTATGGAAACAGACTTCCTCTTCCAATCCACCGCTGTTGAAATACTGCATTAATATGCTCTCGCACAGAAGCGCTACACATGAAAATCTTTTGAAGAGATTACATGTTTGTTTAAGGAGAGGTGGAGATGTGTTCGAACATATTCTGAAATACACTGATAATTACTAATTCATGAAATTATTTTCAGTTCGTGTGTCAGCGTTAATAAAACTATTGTTTAAAGAGAAGTTTCATTTTATGGTTGAAGAGTATTTTAATAATTATTTATTCATTGTATTATCTGTGACTGAACATCGAACGGAATCTGTTAAATTTCAAAAATAAGTGATGAATACAAGGAAACCACGTCAGTTTCCGTTTGAAACAGTTTATTTCGAAAACGGTTCAAAATCGAAATAGCATTATCTGATTAAAGTCTACCTAAAATTGGATGTAGAGCTCAAAAATGTGTAAATATACAGGGTGTTCCATTTGAAAAAATTGACTTCCACTACTTTTTTAATGTGAACAAAATATCTGCATTTTTAAAGACCCTGTATGAGGCAAATAAAAATATGACTCGAAGTGAGGATCCTCATGGTATCACTCCACTCCATTTCGAATTTGATCGTCTTAGTACCAGAGAGTTCAAGATTATCAGCGTTTATAAAAGTACATGTTTTGTAAAAAAAAATTTAAATTAATTTATATCTCTTAAACGGTGATAGATAGGTATAGGGAAATAGTACATAAAGTTGTTGACAAAGTAATAGGAAATCATAATATGATATTATATACAGGGTGTTCCATTTGAAAAATCAAAGTAGTCGCTACTTTATAGTAGAAGCGGTAACGCCGCAACATCTAAAATTTTTAGGCGTGTAGATCATATTAATTTATGCATACTGTCAAATTTTCAGGTTCATCCGTTGTCTGGTTTGCCAGAAATGTCTAATTAACGCTCATCGTGAAACGCTCTGTATATTGAACAATATATTGTGCAATATATTGACTGAAGGACCCACACGTTGCAATATTATTGTCCAATAATTTAGTTTTACAATTGACCCTTCTACAGTCTACAACATGTCGAAAAGTAGAGCTTGTGTGGCCATTGCTTTAGTCATTTCTTTGAAAAAGAAGGAGAAAAAAAAACACAGATGAATGAAAGAATGGTTCAAAAAAAGAAATAAATACAGTCATGAAAATTTGTTAGGTGAACTAAGAATATGTGAACCAACTGATTACCGAAACTTTCTGCGAATGGACAGTACATTATTTGATGAACTCTTGAGAATGGTTATGCTTAAAATTAAAAAAAAGGACACTATAATGCGAGATGCTGTACCAGCAAGCCAACGTTTGTCAACAACATTACGTTATTTAGCTACTGGAAATAGTTTTGAGAATGTAAAATTTACAAGTGTTGTTTCTCCACAATCTATAAGCATAATTGTATTGGAAACTTGCACAGCCATAGTACACAGCTTGAAAGACTACATAAAGGTAAGTAAAATTCAATCAATATTCAAAAAGAACATTATTTATTGAACATTTTTACATTGAAAATTTGAAAAATATTGAGAAATGTGACACTGTATGGAGCAAATAAAAATATGACTCGAAGTGAAGATCCTCATGGTATCACTCCACTCCATTTCGAATTTGATCGTCTTAGTACCAGAGAGTTCAAGATAATCAGCGTTTATAAAAGTACGTTTTGTAAAAAAAAATCTAAATTAATTTATATCTCTTAAACGGTAATAGATAGGTATAGGGAAATAGTACATAAAGTTGTTGACAAAGTAATAGGAAATCATAATATGATATTATATACAGGGTGTTCCATTTGAAAAAATTGACTTCCACTACTTTTTTAATGTGAACAAAATATCTGCATTTTTAAAGACCCTGTATGAGGCAAATAAAAATATGACTCGAAGTGAGGATCCTCATGGTATCACTACACTCCATTTCGAATTTGATCGTCTTAGTACCAGAGAGTTCAAGATTATCAGCGTTTATAAAAGTACATGTTTTGTAAAAAAAAATCTAAATTAATTTATATCTCTTAAACGGTGATAGATAGGTATAGGGAAATAGTACATAAAGTTGTTGACAAAGTAATAGGAAATCATAATATGATATTATATACAGGGTGTTCCATTTGAAAAATCAAAGTAGTCGCTACTTTATAGTAGAAGCGGTAACGCCGCATCATCTAAAATTTTAGGCGTGTAGATCATATTAATTTATGCATACTGTCAAATTTTCAGCTTGATCCGTTTTCTGGTTTGCCAGAAACGTCTAATTAACGCTCATCATGAAAAGCCCTATATTGATCATAATATTGAACGTCTAGGGGCCGCTTTAGACTTACAAGCTCTAATAAATAGTCTAAATAGTGATTATCACAGTTTTTACAACAATTTACCATATAAATTAAGTTAATTGATTTAGTTTCCTTTGTATTTTTGTAAGATTAAACAAAAATAAAGTCATAATAAAACAATGTTGTAATTCATCAACGCCCGTAAATCACGTATCTCCCAAAACTGTTAAAATAAAGTCGGAAAGACCCGTAAGTCCATTTAAATACCTATTTGTTTAAAAAATACCATAGGAGGTGATCATACGATGTAAATAGTTATTTAAAATATCTTAGTCTACACAAACGTAATTTTTAAAAGATTTTTCGTGCGCCCTGTAAAATTTCAATTTTGTGACTTACGGGGTTTTCTGATTAGGCCGACGATATGTTTAATCAGCTTTTAATGCCTGCTCAGTATGATTCATTACGTAATTACACCGAGTGAGTAATATCCATTACATGTGACTGGTATGGTGTCCATTTTCTACGAATGCAAATTCTTTATTAAATAATATTTAACATGGTTTTATTTATCTATTTGGTGTTCTGGCGATTTTTAAGTTGGTTACCGTGTATTACATACACCGTTCTCTGATTGGTTATATTGTTTTACGCAAATTTCAAATTTAATACCAACAAATGAATAATAATAAGTCGCCGGTTTTTTTCCTGTAGTTGTGGATAATAAACACGATTATTAAACTAGACTTAGACGTTTTGATATGGCTAGAAAAGTAAAATTGTTACTTAATAGTAGTTATGATTGTTTAATTTGATGGTGGTTGAACTGATTTTAAATTCGTGAAATTCGTAATTGTATGAAATCGTAAAAACAATTCTTTATAATTAAATTATTTGTTATTAATTTACATAAAGTTACAATTTAATAATTCACTTAAAATGTACCTGAAAGGCACTAAAAATGATTCGATAGCAAATCGAGTGAAATCAAGGTCGTGTAAAATGGAATGATTAGAAAATAGTTGTGTTTATTTTATTAAAAGTAATTTGAAATTAAAAAAATAATAATTTTGGTTTGGTACCTACTGTTCTTCACACGAATGCAGAAAATTTACTTAAATACCAAAAAGTCACAAAAGCAGATTTAGTTCAAGATTAATTTAAATTATTTGAATTTATTAATTGCATACTGAGAAACACTAAATTGCTTAATTACAATTTTCAAACTGTTAGAATAACTAAAGGTACTGCAAATGGAGGGTACGGTAGCTATATGTGTATGAAAAAAAAATTATTAGGTACATCATTAAAAAAATGTAAGTTGGTCGATTTATGATAACTCTACATTATTTAAATAGTGAATGAAGGTTTAAAAAAAAATTGTGTGTCAGATTTAATACCTAATATTCAATTTAAATCGATTAACAAAAAAAAATTAAATCGAATCTAATCACCAATGAAAATTGATTTTCAACAAAATGGTTATTCCATAATTACCAATATAAAGCCTTGTTCTTAATTTAAAAATTCTAATATACATTTTCGTTGTAGGTAATTACCAGTAAATATGTTATCATTGACCTTATTTTAGTAATGATACCGGTCAAGGGTGACCAAAAAGAATGCACTGATTATGCCTCGTACCACAACAAAATGGTCGCTATGCAAATGATTACAAAAAAAATTTTTTTTATAGTGTTCGAGTACCAAATAAGTTGCAAATAAGCGCACGACTCATCCTAATTAATTTTAATACAATAATTATTGTTATCAAAATACTTACTCTCTAAAGCTTATGTCTTCTCACCACTATCACTGACAACACTAGCTACAAACATCTAAATTTAGGATTATTTAAGAATGCTATAACACTGGAAGGGGAATTCTACAATTTTATCGGTTATTCCAAATCCCTTTCTGATAAATAGACGTCATGCTAGTAAAGAGTTTTTCACAGAAACCGGTAAAACTTCCAGAAATATTTTTCACACAACCTATTAATATTATATAAAAATATTATTGTTAGAGCATTCAAGGCCAGTTTTATTAGCGAATATTAATTGATTGTACCTCTAATAGAATTATATGACCCTTAACCTTGTATCTGTTTGTTATCATTTTACTAAATTAAAATTCTGTTACTAAGATGTGTTCAAAACCCTTTGGTCCCATTGAGGAGAAAAAATGAAGTGATTATGTAAAATCAACTAATCACGGATGCTGCTAATGATTTATATTACAATACACCTGTTGTTTAAAGTTATTTATAGAAATTCATGGACAAAAACATCAATAAATTTATTTACATGAAATAAATTATGTCATAATCCTAATAACTGTTATAAATAAGGAATTAATCTATATCCAACGAGATAACCTTAACGTTAAGTAGGTACACGAAGAGGTTTGCGTCAGTAAATTTAAGAGTAAACCTTACGTCCAATCACTTCGTGGTATGTCATTATTATAATGTATTTGCTTTCTCTAAAATAATTGATTTTCTACTAATATTTCTGACTGTATAAATATTGGATCTTACCATAGAAGTATTGTAATCAAGAAGGGCAAAGGTCATTTTATAACTATAACCGCCCATAGACACTAAATAATTATGTTGCTTAATATTAAAGTTAAAATTCTTTCTTAAATTTGGGAATACGATCAATGTGTTGAAATGAACTCAAACCACTAATCCCAAACAAACTATATCTTTATCTTCTGATTAAAATGTAAAATCCTACATACATATATGTTTCGATTGCTTCAATTAATTACGCAATCATCATCAGGGGGGGAGCCACAATTCTGAGTATAAACACTACATGTTGCGTTACTGTTTACTATTGTGACCTATAGTCAGTCCAAACCTCCAAATTCAGTACGGGTTCTTATGGAGTAACTCCCCCTTTTACTATCTTTAGTCATTTCTAAATAACGGTATCCTAGTTCATAACGATGTTGTCAAACGTAAAATGTAATTTAATAACAAATCAATATCAACCCCTTTTACTGTCAAATTTATTGCTTGCTTCTTGTACGATATTTATCGAATTCAGCTGACTCCATTTATTAAAAATCGCTGTTTCAGAACGCCTACATCTCATTCACGTCTTATAAGGTAATGATGAATAATTTCTATAATTGTATGTTTGAGGTTATTTTGTAGAATTTTGTATCATATGGAGATGGAAGCTGAATGTGGTACATTTTAAATGTACTTAATTATTTCTTGGCCAAAATGAACGTTAGTGCAGCTGTTACAGAAGTCTTCAAAGCTTTATGTTGCGCAAAGCATGGTATCTATGCTATCAAAAAGGAAGACCAAACCAGGGCAGTAGCTTGTCCGAAAAAAGGCATAAAACGAAAAGGTGCACAACTCAATGATCGTATTCATGTATATGACCAGAATATAGAGTCAGTATTCGACATAAAGTGCACATTTTTTTCATTGAAAACATTCCACCATTCCACCTTTCTTCCATTCATGGTGATGGTGGTGTAGTAAATTTTAAACGCAGTACACTATTGATATGGATTTTGAGATTCAAAAGATGCGACGCAAGAGTATCCTTGTTAAACGTGATGACATTATAAGATGAAGGCATAAATCCATCAGAAACTTCCGAGAAGTACATGTTTAAATTCAGCAAGAGTAGAAGTGCGGCACCCTCCCCTCCACTTTTTTTTACGTCACAAGCCCCGCCCACTAGGTCACCTTCCCCTCCACTTTTTGTACTCGCCCACGTGGAAGGCGTATATTTGGAGGGTGGGGTCGGCTTCTTTTCACGGACCATTCTCAACCCCTGGGCGAAGTTAAGCTCCTAATTTGGTTGTATTAAGAGCCGTTTTGGCTGTACACCCTTTGGAGGTTAGGCAATTGCGCACACATGCAGTGTTCTATTGGGAGGTATAAGGTTAGGCCTCGCCCCACTTTTAATTAAAATTGATTTTAGCGCCATCTAGTGGCGTACAGACTAATGAACATTTCTATAATAGACGTTGATCATGCACACCTCTTTCTTGCTCTCTTTATTTCGGCTCTTTCTCACACACAAACAAATCAATTAATTAATTAATTAATCAATCAATCTTAAACAAATCATGATCGATTAAATCAATCAGGCCAATCAACCTAAATCATATCTTACAGTTTGCGGAAGCCATATTACAGTTCAAAACTGAATACATTAAAGTCTAAATTAAATATGACGTGAAATAATAAATAATTTCTACCCTAATGCAATGGTGTTTATATATATATATATATATATATATATATATATATATGTATATATATAATATATATATATATATATATATATATATATACTATAACAAAATTAAATTAAATTAACATGTTTTTAAGAATATAAAACTGATATAATAGAAATCAAAGGCAAAAGGTTTTAATGGTTTTATTATTATATGCGAATTAACAATAACTACAAGTTTAAATCCACAAATACGTACCAACTATTTGTAGACCTGATTTTATAACGTCATCCTATAAGAGCAATAATACATTTTAAAATCTTCACCGACTATATATATATATATATATATATATATATATATATATATATATATATATATGTATATACATATATATTATATATATATAAAATAATACGTTTACCTTTAGAAGTGTTTTTCTTTCAATTGTTCTAATAATAACCATATGTTGAACTGAAATATTTTTATACAACGTATCCACATGTAGTCTCCTAAACACTTTTTATGAATGGTTGATATAAACTGGCTATTGCATTCCAATCATTAACTAATTTAGAAAGCAATACACAAAACCTGATTACTGCTACTCGTACTTAGCAATCATATTGTACTTATAAATTTACATTCAACATACTTACAAATAATTTGGATCTTGAGATTACATAAACTATTGTTATGGAATGCATTAATATCATGTTAAAATATATTCTCTTTGTATGCAATCATGATTTACCTGTATACTCAATTATGCACACACAAGCGCACGCACGCACGCATCACTCGCGCACGCACGCACCACCCACACACGCACACACACGCACACGCACACGCATACGAACACGCACGACACACGCACACGACACGCACACGCACACGCCCACGCACACACACAGATGTACTTCACGTTATATGGATTTTATCAGTTGAGATTAACAGCAATGTTAGCTAAACGCTTTAAAATTTCTAATCTGAAGTAAGAGTGACGTAATCTAATCTATTTGAAACTTGATTTTGAGATACATTCATCTCGATTATATTGTAACAACCTATAAAGCAGCTAATAACCCCTGACAGTTTTTATCAGACACTACTATTATTGTTACATGGACGTTATCCCTAAATTAATTGGTTTCATCACGGCTCTTCAAATCTTTCGGTTCGTTCTCAGAACCTGTACCGTAGTCAATTCCTACAATTTTATCTGCATTCTGTTTCGAGACTGTAGTACTTTTTCTAGTACATAAACAGAATCTTCAATATTGTGATGCATGTAGCAGTAAAACACGTTAGCTAGCTAGTTTCACCTCTATATTAATTTACATGCAATCCTGATCTTATCATAAACACATCGGTCAAAAGCTAATTAAACATAGTTCCACGGACTGGACATCGCAAGCAGCGTTTCCAAGTATGATTTTAGTCAACACAATATTGCCTACAACTACATACAACCGACTATCAATGTTTCAGCACGAGGAGCAAACGAAACACGCTAACACGAAAACACGCAAACGCAAAAGATACAAACACGAAAACACGCTAACGCAAAACACGCAAACACACAACGAAAACACGCTAACGCAGAAACACGCAAACACGAAAACACGCTAACATGGAAACACGCTAACACGAAAACATGCTGACACGAAAACACGCTAACACGAAAACACGCAAACGCGAAACACACACACGAAAACACGCTAACGCTAGAACACGCAAACGAAAACACGAGAATCTGCCTATATGTGTATATATATATATATATATATATATATATATATATATATATATATATATATATATATATAATTATTTATTATTTCACGTCATATTGAATTTAGACTCTAATGTATTCAGTTTTGAACTGTAATCTGGTTTCCGCAAACTATAAGACATGATTTCGATTTATTGATTGAGATTGGCCTGATTGATTTAATCGATCATGATTTGTTTGAGATTGATTGATTAATTAATTAATTGATTTGTTTGTGTGAGAAAGAGCCGAAAGAAGAGAGCAAAAGAAAGGTGTGCATGATCAACTTCTATTATAGAAAATGTTCATTAGTCTATAGGCCACTAGATGGCACTAAAATCAATTTTAACTCAAAGGGCCAAGGCACAGACCCTGATACAAGTCCTGTCTTACAAGGCTAGGCCACCTTATTAGAATGCATTTTTTTATGACGGGCAAAGGCCTACAACTGTAGATTAAGTTAGAACCCATACAATTGCACCAAGGGGGCAGATAGGAGCCAAGGCCCAGGAGCTAGTTTTTGCACTTATATATAAGGTTAGGAATCTACACGTATCTTACAAAACCTCTTTATTATTAAACCAGTTTCAAATTTCCCGCCATAACCAATCAGAATGCAGAGACTTAGTCCTCCAATCAAAGCACATCGGCTGAGTAGTAGGGCTAAGGACCAATCAGAAGCCAGGAGGCTGGTGCACGTACGACCAATCAGCTAAAAGTGGGCGTGGCCAAACCTTACACGTTCCAATAGAACACTGCATGTGTGCAATTGCCTAACCTCCAAGTGTACAGCCAAAAGGCTCTTAATACAACCAAATTAGTGGCTCAACTCCGCCCAAGGGTTGAAAATGGCCCCAAAAAGAAGCAGAAGAAGAAGTTCCAGTGGGCGGACTTGTGACGTAAAAAGTGGATGGGAGGGTGCCGCACTTCTACTAGCAAGAGTTCTTGGACCCCGATTTGCTTTAGTTCGTGCTGGTGGCGATAATGGTTTTATTCCTGGTGCGGAACTTACCTTCCTCTCTAAAAAGAACACAGGCGATGTGCACAATGAAATGGATGCAGACACTTACGAGAAGTGGTTTATCAATCAACTCATTCCAAATATACCACCAACTTCATTTATCATTATTGAGAATGCTTCTATCACAGCAGGAAGGTAAAGAAGATCTCAACAATGGCGTGGCGAAAAGAATAAATTGTAGATTGGCTTAGTAAGAAAGAAATGCCCATTAAAGGTAACATGTTGATGCGAGACCTATAGGCTACTGTAGCACAAGTGAGGCATCTATATGACACGAATAAATTTGATGTTATGGCATAAGAAAGAGGTCGTGAGGTTCTTAGTTTGCTTCCTTATCACTGCGAATTAAACCCAATAGAAACGGTGTGGGCACAAGTCAAACATCACATTAATATGAATAACAAAACTTTTAAAGTTAAATACATGGATGAATTAATAAAATTTGGTTACGAAAAAGTGACGATTGAAAATTGTCAACATTATACAAGTCATGTAAAGATCGTTGAAGGTAAGATGTGGATAGCTGATAACCTTCAAGATGATATTTCAGAGTTGCAAACGATTAAACTGTACTGAAAACAAAAAAAATACTAAAACTGAGGTGTAGCCATTAAATCAAAATAAAATATTTTACAGCGTCAGTCTCGTTATTTAATAGCCAAAATCCTATATTATATTACAATGAAAATGAAGCTATAATCAAACTTTAATAAAATTGCTATTTTGTTTATATACCGCAAACTCCTTCCGTAGGCAAAGGATAAAGTTACAATTTGCTCATGCTTTTGCTTATAAAGCTTCTTTCTCAATCACATGTATAGGGTAATCTAACCCATCATATTGCCATATAATATACCCTACATTACATACGCCTACTTCGCTTTTCTAAAAATACATTTATTCGATTTGTGTAGATTAAGAGTAGTCTTTTGGTATATGCAGAAGTATATTGCAGATTTATCTAAATTTGTATTGCATTGCAAATATTTAATAATTTTTATTTAATAATTTTGAGGTTAGAAATTGTGTCTCTCGTACCGTAAATATAGTATTATAATAACCGTAACACGGTATTATAGGTGCAGTAATCTATTGGAATAATAAGTCTGGCAATCCTGCACTGTTTTTCCTAAGCACCATACTGAATTTGGAGGTTTGGACGCGCTATAGGTCGGTGGGTAATCAACCGAATTTTCTTTTCAGAACTACTAGGTTTCAAAAAATTAAGTGGTGACCTATTTAAGAGCATTAACAAATCGGTGCATTTGTATAGTTCTGGTTTTGCAATGTCTCCAAAACAATATGCTTACCATAAAAAACTGTCAATTGTACCTATTCTAGCAATATTTATAATAATTATACAGCGTGCCCCATAACTAACTGACCATGTATAAGTGATCATTTATGTAAAAAGGAAATACGGGACATCGGCCGAAGAGGCTGAGGGGTACCGAATACTCCTCAGTAAGAGGAAGGACGGGGAGTAATTTCTTTTAAATTAGATACAAAATTATGAGTCTAATTGACAAATGTAATGGTCGTTTATGGTAAATTATTAGGCGTCCCATGCCATAACACAATATAATAATAATAATAAAATATCCGGACGACCTTGAAGATACTAGTAAGATTCAAAGTAGTTTATTTCTAAATTATGTTTTGTCATTAAAAGTCCTTATAAAGTTCTTATAATAGTTAGCTAGTTTTTTCGCTGGTCCAAAGTTTATTCATATTAGAAAAAATCATTTCCGTGGTGGAGTTGGATCTCGGTAAGCACACGCACATTTAAACAAATTTTAATATGTTGTTGTGTGGTATGTCTGCACTCTTGAAGGGGTTAAAAAAGCTCGAGTTAGTGTTTGTCAATAGAAATAGAACTTTTTTCCACCTCTTTGTTTTTTGACTGGTAGTGTATTCTTTAATGTACACAATTTCATCAAAAAATTCCGAAGCATCTGTATGAATATCAAGGTGTTGTTTTTGAAAACAGTTGATGAGTTTTCAACATCTGACCTCAGAGGTTCCTTTTTTAATGGAGGCATTAGAATTCCGAATTTCGCGCTGTTATATGAAATTAAATAGTTATTGGTTATTTGTGTATAAATGTGATTAATGTTAAGATAAAAAGCTTGAGCTTGTTTCGATGAGTATTTGTATAGTAAATCGGAAAGCTTTTAAATATACGCGGCAATTTGAGGATATGACTGTTTTGTAAAAGGGAGCAAGTAAGAACACTGTTGTAGTGATGTGTATTTGTGAGTCAGGCGCGTTAAGAAAGCGAAGAAGAAGAGTCGCGCCTAGTAAGCGAACAGAAGGGTCGCACTAAGTAAGCGATCAAGGTTGTAATGAGTCGGAATTGGGTAATACAAATTAATTGTAATTTTATTAAAATTATTAAGATAATGTTTAAATAATAATTCATTTTATTCCAGTTCTTAAAATGTAAATAATCAGTACTTTTGCGTGCGCACGGTACCACTTTCACGATGTGCAGAAACTTTGCGACATCTAAAACCCCACTCATTCGCAAGGTTTATAAGCGAAATTATTGGCACTTTGAATTAATTCTGTTTGTAGAACGCTTCTCTACAAATACTCTCCTGCCTCTCCGTTTGTAATAATTTATTACACCTGAAATTCTGTTTGTTGAACGCTTTCTACAAATACTCTTCTGGCTCTCCGTTTGTAATAATTTATCTCTATTCGAGAACATAACCGCCTGACCCGCTCTTAAAGCAATTTCAATTGAATTAAATAGAATTTTAATACTGGAAGTATAACCAATTTTTACGAAAATAGTTGTAATACCTAGAAATTCCTATTAACAAACCATCCTTAAGAAATTAATTGACGTCAAAGAGGTTTTGTATTATACTGTATACATTGTATACGGGTAAGGGTAACAAGAGTGATTGTAAGAACTACAGAGGAATAAGCTTGCTCAGCGTACCTGGTAAAGTATTTGGAAGAATACTGATTGATAGAGTACGAGAAACTACACAACCTAAGATGTGGGATGTGCAAGGTGGCTTCATGCCAGGGAGAGGATGTGTCGATCAGATGGTTGCTCTCCAGCAGGTGATCGAAAAGTGTTTAAAGGTAAAAAGGAAGTTGTACTGTGCGTTTGTAGATCTGGAGAAAGCATATGACAGAGTGAATAGAGAGAAGCTGTGGGAAATATTAAATGAATATGGTGTAAATAAAGGTCTAATAAATGGAATAAGGGCAGTATACAACGGTAGTCGGGCATGTGTTAGAATGAGAGGGGGTGTGAGTGAATACTTTAATATTGAGTGCGACAAGGCTGTGCGATGTCACCGTGGTTGTTCAATGTATACATGGATAAATGTCTTAGACAAGCATGTAACGATACAAACGGTGTAATGGTTGGTGACGTAAATGTACGACTCCTAGTGTATGCAGATGACACAGTCTTATTAAGTGACAGTGCGGATGAGCTGCAAACCGTTCTGAGGAAGTTTGATACAGTCTGTGAGAGCATGGACCTAAAGATAAACGTGAACAAAACTAAGATTGTGGTGTTCAATCGGGAAGGTGGAAAGTAGAGTAGAGTATTTACTCTGCAAGATGAAATGGTGGAGCAAGTGGACGAGCTGGTATATCTCGGTAGAATGTTTACTGCAGATGGTACAATTGAGAGCGAGATTGGACGAAGGGTCAATGCTGGAAGGAAAGTGATTGGAAGTATGTGGACGATAATGAGAAATGAAAGCATGAGTCTAGCTGCGAAACGAGCAATCTATAATGGCGTATTCGTCCCGTCAGTACTGTATGGAAGTGAGACATGGGTATGTCAAAAAGCACGAAAGAAAAATAAATGCCGTGGGTATGAGATTTCTGAGAAGCGCATGTGGTAAAACGAGACGGGACAAGATAAAAATGAATGCATAATGAGGGAGTGTGGTGAGGAAAAGACTATGATGGATAGATATAAAAGTTGTACATTACGTTGGTTTGGTCACATTGAGAGAATGAACAACGCAAGATTAACAAAACAAATATATGTGGGTGAGGTTAGGGAAAGGCGGTCTGGTAGGCCGCGTAAAACTTGGCTGAATGTAGTAGAATCTATGATAAAGGAAAGAAAGATAAGAAGTTTTAAAACAAAAGGGCATGTCAGAGACTATGTATGAATCTTGCGGAAGCTAGGGAGGTATGCGGAGATAGGAAAGCATGGAGAAAGATTGTGAATGAAAATAAATAAGAGGCAGGGATTGTTTTGCCTACCCTGCAAGGGAATGGCGTGAAGGTTAAGTAAGTAAGTAAGTTAGCTGGAGCGTCTCGATGAAAGGAGAAAGGAATTTGTTGAGTAATTATTAAAGTTTATTTACACAAACAGAAATGTGATAACAATAAAAGTAAAAAGAACCACCACAAAATGGTGCCCAAATGTGAGGCCCATCACACTTTTTTAGCGGTGCCCAACGAAACGGCTGCGAATCTTTCAATTGTTGAGTCTATTTAGCCAAATAGGCTATCCAAGTTGTATAAAACATGGTCACGACATTTTAAATTGAGTTGTGGTTAGGTTTAAACATTTTAATACTCTTTCTATTGAAGGTAACAACGCTAACCATCTGGTTTTTCTGTGTCCCAACAGTTTTCTGTGTTCAACACTCCGAACTCACAAAATTCTTTTAATTAATATAAATGTAGAAATAGCTATGGATTTTCACAATAATGGCTTCGATGTCAATAGACAAGCAGTCTGCTGGTGTTTGAATACAGTTATGTAGGATATAAGCAGCATAGTTCACCACAACTAAATGTTGTTTAAGTAACTGGTGAACTTTATGTAAAACGTTATTTTGGCCATGTTTCACCTGGAAAATCTTGAACTTCCAATAGTTTTACTTGAATGCGAGTATCTTACGAGTATAGAACAAATTTTTACGCTACCGTGATTTGAAGAATCGATATAAACTGACCATTCCAAGATCATTTTCTATGGAGCTTAATGATTCTTTTGTAAAATGTTACGCACAATACTTTCAGATCTAGATCTAGAACACACAAATTTTTTTTGGAAGCAACTTTTTATTAACTTGCTAGTACAATCCATAGAATGAAAGGACGGATTATGGATCACGTTTTGGTATGACTAAGTACATTCAATCGTAGCTAGTTTTTATTCTACATTTCCAAATGTGTCCTTAAGAAATGATACGACACTTTGCTACTACTAGAAGCCGCAATATCGTCCTTTTTGTGCTTGTGTCGATATGTGTTGAACAATACCCCGCTTTCCACCATGTGCAAGTGAAATCTGTGCATAACATTTTATTTAATACTTAATCTGAACTAACGAACTATTTACACTATATTTACTTACAAGCACCGGTATATTTATTTTCTACACGTACCAGGCAGCGTCGTAAGCAAATTTAATGAAGTCGAGAAAACTCTCGTCAATTGTAGAACTTGTGATATCCTATTGTATCTTATTTGAAGGTCGCGCTATCTTGTTCGTACTTTCTAGACTTTGATTAATTCCTTCTAAACAACGAGACGTCAGAAACGGGACGAAAAAGAGACTTCTTTATAAATACGTTAGCACACCAAATGAAAGCAAAAAAAATTTTTTTCAAGAGTTAAAGTAGCCCCCCGAAGAGTTAAAGAGTTCACACTAGTTCATTCCAATTTGAACTATATTTTTCAATCTAAAAAAATGGGCGGCTAACTTCCCGTATCTCCCCAATGTAATCAAAATCGAAAAAAGTGCACAGATCCTTCCTGCCAATATTATCGAAGGCTTGCTCAAAGTCCACAAAAATCATGTGCAGTGTGATATTGGTTCATGATACAGTGGATATAAAAATCCATATCTCCTTATATTTAAAGAGATATAAAATAAAATGTAAGATGTTCTGGTCATATTCAAAATATTTATTATCATAATCATAAAGCTTAGAAGTAATTTAAGTTTTTAATAAGCATATTATTAAATTTAATACATAATTTTGAAATTAGTAAAGTTCTAACCGTTAATTCAAAATTTTTGTCAAATGACTTGATAAGTAAACTTCAAACGAAGCCTTTATCAAAGTGGTTGTTATTAGGAGGAATCATAATGTTTGATATTTTGAATACATTCAACGGGTGAACAAAATGGACAAAAAAGTAGATTCAAAAACTATAAAGTCATTTTTTTTAATGGAAAACCCTATTTTTAATTTATCTTATTTGGCATTATAAGGATGATTAAGATGTATATTCAAAATTGTTTAAAAATAAATTTAACATTTTTTATTGTAAAAGGCATACGGCTTTCAAGTTTGTTGTTAGTTGGCCGTGACGTCGAGGCGTCGAGGTGAAAGCCGTATAGCCTTAATTACAATAAAAAATGTTAAAATTGTAACATTAGTTTCAAAAACTACAATTTTTGGAATATACACTCTGTATACAAAGTTCAGCCCATTATTTCTAATGCTACATAAATAGAATTTAAAAATAGAGGTTTCATAAAAACATGACTATAGGATTTTGAATCTTTATTCTTTTATTGATCCATTTTGATCACCTTATGAATGTATCAAAAATATCAATACAGCCCATTAGAGTAGCCCCATTTCCAAGGAAACCAACCATAACTAATTGATAAAAGCTTCGTTTAGAAAAGATATTCCACCTAAAATGTTTTGGCCTGCAAACGTCATTTTGACAAAAATTTGAAATTTATCAAATACGTGTAAAGACTTAGGTAATAGGTACATTATACATAAAATTGTATGTAGAATATAAATATGTAATAATATACTAGGGTTTTCTATTTAAAAAACAAAATTACTTCTCAAGTTTTATGATCTACCCTGTATAATTCAAAAGATATTTTTGGAATATGCAACCAGAACATATCTTACTTAAGTTTTGTATTTAATTTCTTTCTGTATTCTTTAATATAAAGGAGTATTATGGGACTTTCAACACAATAGCCACCCTGTATGTATGTTTGCCTGTTACTCACTTGTAAGTCTTTTGCCTATCTGTAAAGTCTCCCACATATCATGCCTTGGAGATTCTTCTGTTAGCATATAGAGTTCTTGATATAATTTCTCTTTGTCTTTTTCATCCGCTTGCTCTGTCGGACCATATACATTTATAATGGATAGGTTTCCTGATTTGGCTTCAGTCCTCATGTAAGCAAGTCTACCATTTATTCGCTTAAAACAATATTTTTCCTCCTGCATTATTTCTTACATAAAATGGAACCACATTTGATTCTTGTTTTTCTCGCCTGAGTATAACATTGTGAAATCTTTCTGGATTATTTCCCCCTCTCCCTTTCATTGTATCTCTTAAACTGCAGCCAGGTCCACTTGATGTCTTCATACTCTTTTCCATATCCTTTCGTCTTCTTTGTTTCTGCCAATTTTCTTTGCTTATTCGTTTTTTGACCACAGCGTCGTGTTTATTATCATTCGTGACTGTTTTCTAATCTCTTCATTTTTTGTATCCCCTGTGACCTTTCACTAACTGTTCTAGTCCTTTGCTCTTTATTGTTGTGTAAAAACAATACCTCTTCTAAACTAAATTCTTTGCTATTCACCACCTTATTATTGTCTCATTCTTGCAGTACAGCCCTCTTCCTTTGCTTTTTTTAGGTAGTATCCTAGTTTTTTTCTCTGCTCTCTTATTTCCTTGGTGTAATCTTCAGTTATCCATACGTCTGCGCCCCTTAAGTATTTTGTAGCTTTGAAAATTTCTTTTGTTTCACTGTTGTCAGTTCCACCAGTATTGTTCTGTTTTTTCCCTCTTGGTGTTTTCCCATTCTTATTATCCCACTATTTCGCAGGATCTTCCTCACATATTTGGTCTACTTTTTCCACTAGTTTTTCTTCGTCTTCATCATTTTTCACTACCATTCCATGAATTACTATGTTTTTCTTCATTATCTCTTTTTTCAATATCTCTATTCTTGTTGCTTGATCTGCTAATTGGTTCTTTAATACACCACTTTCTCTTTGTACTATGCTTCCTGCATTTGTGCATAGCTACTAAAATATTTTAAGGTTATATTCTCAAGTCAGAATGGAGTTTATTTGCTTAAAAAGTGATGAGGCAATTGATAGTAATGCAAAATAATTATAATAATAATAGTAATAATAATAATAATAATAACTTTATTTATCCTGGCGAGGTTCAACTAGCAGGTAGATGTTTATCCCAACCAATCGAGAAAATAGTAAAATGCAACACAAATGTAAGTGAACAGAGCATAAAAATGGAACTCATGTTTTTTTTAAGTATACCATTATTGGTTGTCCTCGTGACGCTAATAGCTTTGGAATCATTGTATAACTGCCGTGGTACAACCCAAGAAACTTAATTTTGCCAATAATATTTTGTGATCCAACCTATCGAACAGCATACCTTCATAGATTCCTTTAGCAAATCATCTGTAAGATCTACCATGTTGTACTGAAGCCTTGCTGAAACCCTGATTGCTTAGCAGGTAGGAGATTATTAAAATCTAAATGGGTTTTTAGTTGCTCATAAATAACACGTTTAATACTTTCGAAAGTACAGGTAAAATTATAATAGGTCGTAAATCGTTATAACCAATAGGTAAGTCAATTTTGGTATTGGGTGCACTTCCAGGTAAAAGGACATACATAGTTGTATAATTTTTAAGTCAATATCATCAGCTCGACATGAATTACTATTTATGCTATTGATTACACTTGCTACCTTAATTTTTGTAACGGTACCGAATTATTAAACTTGTCGAATAAATTTTCATCAACCTGCATGATACAATTTGAAATGACGATAAACTTATGCAATTCCTTCGAATTTCTAAGTTCCATAGGAATATTTATGCGTAAATATTCTGTTAGGTCACAGTGAATACAAACCGATGAAGATATTAGAAAACAGTCGCGAATGATAACAAACACGACACTGTGGTCAAAAAACGAATGAGCAAAAAAATTGGCAGAAACAAAGAAGACGAAAGGATGTGGAAAGGAGTATGAAGACATCAAGTGCATCTGGCTGCAGTTCAAGAGATACAATGAAAGGGAGAAGGGGAATTAATCCAGAAAGATTTCACATTTATGCGTAAATATTCTGTGTAAGGTCAGTCGCCCTGGTTGCAAGATGGAGAAATCTGCGGGCCCAAAACCTACTAAAGTCATTTTAAATCACGTGGAACATGTTCTGAATATTTTGAGGACCAAAAACAATGTAAGTGGATTAACCAACAAAATAAGCCAGAAACAGACTTTACTGCAGCGAGAACATGTTAAGAACTATTGTAACAACGCATTTTGAGTTGTATTAAAATACACCGTAATTTACGTTCTTCGTTCATTTAGTTGTAAATAAAAAAGTTTTAATTATTAATTAATTATAAGTTGTGGTAGGCAACTTAATTTGCATTTCTTTTAGGGTTTATGCTTCCGTATCGTGAATTATTTTTCTGCACTTATTTTTTGCGCACCTTTTTCGCGCACCACTATATCATCTGACATCCTAAGCGTCCTTTTCCTCATTTTCTTGATGTATTCTGTATATACAGGAAGCCATTTCTGGGTTTCCACCTTTAATTCGTATTATATTATAATTTAAAACATTTTGGCATTTTTACCACTTTTGGTATTTTCGATGCTTATTATTGCAAGTTTGCCTTTAATTCAGATCTAAATTTGGATTAAATTTTTATCTGAACTTTCGAGAGAATGCAATAAACATTGGATTATTCAATTTATGAAGATAAATTTATAAGAAGTAAAATTCAACTTTGGTATGGTTTACAACGTACAGCGTTGTTATTACGAGATATTGCGCAATATTGGTGCAAAGATTACATCACCTTTGGTTTGCATTTCCGTATTTGTTTAGTTACCAAATTTCGAACAGGTATTTATATTCAAATAATTTAGTATTCAGCTATTACAACTAGTTTTTAAGATATATTTTATATAATTCTAAATTTAAATATTTAATAAACATAGTTCGTATATCTTTTATTTTGACATTTTGGTGAATTTTATTGTATCCACGGTTTAGTTATTCCGAGCATAATCAAAAATAACTTGGCGTCCGAGATAATTTTATTATTGTTACATTGCAGTTACTATATTTATGTTAAGGAAATAACCAAGCAGAAATTTGTCGTAATTAAGCAAATCAAAAGATTGAACCGGCCTTCTTAATCAACCGACTGGGACAACGGCATTATCTTTATTGAGTGTTTTAGATTTTGGTTAGTTTAACGATTTGTTTTGAGAACATTTACACACCCATTTATTTAACACCCATTAATTTATTAAATTTTTAAACCACTTCAACCACTTTATTATAATATCCATCACACCGTTTTATATTATTTGGTGGGTATATATGCCAAATTCTAGATGGAGTAATGATGATATGGGCCTGTGTGTAGAATTGATCTGAATGCAGAGTCCTTGACGCACCTGCACATTAACGGTATAGCTTTCGTCTTTATATATTATTTGTTGACATAGACTGAATAAAATAATTCCTATAGGAACACCTGTATAATCAAAAGTCTATACACTCTAATAAACCGACTGGAGGTCTCGTTTCAAGGCGGCGGATTAAGACAGGGCAGCGATACAAGCTACTCGGGCTGCTGAATCGACCCCCCCCCAATCTTCTGGAGGGGAGCAGGGTCAATCTCGGGAATCCAGTTAAGAGGAAGCCACCTCCCAGCAAGGAAAATCCCATCCAACCCTCAACCCGAAAGGCGGTGCCGAGCAAGGTGCAACCGTGTGGAATCTCTATCCCACGTTCTCCAAGGTTGTCCTGCCACGTACTGATCGAGGATCCGAATCTGCGCTCGTTTGGTGAAACTGTGTGAACGCAGGGGTTGGTTCGTGGAGGAGGAGCAGCATTTGCGATTGCCAAACGGCTCACTAATTTCGCCTTAAGGCTGGCTGACAAGGTCGACGTTTGCGATATGGCTATCTCTTGAGAGGTCTCGAGGCGATTTGCAGCTACGTTTGCAGACGAGGTGCACTTCGTTGGAATGCCCATTGGCCATACTTTAAGTTATACTGGGACATTTTAATACTGTGTTTTGCGTCACATGTATTGAATGTCATTTTATTGTTATTTATTATATACCTGCATGTACTGTTCGTTTTACAGGCAAATAGTATATCTCACTGTTTGTAATTGCATGTTTTTTTTCATATTTACGTTGTCTACATATTTTGTATATATTTTATCGGCACTTGCCGTTTTTGAGGTGGACGCTCTGCCAACTGAACCATTCTAGTGTGGCCTAATATCGGAGACGAACTCCTAACATCCAATTCGGAGCAGGTTGCGGAAACCGCAGAGGGTTCCTAGATTACCAGAAACAGATACAAGAATAACCGTTGTTTCCCAAACGCATACTTCAAACACAAAATCGCAGAACTCCAGCCAAACTCGTTACGTCTACTTAAGTTCACTTAAGTTCATCCTGAACCGTCGCCGCCTAAGAACCCGCTCCAGCTAACCGATCACCTTTCCGACGTATTCGGAGGTTGAGAGTACGTGAGTTGAGTATACAAACATTACACCAGACACCCAAATAAACGACGGGCTGTAGAGTCCGAAAGTTATTTCATATTTGCGGTACACACATCCGAAGTTTCCACGATGGGCTGCAAACCTGAAGTCATCTTCTACAAACATACACAAACCAGGACGTTGTCACGGCGGGATCTAACGCCCCGCAGTCATCTTCCATTTACTCTGGTGGCAAGAAGGGCAATCGCTCTAATTCTACCATCGCCTGGAAGATGCGTCTAAACAGCATAGCAGGGGTTAGTCCCAGATTCTATTAGACGTCTCTTCATTTAAACAGCCAGCACACAACATTATACTAACACATCTGACAAAAAGAAATATCAAGAAACCCTGAGGTACTCGCAACCGCTTACGTTAATGCCAGACGCTACTTCCGCATCCCAACCGGGAAGCGCCTGTTAAATTGCACCCAACCGGAGTTAAAAACGCTCCAGACTAATTGAACACCGCATAGTTCCTAACGATCTCCCGCAAGTCTATGTAAAGGTATAAAGTTATTCCTTTTTAATCAAGAGAATAATCGTGTATATAAGAAACATTATTTCCGTCCGAAACAATTCGCATAATTGTTTAATTTCAATTACGCCCTATTAAGACATCGCGTAAACCAACCACCTCAGTTTAATCCGGTTTCAACAATTAAAAATAGGTCTTTTTGTATTTAAATTAGATGCGAAATAAACATCGTTATAATAACGTGCAAAATTGTGTAAATGATATACGATTTACCTCGCGTAGAAGAACGAGTTTTACTAATAGTGAACAGTGAATAAGTGCGTAATAAATTCAGTATTCCCTGTATTTAATAATTAGAGCAAATTTCTTTCATAGGAAATTTGTACGTGTTTAATAAACGCTTGCTTAAAATCAAGGTCAACGTGTCTTTTCGGCGGACTAAACTTTATGTAAATACGTTCGTAATTAATTAATCATGATGCTATCCTGATTATTTAGAGGATTGATAATTCATTAGAATCAATAGCGAACGAACAATTTGCATTCAGGTACGTATAAATATCAACCAGCCCTTGTAAGAAATTCCCAGTAATACACATCTATTCAGTCTGAAAGCAAAACCATATATGAGAATAGTCATGCGCACCAATGTTACTTTAACTTATTGTTTTTCTGAGGAACTAACCTGCTCGAAACGCCAACGGGGACGTTGACTTATACTCTCTTAGGTAGTACCGAGAGAATTCCAGCACGGCGCCTATAGCTCCTGGTCTTTTTTTAGTCAGGACCAACTTTGCGGTTTTTGTATAACACGCGTTCAATTGAACCGTAATGATTTCTATTTTCGCAGAAACGTACCAGAATCAAATAGCCAGCCAGCAAGAGAGGAGAATCACTCGCTGAGACGGAGTATAAAGTGCTATCAATTTTTATCATTGTTTTGTTTTCTTAGTTTATTGACTTCACCTATTTATTATAATTAATTTTAGGAATGACCTATTTAATATTGTAATTAAATAGGATAATATGCGTTAAATCATTTTACTCTAATTATTCAAGGTGAACAGTGTTAAGCCTAAATACCCCGTATTTACGAACCACCCCCGTCTTGTTAAAATAAACACGATTGAGCTAGTTGGAGGAAAATTGAAAGCAATCAATTTAACTATCGTAAGCCAAGTGGCTTACACGGATAACTACACTTCGCATGCTTTAGTAATTTTCCACCTTCAATTTTCCACTGTGGGTACGCAATCGGTCTTGCCGCGATATTTCTCTTCATCTTTTCCATCCATCTATCACTTTCCTCTACTTTCGTACCTTTCCTCTTATCCTCATCGGTAGCCTCGTTCGTTAGGTCACAATTGGGTTTACTGTCTACTTCAAGTGGGTCAATCACTGATACGGAACGTGATAAAGTGTTTCGTACAATGTGGTCTTTTCCCTTCCTATGGATAATTTCGAAATTATATTGCTGAAGACGAATGGCCCAACTAGCTAAACGACCGGTAGCTTTCTTTAAATGACGAAGTCAAACTAGAGATGCGTGATCGGTAATAACGGTAAATTGTACTTCCTCAAGATAAGGACGTAACTTTTCTACTGACGAAAGTACTGCTAAACGTTTCTTCTCGGTAGTCGAAAGCTTTCTTTCATTTCTCGTTAAGGATCTGCTATTGTAACAAATGAAACGCCCTTCTCCGTCAATGTTCTGCGTTAATACTGTACCATTCCCAAAATCTGAACCATCTGTTTGAACTGTAAACGACAATAAAAAATCAGAATACGACAACACATAGGTAGGGAAAGTAAACAACCCTTAATAATTTCGAAAGCTATTTCACAATATTCATCCCAAATAAATTTTGCAAACTTGAATACTTTAGTTAAATGCACGAAAAATGTTGTATGAACCGGCGGTACTAGCTCGCTAAACCAATCAGACGTTTCACTTCGATAGGGGTCTTTGGTGACGGAATCTTTAAGATGGCACTAACTTTATTCGGGTCAACCGATAGTCCATCAGCATTAACGCCATATCCTAAATATCTAAGATCGGATTGACAGGACGTACATTTATCCTTGCCCAACGTACGACTTGCTTCTGAAAAACGGCGAAAAACTTTCTCTAAAACTTTCTTTTCAAAAGTAGGTGCACAAATAATGGTATTATCGAGATATACAAAAAGGTATGGTTCTAATTCTGGTCCTAAAACACGGTCTATAAATCTTTGCTCACACGTTGGTGCGTTAGCGAGATAGAATGGTAAACGTTTAAATTGGAACAAACCTCGGTTGTTACGGCAAATGCGGTATATTGCTTAGTTTTCAGCCATCGGTATTTGCCAATACGCTGACTTCATATCCAACGACGATATGTTTCGCGTCACGCAGACGATCTAAAATATGCAACACATAGGGTATCGGATAAGCATCCTTCTGAGTAAATTACGGACTTCTAAAGTCCACACAAAATCGGTAACTTCCATCCTCCTACTTGACTAATAGAATAGGACTCGTGGATTTTTTTTCATTTTTTCAGTTCGACGCCAATTTGTTGTATGTACGGCAATACACCTTTGCTTAATCAGTTCACTAGTAGTCTTAATTTGGTGTTCTACCCTCAATGGACGTAAAGTATTCATCGACAAGTTCTTCAAGTTTGTAACACACCTTTTTATATATGTTTAAAATTTACGTTCATATTGGCAACTTAAGTGCATTTCGTGTAGCGTTAGTTGCATACCTTATTGGCGTAAAAAAAATGCCTTTTAATAAATTACTTGATTACGTCTGCATCCTTTCGGCACTTGGAAGTCATTTTCGGTCATTGCGCAGGGTTACTTTCAGCGTCCTTTATTCATTGCTTGAACTACGTGTTTAAGTAGAAGCCATTTTCTCTTTGTTTAATTTTTATTTAGAATGCCACATTTATATGGTGAGTTTTTAAATTTATCATACGGAAATTTGACACATTTACATTTCAGGCAACTCAACTTTACTTATACTCTTGCCACTTATTTTACTTTGGGTTTAGTTTTATTTTAACGATAACTTTGCAAGATGATGCAATAGCTTTGCTAATACGAAATGGGATTAAAATTACCAAATTTTGCTTTGAACCATACAAGTTTGGAGGTTTATAAAGAAATTTCTATATATTTGGAACTACCAGCATATCAATTTGATGTTTACTTCAACTCTCATTATAATTGCGTCACAAATTTAAAGTGATGAATCGGCAGCATTTTCTTATCTGCTGAAGCTCCAGTGGCACCCAAAATGTAAAAGAAATTACATCAGGTATTTCATGTTGTTAATTAATTCATATTATAGTTTAAGGCAGTTAATTAAGAATCACTAAGATTAGTTTTTAAGAGATCATCATTGTAATCAAATTAAGTATCGTAATAAAACTCATTGTTGACATTATTTTTTTACTTGTTATTTTTATGAGTTTTTTGTGACTTTTCTATTTTTTAAGGTTTATTCGTTCCTTAAAAACAAATTGGCGTCCGAGATTACATTATTTATTTTCAGGTTTGAAGCAACACCTTTTTTGTAAAACGAAAATATCTAAGCAATTCTATTTTTGTTAATAAGCAAATCAAATGTTATTGAACCTGGACCTATTAATCTACCGATGAACAATGTGGCATAAAATCTTCTAGTTATCCATTATTTACCATAGCTGATTATAGCTCTGTACTAGAAGTATTTAATCATAAGTGGGTGAATTATTTATAAGACACTCGGCAAAGATTACAAGTTTTGCTCAAATCCAACCGTGAACGTATTACAGACGGTCGGCTTTCCAACGTCTCAATGGTTTCTCTATTTTCAAATTTCCACTCTCCTTTTCGTAAATCCGGGACAAAATTTACTCATTTGATGAGCTGGTGCGATATATCCGGTACAATAACGTGGATCGTCACAATTCTTTTTTAATTTCGATGGGTACGATATCTGATCCGGTACTTTTAACAGATTGGCCATTGGCGGCGAAACAGGTAAACGTAAGTTTTCTATTTAATTTAACTCTCAACTGACTTGATTTTTCCCATCCTTTACTTCCAATAATAATTTTCTAATAATTCTTGACCAAAAACTTTCACTGAAATGAACAACCTCTCATCAGAATATTTTAAATCGAATACGTAATCTAATGAAATTTTATTTTTTGAAAAATTTGATTTTGATTTGGGCAACCGGTTATGCAAACATTGTAGGTTACCAGGTGGCAAATCAGTTTGGTGGAGCAGCAAGAAAGATGCCCTTCATAGGGCTAGAGCCGGCCTGGGGCATTTGTTACAACAGCTAAAACCGAGATAGAGGCAGGACTCGTTCGAGATCACTGCCGGTACTTGAAAGAAACTCCGAGACAGATCCACCCTAAGATCTTCCTGGTGAAACCGAACAGTAAATTTATCTTATCTATGCTAAAGCTGGACAGAGCGTATATAAAGCTTGTGACAGATATTATGGGACACTGTCGCATGGACAAGCAAATGCACGTAATGGAACTGACAGACAGCCCGTTGTGTAGAGGTTGTGAAGCAGACGAAACACCTCACCATTTGTCATTGTGAAGCTTTCACAATGATAAGAAAATTTCTTCTTGGAAAGGAAAGGATTGCACAAGAGGAAGTAAAGAAAATACACCCCTCGAAGACCCTGGACTTCATGTAGAACAAATCTAGGGGCACAATAGACCTCCGGTCGCGGTGCAGGGCCTCAAAAGGGAGCACCCTAGTGGCAATAATAATAATAATAATAATAATAATAATAATAATAATAATAATAATAATAATAATAATAATAATAATAATAATAATAATTTATTAATTGATTTTTTAAGGCTTTAACAGTTAGGTTATTCGCCTTGTAAGTGCTTACAAGTCTTTATATGTGCATCTATATTTCAATTAGTAGGTTTGTCTCTTTGAGAAATATAAATATCTTATTTATGTTTGCGGTTGTTATCTGGAAATCGCTCTGTACGCTATTGCTTAAGTTTGACCGTTCTCTTATTTCTTTATATTTGTTACAGTCTTCAAATATATGTTGTATTGTTAATATTTTATTGCATCTGTCACATGTTGGTTTCTGTGTTTTGTTTAGGATATACGAGTGGGTGATTTTTGTGTGCCCAATTCGTATTCGTGTCAAAATTACACTGTATCTTCTAGGCATTTGTGGAAGTGGCTGTCTGTTTTGTGCGATTGGCATGTGTCTTTTTAAAAATCTATTTTGTTCTTCCCATTCTTCTTGCCATTTGTCCCAGATACTATTTTTTATTTTATTATCATTTAGCGTTGGTGTTAAGTTTAAATTTAGTGCACGATTTAAAAAAATTTATTAATTGATATTTAGTATCTATATTTAAACTGACATTTGGATATCTGTCAAATTTTGGAAATAATTTGAAAATCAGATATAATTCTAAAAATGTAGATCGTATTTTACTAATCTTATCTTAATTGACGTATGATATTAACAAATATGAACATCTATAATGTAAGTACTAAGTTTTTAATTTTCTACTTTAAAAACTATAGTTTACGTAAGAAATTATTAGTTATTTTCCAATTGCGTGATTTTTATAACAATAACAAGGTAGATGACGGTCTTGGCTTAATCGCCCGGATCGAGTGGTTGAGAATCACTATAAAAATTCTCCCCAATCTCAAGGTTTGAAGAGCGCTGATGAGATGAATGACTAGAGGGATGTCTAGCCGCTAGCTATCAACCTCCAGATAACAGGTGACCTCTGGTTGTAATAAGCCTTCTGCATGTATGGGAGCACTGCATGTAGTGACATCTTATTTCTTCCCAACTCGTGGGATCTAAATGGAATTAGATACTCAAAAAAACAAGGGAAATCCATCCCTCAAAATATGGATAGTGTTCTGGATGCACTTACAATATCCAGAAACATCCCTGATGCTGGCGGAGACGTGACATCAGGGGACAAAATCCTACTTACAGGTCGGTGAGCCAGGTGACAGCATTATGCCGGTATCTGGTCCTGAAAAGAAAAGATGGGTATAATTTTGACAAAGTTAACCCGTTTCTTATTAGTAAAGCTTTGTATAGTTTGTTTGGAATGTTAAAAATGGTTAAGAAAGTAAAAGAAGGCGTATTAGTAGAAACGAGTACTGAAAAGCAATCCAGAAAAATGCAAGAGACAAAAATTTTTTTAGATTATGAAGTATAAATTATTCCACATAGGACTATGAACAAGTCACGCGGAATTATTTATTGTACAGATTTAATAAATTGCACTGAAGATGAGATAAGAGAAGAGTTAAGTAATCAAAATGTTGAAGGGGTTAGACGACTTAAATCATATTCTAACTTTTTCAACACCTGTACTTCCAAAGAAAATTAGGGTAGCATTCTATTCTCTAGATGTAAGACTATATGTCCCATCCCCTATGAGATGCTTCCAGTGCCAGAAATATGGTCACACATCTGCAAGGTGTGATTCCGTACAAACATGTGTTTGTGGAAAGCCCCTACATGAAGGTTCCCCATGTGAGGAACCAATAAAATGCGTGAATTGTAATGGAAATCACACTGTGCGCTCACAGAATTGTCCTGTATATAAACAAGAAGTTGCTATTCAAGAGCTTAAAGTTAGAGAACATCTTAGTTACCCCGAGGCAAGAAAAAGAGTAGTTGTGAATACTCCGATTCCAAAAGTATCATATGCTCAAGCAACAACGAGTAAATCAGATGTTAACACCTTGGTTAATGAGTTAGTCCCACTTCTTATAGAAGCTCTAAAAGTTACATTTATTCAAAAATGACACCAGAACCTTTGCCTTTACAATCATCAAGTCTGACAACTCAAGTGGCTATCCCATCTCGTAATGGGTCTGAAACCAGTCTAATGTCAGTATCAGATTCAGAAAAGAAAATACCGTGTTCCTCGACGGTGACTGAATTACCTGTGACGGATTTATTACAACATTCACCGTTGAAATCTAAGAAGAAGGATGGCCAAAAGGAAAAGCTAGGCTTCCCTTCTACACAGTAACAGATTAATCTGTGATATTTTCTATAATATTATTTTGTTATATTTTACTCATAACTGCTTGTTTCGTTTGATTTTATCGTTAAATTTACCTGTTTCCTATATCTTTTATGTTATCTTACAGAAGTGCACACTTCACTATAAATATCCGTAAGTCTATACTATTTTAAACATCTAAATATTTTGTTCTTGTTATTAAACCATAACATCCGAATTCGCGAATTTTAATAACATATTACAATGGAACTGTAGGGGATGTATACATAATCATTGTGATATTGAATATTAGTACAAGAACACGAACCAATGTGCATTTGTCTGCAGGAAACACATCTCAAAATAAATCAATCGTATTCTCTGAAGGATACGAACTATTGAGACATGACGTACCAAATGACAGAAGAGCATCAGGAGGGGTAGCACTTTTATTCAGAACTGATACACGATATCAGAAACTATCCATAATTAGCAGACTGCAGGTCATTGCAGCTAGAATTCTTCATCCATTAGAAATTACAATATGTAACATTTATCTACCGGATCATGCCTGGAGAATTGAAGAATTAGATTACATAATAAGACAACTTCCTGCGCCTCTCATACTAACTGGTGACTTCAACGCTCACAGCCTCCTATGGGGGTCGGTGAAGACTGATGCTAAAGGACGCATCTTAGAAAACTGGCTAGATAAAACGGACATTGTTGTGTTAAACACTGGTTCACCGACCAATTTTAATACAAAATCGAATAATTTTTCAGCTGTTGATTTGACAATAGCATCCACCAGACTAGTTCCACAACTAACTTGGAGGACGGTAGATGATCTACATTACAGTGATCATTTTCCGATTATTATAACAACAAACGTATCAAGGCCAGCAAAACAAAATGTAAATAAATGGATTATATCTAAAGCAGATTGGAGTCGATTTGCTGAAAAATAGTTGTTCCTGAAGACCTGAATGTGAATACACTAACATCCAGCATAATAAAAGCTGCATCTGAAAGCATTCCCAGGTCTCGAGAAAATTTAACTAAACGTTTAATGCCCTGGTGGAATCCGCAAATTTCTCAGGCAATTAAAAATAAAAAACTCACCTTCAACACATTTAAGAAAAATTCTACTCAAGCAAATCTAATAGCCTTCAAAAGACAAGAGCTGTGGCTAGACGGATCATACTTGAAAGCAAGAGATCGTCCTGGCAAAATTTTACAAAATCAATAACATCGGATGCTGATGTAAATATTGTTTGGAAAAAATAAAATCCATATCGGGAAAAATATCCTGCAAATACCTACAAACTTACAGAAAAATGGCATACTAGTGAAAGACCCAAAAGATATATCAGGGACTCTAGCCGCCCACTTCGGGCTTATGAGTAGTACTTCAAATTATTGCCCAGAGTTTAGGAATTCAATAGAGAATATTGAAAACACACTTGACTATGGACAAGAGAGTTCAGAGACTTATAATGCACTTTTCACAATAGAAGAACTAGAGGAAGCATTGCAGAAGTCCAGATCAGGTGCTCCTGGTCCAGATGACATTACGTATGACATGATAAAGAAGTCAACTATGGAAATTAAATAAGCACTACTGGTTTTGTTCAATAAACACTGGAAGAATGGAACTTATCCAGATCAGTGGAAAGAGGCAATAGTAATACCTATTGTTAAACTAAATAAAGATCCTATGCAACCATCTAGTTATCGACCTATCAGTCTAACATGTTGTATGGGAAAATTATTAGAGAAAATGGTAAACGTACGACTGCAAGTTATCTTAGAAAATGAAGGTATACTAGTTCCATTTCAAGCAGGATATCGCAAACACAGAACCGCCACTGATCATCTAGCTCTCTTAGAACATGCAGCTCAAGAAGCTTTCAAGAACAGAGAACACTTAATAGCTGTATTTTTGATATAAAAGGTGCTTTTGATATGACCTGGCGGTATGGAATACTAAAGAAACTTCATCAATATGGTTTGAAGGAAATCTGCCTACATTTATAAGTTCCTTTCTAGAAAACAGGCGTTTCAGGGTTAGAGTAGGCAATTGTCATTCGCAAATAATGACACTAGAAAATGGAGTCCCCAAGGATCAACACTAAGCTGCACACTTTTGCTATTGCCATCAATGACATAGCGAAAGGTGTTAACAGTTCTATATCAACATGTCTCTATGTTGATGATTTAGCAATAATGACTGCAGCAAAAACAGTAGGGAGGCATCTCGAAAATTACAACAAGCAATAAATATCGTCCTAGAGAATGGAAAAATATAGGTTTTCAGTTTTCCAAAGAAAAACACAATGTATACATTTTGCCGTCTAAGAAAACCACATTATGATCCTTGTCTATATTTAGGAGATCAAATCATTAATTGTGTGACAACAGCCAAATTCCTGGGTCTAAAGTTTGATAGTAAACTTTCATGGAGGAATCATATTCTAGATTTAGAGGCCAAATCAAAAAAGAATTTAAACATTATAAAGGTCCTTTCACATACTAAATGGGGAGCAGAACCTAAAATGCTGTTGACAATATATAAGACTATAATATTGTCACGAATAGATTATGGAAGCATAATTTATTCATCAGCGAGAAAGACTCTCCTATATGTATTAGATCGAATCCACAATCTAGAATTAGATACTGTATTGGAGCTTTTCCAACTACCCCAATATTAAGCCTCTACATCGAATCTGGCATGTTACCTCTTGAAACAAGAAGGAACATACTCATGACCACTTACATGAGCGGAGTAAGGTCTAATGTAAATAATCCCAACAATAAAATCTTGTGTCCTAAAACAAATCCGTATGCTGGAGGATCTCGAACACGTTCATTAGGTTTTCGTTTTCTCGAATTTATTAATGACATCCACGAATCGATTCCGACGATTTTGATCGATTATCCAGTTAAAGACACAAGAGAAGCTTCGGTAGCGCCTGCAACTGTGATGACAAGATTTAACTTCCGCAAAAGTATAAAAGACAAACTCTTAGAACAATGGCAACTTCAATGGACTAACACCAACACGTAACTTGTAAAAATTCAACCATCTGTGACACAACAATACGTTCGGATGGAATTACCCAGGCAATCTTCAGTACGGGCTCATCGTCTACGAACAGGTCATACGTCTCTAACCCATCAACATTTATTAACTGGAGAACCGGCACCAATATGTGAAATCTGCAATGTTAATCTCTCAGTAGTACATGTTCTCTGTGAATGTCCACAATATCAATTACAACGGAACCTCCATGGTTTAACAAGGGACATATCTTTAAATCTACAAAAAGGAAAAATGGTTAGTACTCTACAATATCTCAAAGATATAGCACTTTATAACAAATTGTAGCTAATTGTATCAATATATACACAATTTCTATTAATACATAAACCGCAAATAGAAGAGCTAATGACCTTTGCAGTCGATGCTCTAGGAGGTGGGTTTTTAGTGAGTAAAAATCCCACACTACTTGACTCTTAGGAGACTTGTGCCTTTTGAAGGTTTTCCCACCTCCTACACAAAAAAAATAATAATAATAATAATAACAATAATAGATGGATATATCTTTTAAAAATAAAATCGAAATATTCCTTCGAAATTCATTTAGATGTGAATCACGATTTCTAAATAAAATTTTACTCTAAAGTCACTCTGAATTACACCTTGATCTACTTTTTAGCATAGACAACAACCTATCATTCTTCTTGTTTCTACGAACTGATTCTATTTTTAGATTTCTAAGAATTGTAATATGATACCCTTGTAGGTCAAAAAATTTGAGGTTGAAAATTGTTTTCATGAACTAATTATATCTCTAGATTTTTAAGAATTGTAATGATACGTCAATAAACTTTGAGCTAGAAAATTCTATTTTTGGATTTCTCACCACTAGAGGGCGAGTGACCTTGAACTGAGCTTGAAATTTAAATTTCCCGCCAAAAGTGAGTCAGAACCGGCCCTATATGACTACTAGTGCAATTAGCTTTCGCATAGGAATAGCTTATCGAATAGATTAACGATTACGTCATGAAAAGGTTTAATTGAGAAAACGTGTATGAAATTGGATTATCGTTTAAAGGGTCTTTGCCATTTCAACATATCCACAAAACATGCTTGGAGTACTTATTTAGAGCTTATTTATTATCCTACGATAAACCTGTATGAAAAAACTTAGCTCTAGTTAAATTATCACTGAACAAGGTTTTTAATTTCATACCTATTCACAAAGCGTACGTTTCTTCAGAACTTACTTATTACATTGCGAAAAGCTTTCTTAAAAAGATTTGTCTAAAATTGAATTATTCATAAGAAAAGGACTTTATACTTTTGTTATAAAGTTAATTATAGCCTTTGACAATAATTCCGTACAAAGCTTATCCTCAATATAACGAGAGTAAATGTGTGATAAAACAAAATCATCCTCTATTATTTTTATGTAAACGTAAAAAAGTCATACACAGTGCAAATTAAAATTAATTCGGACAGCAAACGCCAGCGAAACTAAAAACAAAGGTCAATTAGCACTATTATCCAGAAATCCAAAACCAGTACTTACTCCTTATTTAAAATACAGAAATGGTCAAAGAAATTTGTTGCAGTCTGTAATAATGAATGGACTTGTGGACATTCATGAAGTAATGCACAGTGGCCTTCTTGATCTAACGGAGTTTTTGGACAAGTAACCACGTCTGATATTGTCTCATTCAGACCCAATTTGTAATTTCCTATAAAATACCGTTAAATAAGTTAAACTATGAGTAAATACTTACTAACCTTTTGGTACTTTAATCAGACCACTATCTAATATATCATTTAACCATGGAAGACCATCAGAAAGGAGTTCTAGAGGTGATTTTGGAGTTGCGGTTGTAGTTGACGATAAGAGTGATGTTGTAGTTGTGAATAAAAATGGTGTTGATGTATAAATAACGACTAAATCTGCAGAATAAGTAGCTTCTGCTAAGGATAATACGATTGCAGAATTAGTATATACACATCTTTACTTGACATTCTTACCAATAGAATGGGGAGGACCAGAAACTCCAAAACCAGAAGGTGCAAACACACCTTGTTTCGCTTCCTCCGTATCAACAGCACTGGTATCGTTCGGTTTTACAACAACCAACGAGCTAACTGGTGTAACAAATTTATATTTAAGAGCCAAATCTAACGCCTGTTTCGTCAATTTATCTTTATCACTTTCTGAAGTCTCCTTTTTGTCCAATAATTGTTTAATAGTTGCATATGCCCATAATCTTTCTACATTAGAAACCGTATTGCTTACAACTGGTTTGAGAATAATCGGTCCTTTAATTCCAATACCATCAATAATAGGGGTCGGTAGTTTAGTACCACAGAAACCTGCTACCACTATTTCTGAACCACCAAAATGAATGGGGAATTCAGTTTTAGTCAAGCTGGTGACTGTAGGTTCGTACTTAAAGGTAACGTCAGATAAAAGTGGTGATGAAATTTGACGGTAAAAGCCTTGCAATTGTAAAGAAGCATCTGGTCCTTCATAAATGTGTCGCGAGAATCCCAAATTACGTAAAGCTAATTTTTGTAAAAATTCTTTATCAGCACCATCGCCGAATGATAGTGCAAAAATAGGAGCTTTTCTCTCTTCAGAGTTTAATTCAGTTATCTACAATAATATAGTAAATACGTACAGTTCGCACCTTTTTAACTTACTTTTGTAACTATCTGATCGGTTGATTCATCAGTTGGTTCGCCGTCTGTCAAAAATATAACTATAGGTTGGCGTTTAACGTCGTCAGTTTTAGATGGTTTAGTACGTTCTAATTTGACCAACTGTAAAGCAACCTGTAACGCTTCATACATTGCGGTAGACCCCCCTGATTTAATGGCTGCAACTGCGTCTTTGGCCTTTTTGACGTTATCTGCATTTGCTGAATAAGCGGAAGGGAAAGAGGCATTCTGAAATAAACACTGTTAAAACATTCAACACTGTCATGAAACCCCTCATACCTCTAAAGTAACATCTGGTTGTGCACTATAGTCTTCAGACGGATAGGTATCATCCCAGTTTTTACGCGGATACCAAACACTCTCCTCTGGATTGTTTATATTCCACACTTTTGTATTACTATTAAATTCAACCAAATTGAATGAATCGTGTTCATTTAATTGTTCCAGTATATTAACCATAGCTTGTCTAAGTTGTTCAATTTTTTGGCCCCACATACTGCCGCTTGTATCCAGGACAAAAATAACTTGCTTAGGAAGAGGTTTCAAATCGCTTGGTGCAAAAAAATGAACAAAGTAGCCGTCTTGAACTAATACTTCCCCGCCATTTGGATCTCTCTCAACATCGTACTGTACCACAAATTGCCCAGCAAGACCATTTTCTTCTTTAGTACCAAATACGTGAGCTAATTCTTTTTGTCTCTCCACATTAGGGCTAAAAGTAACAATTGCGGCCGTATCATTAACGATTTCTATATCAGCTCTTGGATCTAATTCTGGTTTGTCGGTACCAATTTCGTTTCCGGAACGTAATGGAGGAGCTTTTAAATCCGTAATTTTTCTAGTTTCAGCAATTAAAATTTCAACACTTAAGTCTTTAACAGGTTGACCAGGATGAATGTTAATGACTTGTTCATAATGCCCATCTTGTCTGTTCAAAAGCTGTTCGTAGGATAAGTAAAATGCGGCTTTTGCTTCTGGTTGAATGTTAACAGATACAGTAAAGCGATTTGAATCACGTGCGCTTACTGCAACATGTGCTGCCCCCAAACCACTAGCTACAGCCTGTATATATGTGTCAAAATAACGGATTAAACACTAAAAAGAGTAATCTTACCTGCTCGTAATCTCGTTTAGCTTCTTCCTTTTCTTTAACGTATGCAGTATAGTTTTTACCATCAACTTCCATGATAAACTCAGAAATGAACGCAGAATCTGGAAGGACTATGGAAAATACGGCTTCTTGCGCTTTATCGTTGGCATTTCGTACTTTACTTGTGACAGTTGTATGAGCGTAACGGTTTTTAATGTTTGACTTTACGTGCATTTGGTAAATTTGTGGAACGGCTGGTGTTTTATCAATGGGTTGACCCTAAAATTATTACTATTATCCTAAAATAAAGGTAACTGAGTGTAACGTACCTCTTTTTCTACTGGTGTTACAACTGATGGTACTGGTGTGCTTACTACTAACGATTGCACACCATCAGATGGCGCAGTAAAAATTGGTGTAAATAAAACACCACACATAATAAATATTTTAGGGTTTAACAGACCCATTTTTGATTACTTGGTCTGACCTGAAAAATAAGACGCCGAATTTATTATTTCAACAAAAAATTATAGTAGGAAACGTATTCTGAATAGATTTATACCTTTATAATTTTGCACGTTTTATCAAAAAAAATCCGTGTATGCGCCAAATATAAAACAAACTTCATTACAGCACATAAATGTTAACACTACATGCACGTAAAAATAAATAAATTCCCGTTAAATGTTAATAAAACATTTAATAAGGCAAATCAAATAATTAACACGTAAAATTATGAACAAACTTAAAAGATTTAAAAGGCATAAACACCGATTTTCTTTTATTACCTCTCAATTAAAAGTAACTAATGTTACCTTAATATAACGTTTTTGCATTATAATGTACATCTTATTTAATTTAGAAATAGGTAAACGCCAGCATTCAAATAAATAAAAGTTTGATCCTGACAAATGTCATTAGTCCACTGAATGGCAAAATTATTAAAACTAGCAGAGTGCGTCCTAATTGATTAATTTATATTGCAAAAGTCGTATTTTACGTAATAGAGGTTTACCGTGAAATAAAAATAAAAATAACTCTATGTTTGCATGAAAAATAGAGTTATTATGTGTATCTACGGCTACGCACCCCAAATTAAGTATCTTGCTCACCGTTTGTAAACGAGTATATAAGAGTATGTTTAAATATAAATTTATTTTTTGAGAACAAACTAAAATTGTGTGTTCTTCTTTATTCCTTTACTTTACTCTGTATATCACGTAGACTAAACATAGGGAAGAATACTGAACATATCGGTGGTTAAATACCCCTTATTAAGTGGAAAGTGTAAAATTATTTTTGGAATAAATGAAATATATGTCATATTTTTTATTGCCTCTATTTAGTTTCTATTTCATGTAGAATAAACCTAAATAAAAACCTTGGTCTATATGGACGTCTGAATACCCCAAACTTGAACTGTACTCGTGGTTAAATACCCCAAATTAAGCATCTTAGTAGCTCCCATTTATAATGGTGCATATGAGAGTAATTGGAAAGTTAAAATTCTTTTAGAGCAAACGAAAAATATGATCCCTTCTTGATCGTATTAGTTGCTCTATATTGACCATATTTCGTGTAGAGTAAACATAGGAAAAAAGTCTGATGTTATCTTAGTAATCACCGTTTATAAGCAAGTATATCGGAGTAAGTTTAGATATAAATTTATTTTTTTGGAACAATCGAAAAATAAGTGTATTTAAACGTAAACAAAACCCCTGGCCTATATCGACGTCTAAATACCCCAAATCTGAACTGTATAGGTATGAAAGTAATAGGATAGTTAAACAATGTTATTTTAGAGCAAATGAAAAATATGTGCCCTTTTTTATTGCTTTCATATACTGTATATTTCGTGTAAAACGTTTTCTTAACGACGTCTAAACATATCGTATCAGTCGCGTGAAATGTTGTTATTGCGGTTACGTAACTGTTGAAATCAGAAAATAATTACTTTATGTTAATGATAGTTGGAGAGCTCTAAGTACTTTATATTATTCAGTTATAACTGAATAATATATAATACACAATACACAATACACAATAATACACATACACTTTAGGCGGCTTGCTTATAAGCAAGCCGCCTAAAGTGTATGTGTTGTGAGCATCTGTTTACCCTGTGAAGGTGTTCTTTACTTTATTTAATTGCTAGATGCCTGATTTCGAGTTTTGTTATATTTGCTGTTGTATAGGTATGTTTACAGATTTAACTGTAAAACGTATTTTTATCACTGTATGCAACACACGACAATAGTGTACACGTTAATTTGTGGGATATTATTGTTATTATGATTGTCTAATGATAATGATGAGCGTGACTAAAATAAAACAGCGTCATATAGCTGCCTTATGAAATGAAATCGATGTTAGTTTCAAAACGTTTGTGTATTATCAAAATTGTAAATGAAAGTCAGCTTGTTTATTTACCACGGTGTATTTGGCCTTTTTCAAAACGGCATAGTGCATTCAAGATTGTTTATAAAATTAGGACCCTTTTTACCAGAGGTATTTCCGAATTTGCGTGATATCATTATTATGACTGTCTAATGATAATGATAAGCGCTGTGTAAAATAAAACTCAGAGTCCTATACTTGCCTTACGAAACTAAATCGGTATTTGATCCCAGGACATTTGTCCATTTTCAAAAACTAAATAGTGCATTCAAGCTTGTTTATAAATCTAAGGCCTTTTTGTCAGAGGTCTTTACGAATTTGAGTGATATTATTATTGTTATGACGGTCTAAAGGTAAGCGTTGGGTAAAATAAATCACAGAGTTGTCTTACGAAATGTGTATTATCAAAATTGGAAGTGAAAGTCAGCTTGTTTATTTGCCCCCGAGAATTTGTCCATTTTCAAAAACGAAATAGTGCGTTCAACCTTGTTTATAAATCTAGGGCCCTTTTGTCAGAGGTATTTCCGACAAGCCATCCCTTGTATGTAAAATAATATAGTGGCCTAATTACGAGTTTGGTTATGTATTTGTTATTGTATAGGCATTTTAACGAATGTAACTGTAAAACTTATTTTTAACCATGTATGCAAAAACCGGCAACTGTGTTACAAGCTAATTCGATGCTCATATATTGACAGTAATGACGAAGGCTATCTCATGTATTTTTGAATTGTGGTTGGTTTTAGCAAGCTATAAGTTAAGCTAAACCAGTATTTTTGAATTGCAAACTGATTTTTGCAAGCTGTAAGTTATGGTGTGACTGATAGATATTGAATTGATTGAGGCTGATTTGTGGATGATCGACTGTTTTCCCACGTCGGTGCCTTCACGTTTAGGGTGAGTTAGCCTTATCTACAAAATTTAGTTAAGACTCATAATTCAAAACAAACTTAGGACGTTCAGACATGCTTATATACCTAAAGCCCTTTTTGACAGAGGTGTTTTCGCCAAGGCAGATCTTGTATACAAATTATTTTAATTATCATTTCTCCACTTCCAATAAGACCAGCCCGTATTACATAAAACATGGATGAGTTTTAAATCCCAAAATAGTATTACTTATAATAAACTATTAAAACCCTCTATTTTTTTTATGTATTTAATTATGACTCATAATTAAAGCCCTAATAAGGTGTGTGCAACAGTGGGCTAAGCCCTAAAGCTGGTGTGGACGTCTTGTACCTATCTCACAAGTTAGAACTAGGGCTTCTTATTTCAAATCCCCCCCCCCCATAACCCTTACAGTGATGTGTATGTACTTTTAAATTATACCGCAAGGTAGAGCCATTTCTATTACAGAAAACAATCATTAGTCCATTCACTACTAGATGGCGCCACAAACAAATTCAAATTTTTGGACAAGGGGCGAAGCCCCGAGAGCAGGTTGCACAGTCTTGCAAGTTAGCATTAGACCGCTTTATTAGAATACAAATTCAAATTTTCCGTCAAAACAAAATGGCCGAGGGTCTGGATTATGACTCATAATTAAAAGAGTTATGATGATACAATTTAATTATAACAAAATGGCCGAGAGGTCATGATAATGACTCATAAAAACAGGGCTATGATGATACAATTTAATTACGGCTCATAATTAAAATAATTGTGGGTTTTGATTATGACTCACAATTAAAAACAAAATGGCCGCGGAATTTGATTAATACATAACACCCGTGCCTCAGTAATTTAATTATGACCCAACAATGCCTCCTTATTAGAATACAAATTAAAATTTCCCGCCATAACCAATCAGAATGCAAAGACTTAGTCCTCCAATCAGAGCACTGCGACTGAGTGGTGGGGCTAAGTCCCAATCGGCAGCCAGAGGGGCGGTCGCTCGCACAACCAATCAGGTAAAAGGAACGGACGTTTCCTAGTCTTAACCCCGCCTTAACCCCGCGAAAATGGCCTTAAACTACTACCCACACCCCCCTCACCTAGTAGGGACATGTGGGCATCCAACACCCCTAATCAGGGGGTTAGCCCGCCAAAAAGGCTCTTAATATGGCCAAAAGGACCTTAATTAAAGATTAAACCACGCCCATGGGATGAAAAAGGTCCACGCAAGGAAGCTGGCTCCACCCTCAACTTTTCTCCTTGTCCCACCCCAGATCCCCACTCTGCCCCCGCCACTTTTAATTAACCACACTCCACCCTCCAGCCCCCACTTTTAATTAATTATGACGTCACGTCCCTAGGCTATGCTCCTTCTACTAATATTACTTAATTTATGTTACGTAATTATTACGGCTTATAACCTAAATTATTAGCGTTTTAGTACTTATTACTGAAACTGAAAATCTTGTTACATATTTTGACCACAAACGGAATTAATTATATGTTTAATCTACGTTTAATGTCTGCTCAGTATGATTCATTAGGTAATTACACTGAGTGAGTAATATCCAAGACAAGTGAGTGATATATTACGAATGCACATTATTTATTAAATAATATTCAATATGACTATATTTGTCTATTTGGTGTTAGTAACAGTTCTTGCATTTTTATATAAGTTAACGTGTAGGTATTACGCTCTTCGATTGGCCACTTTGTTTTATGCAAGTTTCAAATTTAGTGCAACCAGTGAATAAATGGTAAGTAACCGGTTTTATTCCGTGATTGTGGATATAAAGATTATAAACTAGACTTAAACTTGTAATTAAAATTTAATAGACTTAAACCTTTTCATAAAAGTAAAATTGTTATTTAATAGTATTTATGATTGTTTAATTTGATGGTAGTTAAATTCGCGAAATTCCTAATTGTATAAAATCCTAAAAACATTTCCTTATAATTAAATTAATTGCATTTAATTTATATAAAGTTACAATTTAATTATTCACAAATTTTTTTTAATTATTATCGAGTACTTGACAGTCACTAACAATGATTGATAGTAAATCGTGTGAAATCAAGGCCATGTAAAATGCAATGATTATAAAATAGTTGTGTTTATTTTATTAAAACTAATTTGAAACTAAAGAAATAATAATTTTAGTTTGGTAACTACTGTTCTTCATACGAATACAGAAAATTTACTTAAATACCAAAAGTCACACAAGCAGATTTAGTTCAAAGTTAATTTAAATTATTTGAATTTATTAATTGAAATACTGAGAAGCACTAAACTGCTTAACTACAATTTTAAAAGTTTTTAAGATAACTAAAAGTACTGCAAATGGAGGGTACAGTACCTACATGTGTATGAAAAAAATGTATTAGATACATAAATTAAAAAAAAAGTAAGTTGGTGAATTTATGTTAACTCTACATTATTTGCAATAATGTAATGAAGGTTTCAAGAAAAATAAGTACACCCAACCAAACTTGTCAAGTTGCGATTAAAAGTTAACAAAACGGTCGATAGTGAAGGCAAACAACACTATAGAAACGAAATTGTTAAAAAACAGAAAATAAATATCCGAAAAGATGTAAATGCCCAATATTCAATTTGAATCGCACAAATAAATTTAAAGTGAATTTAATCAACCAAATGAAAATTGATTTCTACCAAAAAAAAAAAGGTTAATTAATAATAATTACAAATGTAAAACCTTATTCTTAATTAACAAAAATTTCTAATGCTTAATTTCGGTGTAGATAATTCCATTAAATATGTTATCATTGACCATATTTTGGTAACCCCGGCCAAAGGTGACCAAAACGTAGGCACTGATTATGTCTCGTATATACACAAAATGGACGTTGTGTAAACGATTACAAAATTTTCTTTTGTAGCACTCGAGTGCCAAATACTCACGACTCATTCTAATTACGTTTAATACAATAATGATTGTTATCAAGATACTTACTCTCTAAAGCTTATGTCTTATCACCACTGTCACTGACAACACTAACTACAAACATCTAAATTTAGGATTATATAAGAATGTTATAACACTGGAAGGGGAATTCTACAATTTGGCGGTTATTCCACATCACATTCTTCTGTTAAAAATCAGTGGTTCCCAACAGTGGTCCACGGAACACCAGTGGTCCGCAAGAACTAAAACATGGTCCGCGAAAATTTCAAACGTTGAACTTTCTACCAAATATACCGCAACAACTAACAGTTAGTCCACAATATTTTGATATAGACGTGGTAGGTACGCATTTGCTATGTTAAACTATTTTAATAAAAAGACTAAAAAGTTGCTATTAGAAAAGAGAATTTGGACGGTAGTTTACCTATGTAGGTACGTGTGTATGTACTAAAAGATTCACACTATAAAAAAGATAGGTACATTGAATACTTAACAAGAATTATATATATATATATATATATATATATATATATATATATATATATATATATATATTGAGTAGCGCAATCAAATGGCATCCGTTCGATATTGATACTATTTGGCATCCGATAATATAGAAACTGTATATAGTGTATACATAGGGATGCGTATTTAACATCCGCTACAGTTAGCGCGGGAAGTGGCATCCTAAAGTATATGTTGTAAGCTTCAACGCAAATTGACATCCGTACATAACGTTTCTCAGTAAGATGGCATCCTTAGCGATGTTGCCATGTTAACTTACATTTTATGTATTTCGTTCGACAGTAACATATGAGTTTGAAAGAATGAATCCATAAATGCGGTGCTTTGTAGTTGGTTCACAATAATTAATCATTAACTAATGTTAAATTGTGAGCTTAGGGGGTTGCTTTTACTTAATTATATTAATAGTGCTAATTTTTGATTCTGCATATTTTTGTTTTGGCTTTTTAGGCAGTTTCTTTGTTTTAACCGAAGATTATGATGACAAGCATTAAGCGAAAGTTTGCGAAAGGGGTGAATTATAGAGAAAGTAAATTATGAAAATAAAATCACTTATTAACTCATATTTCACAGATCGATTTTTATAGAACTATTCAAAAATCACTAACATTAACAATAATTTAAGAAACGTTAGTAACAATGTTTTTCAAGATTAAAAATCGGTAAAATGTAGAGTTAATGCAATTTTTAACACTAGCGTTAAAGCAGATATCTACAGTTAGGTAGTTAAGTATAACTAATTAATTAATTAAATAGAGTTAAAATTGTTAGTTTAAGTGACAGCTTTGCAAAAGTATTTATTTAGATGCATAAATGCTTTCTTTTTTAAACAATACCATTCACTTCATTTGTCACATGTTTTGTTTAATAGACTCGTAAAAATAGGAATAGGTGAACAATACAACTTGTTTACTTTTAATATGCTTCCAAAACTTTTATTAAAACTTATTACAAATTTTATAAAACTAAACGCATTAAAACATACACGAACAGGTAACAGGAGTTATACATAGAACATAACTATAAACTACAAGGAAAGCAAACAAAATGTTTATGTTTGATCTAAAGTTAATAAATTTAAATGCTATATGTTGTTTATAACAAAGGAACTTGAAGAAAGCCACCCACTTACTGAGCACATAATTATGTAATTATATAAGGTAAAAAGACACATATAATATAAATTTTATTTTTTAGTATACTTATTACAAATGTACACTTTTATTATCTGCCAACTTTTATTATGAAATTCATTAGTATGCATTTCTATCAATTTCATCACTTCATGTTTCTTGGGCGCAATTTTATTCTTTTGTCCATTCGAGGTTGAGATCTCGATCCGAAAAGGTCAAATATAAGACTAGCCAGTCTATTTGAAAAAAAAAGATAACGTCGTTTTCACGATGTTGGATCCGGGCTACAACAGGCGCTGCTACCAGCAGTTCCTAGAGGAGCGGGCAGCTCAGGGAGAGCTGTCACCGACGACGTCCCAGGAGTTCCGGATACCGCCAGCGATACCGTCACTGCTCGATGTACCGTTCAAGAGAACGAGCAGCGACGCCCCACCTGCCGCCACCGCACAGGAGAAGAGGTGGCAAAAGAAGACACGACCGCCACCGTTACAAGGCATCACCCCCCTAGAAGACACGCCGGGCACCCCCGCCGCCGCAGCTGCAACCGGCAACACCGAAAAAGAGGCCCGCCCCGGATCTACCATCCCCGACGACTTCGTGTTGCAAAAAAAGAAGCCGAAGAAGATCCCCAAGGTTCGACAGTCTACGCCACCGTCACGGGCAACGGATTCCAGGCCCTGGAACCCTTCACCAACAACCCGGCAGCGATGGCACAGACCACACAAGAGGACACCAGGGAGAAAGTGCCTCCGGTAATCCTTTGTGAGCAGGAGAACTGGGTCTCGTTCTCCCGAGAAATGGACCGACAACGGATCGCCTTCACGAGAGCCAAGGCCTTCAGCGAGGGAATCCGGATTCAGCCTGCCTCACTCCAGGACAGAGACAGGCTGGTTAGGTATATGGATAAGTGTGGTACTCCGTACCACACTTATCAGGCAAAGAGCGAGCGATTGACTAAGGTGGTGATACCTAGCGTGACCGTAGAACTAACCGAGGTTGACGTTAGCTCAGAGCTAAAAATGCAAAACATTAATGTACTGTCCGTTTACAGGATGAAGCAGCAAGGACGCTCGATCCGCTTCGTGATGTAAAGCTGCCGACCGAGGAAGACAACAAGAAGATCCGGGAGGTGAAGCACGTCGCCCGCTTCCGCGTGACTGTAGAGGATTTGCGGCGGAAATCGGGCAGTGTCACCGGTGTCATGATTTCCGTCACGCACAGCGTTGCTGCAGGGCGGCAGCATGCTGTGTAAAGTGCGCCGGAGATCACCACTCCAGTGATTGGCGGAAGTACCGAGAACCGCTTCCGCCGCTATTGTTACCCCGCCTGCCCAACCCGCCTTAGGATTCGACGCCATATTGAGCCTCCTCGGAGGTCTCGATATGGAGACGGCCCTACCTGTCATCCATAAGGTGGCAGAGGCGCTCGTTCAGGCGCTGCGGAGTGATCTTTACGCACGGTTCAGAGGTGGGTTCCCTTTTCGGGTAATCATACAAAAATCCGGAGCGAAGACTGGTGCCCTAGCTAAGTATACAGTATCGACAATTTATTAATTCTGTTCTGTTAACACCGGTAATGTATTCACACAACTAACACATGTTTCTATTTATTTCAGATACTCAGAGCACCAACAGCATCAGCCACAACCGAGCGACAACAGGACAGTCCACACAACAACCACACCACCAACAGCATCACCAACCACTACAACGCTTTTTTTTTAAATACCACAAATCTCAACAAAATGATGTCAACAGGCATACTACACAATCACGAATCCCAACGACCACGCAACGCACGCGCTGAAGAGGTGAAGAATCTTGAGCAGCGCATCACAAACAATACACAATACAATATTATTTACTTTATTTTATTATATCTTGTAATACGTATTGTAAATACTATATAATGTTATGTACTATAAAAACTTTGTTGAACTTGAACTTGAACTCTTCTTTATATGCTGCTTGAAAAATTCTTCTGTTAATTTTTTTTGTTGGTCAGTCCAAGCTACTAAAGTACGTTTCATACCTTTCTTAATTTTTAATCTTTTGTTTGATGGATCTTTACTGTCTGTATTTTCGTCGTTGTTTTCAATTTGTTATTTCGTTTGCGTAATATTATTACTAATATCAAAAGTGCAACCTTCAACTTCGTCATCAGTTCCTTCATCTTCTATAATAACTTCATCAATTTCTATATCTTGTAAACACTTTCCTTTGTACTGCTCTATAGATTGAGCCTTTTTTGCTAATAGCAATAATTTACTCACCTTCGCCGTTTGATATACATCATCCGGGAGACGATAAAACTCAGAGTGTCTTTTCAGTGTGCCCCATGAAGGTGGCTAATTGCTAAAGTTTTTTGCCATTTTTAAAATTTGCATTATAGTTGCCAGATGTTTTCTCAATTTTGTAGATGTCAATAAAGCTGCTTTGTTCTCATCGTGGAGGGTAATTTTTACATGTTTCCGCATAACAGCAGTGCCTGTTATTGGGTTTTTATTGCCAGGTATCCTAAAGAGGTAAATATTATCAGTTAGGTCAAAATTATTTCTCAGATTAACAGAGAATTCGATTGATTCCACAGCCAGTTTGTCAAACAGCACAGGAACACCTCTTCCTCGCTTTCCTCGTATTACAACGCGTTTAAGAGATTTATATAGTATTTTTTCAATTTCTGTCAACACTTTTATAAATTCTGATGATGATGTAGTTTCGTAATTCTGCAGAAACGTTTGCAACGTCTTTATATGCAGTTCGCTCACTCTACGTTTGAGGTCTCGATAGACTTTCGCAACACTGAAGTCGACCACTAAACATGTTTTTGCTTTTATTATCAAATTCTTTAGGTACTTTTCGAATTTCTAGAACAAATACGAAATATAACGTGTTAACAAACATCTTTTAATAGCAGTTTATTCAGTAACTGAAGTTTCCATTCACTTTTTATTCGTTTGTAACAACCCATTTAGAGTTGTATTAAAATATATCGTAATTTAGGTTCTTCGTTCGTTTAATGGTAAATATAAGAAAAATTTTATTTATTAATGATTTATAAGATGTGGTAGGCAACTTAATTTGCATTTTGGTGTAACTTAAGTGTATATACTTCTTAAAGGTTTATACTCCCACTATAAAAATTTTTTTCTGCTCAATCTCTTCGCGCACAGCTACATCTGACTTCCAAAAGCGACCATTTTGCACTTCTTGTGGTGCGCTGTGAGGTGCAGAAAGGTTTTTTTTTTTAGTTTCCACCTAAATTGAATGCAATATGTCATTGATTTAATGGCACTTTCTTTTTCTTTTTTTTTTACTTTGATTTACACTTTTATTACAATTACTTTTCTACTTTAATTACATTTTAAGTACGCATTTAATTTTACCTTTACGTACGCTTTCATTTTAATGCAATAAATATTGGATTCAAAATTTCAAGAAGAAATTTACAAGAAGTAAAATTCCATTTTGGTGAGGTTTACAACAAACAAAATTCTTATTTCGAGATATTGCGCAATATTGGTGCAAATATGACATCACCCTTGGTTTAAATTTCCGTACTCGTTTAGATACCAGAGGTTATTAAAAAGTTTGTGTACCAAAATTTTACGAAAAGGTACTTATAACCATTAGTTAGTAATTTAAGGCTATAACTAGTTTTAAGATATATTTTATTTAACCCTATCATTTTAACTGTTAATAAACTTAGTCTGTATATTTTTTATTTTTTACATTTCGATAACATTTTTATTGTAAACCTCGGTTTAGTCATTCCGAGCATTATTAAAAAATAACTTGGCGTCCGAGATTATTTTATTAGTGTTACATTGCATTTTTATTATTTATGTTAAGCGAAAATAACACAGCATAAATTTGTGGTTATTAAGCAAATCAAAAGATTGAACCACCCTACGTTAATCTACCGATCGAGTCAAAGGCATTATTTTTGGTAAATGGTTTGTATCTCCAGTTAGTTTAACGATTTGTTTAAGAGAACTTTTTACACCCAATTTATTATATTATTTAAAACACTTTTTATACGATTACCATCACCACATTTACATTACACGTTTTAGTGCTTTTTTTACAACAAAGTGTCTCTAAATAACCCCTTAATGCATTTTATAATAAATTAAATTGTAGGCAACATGAATTAATATAAACGATAATGCAGATACTTTGAAATTAACTTATGAACTTGACAGGACAATGACAAATCACATGGTAGTGATACTGCATAACATTTTTGTTTTAGCCATCTACTATGAAATCCAATTTTAAAATTAGTTGTAACTTAACTAATATTAATTTATTTATGTACATATGCTAATGTTGGTTCCAGTGAAGATGTAATTTAAGTTTGTTTTAGAGACACTTTACGTACCATTGTAAAATATGAAGAAAACCGATCAAAAATAAACTTCAAACATCGTCAATTTTTTGAAGATACATTGAATAAGATTAAAGATTTAAAACAACAAATTAATCTATTGACAAGTACCATTATATTCTTCCGTAACAGGTATTAATGTCGGCTTATTAAATTTGTTCATGGCGAGGTTCTGACCGACTTCACTAGATATTTCGTGTGTCCACTCTGTTTCTATACGTGTAATTAAGGCCTTTAGTTGCTCTAAACATGTAGTATGAAACTTTTCTTTTTGCAGTTCTAAAGAATAAGCAGTATGAATTGCACTTTTTATTAGTGTTCTCATTTGCAATGCTAACGACAGGGACTTAAATGTTCGACTTTTTTCATCATAGACCGATATATCATTAGTAGCTTTAACTAAGTTTTTTAATTTATGTGGAGTTAAAATATCTATCATTTTTAAAGCCTAGTCATTTTCTATTTTTCTTACACTAATCAGTAGTCGTGCCAACCGGCACATATTTCTTTTTGCAACAACGAGCAGATGTTTCTCATTATGACTTCTTATGTATCGTCTAGCAACTTCGCATATAATATTATCCTTTTTAGCTGCAATCAGCACGCTTCATGTTCAAAAGACCACTCAGTCTTAGAGGATCGTTGGGCCCAAAATGGCCAACCATCACTATTTGGCCCTCAATTTGTGCGTTAAAACGTTTAGATGGATCTGGATTAAGATAACAGCGTTTGGAATGTCTACGTAAATTTTTACGAGAGTAATATCCCCGACAAAACTTGCAAACAATGTACTCTGTCACAGATTATCTTGTAGTCATCACCGGTACAATTTGCGCAGTACAAAAATCGCCTTCGCTGCGCAGTTTGTCGACCAGCTTCTTCCTTTTCATGGATTTCTTTTCTAAACACATTAATTCTTGAACTGCGATTTCATCACCATGATTTCTTCCGATATACCGAGAAAAATTTCCTACGTCTTGATCACAGTACAAACAACGATGTTTTCTTCTTATGCGTCGGGTTGTAGTCGGGTTTTGCACACGTCGAGTTGTGATCGGGTTTTGCACACTTTCATCGTTTTCGGTATGCCATACCAAAGGCTGCGTGACTGAGATTACCGGTGAAATTCTTGATAAGCAGTGCATCTGATCCAAATCATTTGAAGACACCATGGTCAGATCTCGGAGATAAATCATATTCTGTATCACTACTGTCCGGACAATATTTTGTTCCCGGGCTTACTGATTCCTCTATTTCTGAATGAGTATCAGAAGAACCTAGAAGATAAAACAAAGTTTTCAGACGCATTTCTAAGAAAAAAATTAATAATAATGCAATATTTCGTTAGTAAGGAAACACCCCGTAATCGAAAACGACTTATAACTGAAACGCCACCTTAAAAACACTTGTTTTAAGAAGATATTTGATGTCAAGGCCGGGGGGGGGGGTTAGATTGTTCACACACCCCCCTCACATGGACTAATGTCGCAATTCCCGTACCCTAAGTTTAAACATTTAAATTTTGAGTACATTATTGTTTTAAAGTGCATATTAGCACAGTATAACTATGAGCAGTAGTTGCACTAGAGGAAATTATAAATAGAAACTTTTGTGCGCCAAAGTGCGCATGAGTGTTTTGTATTTAACGTTAAGACACAAATATTTTAACCGATTTTACCTAGTAAATCCTGGTAAATTACTTATAATTTTTAGATTTTAGCTTTGGTCGAATAATTCAGGTCTTAAAGGTATGGGTTAAGTCAACACAAGCTAAGATTGAAAAAACTCACATATGTTGGTACTGTAAAGCAAAACAAAAGAGATTTGCCAAGGGAGTTTTTACCTAATAAGAATCGAGAAGTCTATTCTTCCTTATTTGGATTTACTAGAAATCAGATTTTGTTATCATACGTACCAAAAAGAAATAGATCTGTTCTATAATCAGACCAAAGTGACAGTATATATTGAATCAAACTTGTGCAAGCTATAAGGTTGGAAGACGTACTCGAAGGTGGCCACAGACAATATGGTTTCGAATAATGGACATCGCTGGTGTAAATGCGACCATTTTATATAACAGTGCAAATCCAAACAATGAACTGACCCATCAAAAATGTCTTATCAACTTAGGAAGAGAACTTATTCAAGACCAGTTAGTTAGGCGTTCTCAAATGGAAAATATACCCAAGCAATTGAAAGAAATTATCCGACGAGTCGGTAACATATCAGAGAATAGGCATTAGGCAACCCGATCGAAAAGCTCCTAAACGGGCAAGGTGATTTATTTGCCCTCATCATAATGACAGTAGGCAGTCTCTCATGTGTGGTGAGTGTGATAAACATATTTGTAAAAACCATTGTATTACATAAAATGTATGTACCAATTGTCATCAGTGAATAAGAATATGAACTGCGCGGGACAGACATATCTGTTAGAATTTTTCTAGTATTATTTTATTTTCTAATATTAATAAGAGCTTGTTAATCGTAGTATTTGAAGTCACCACTACTATTTTTTTTTCATTTTTTATTTTCTTTTTTTTAGTTATAAGATACTTCAGAGGTTAATGTATTTTTTCGATCTACCCAGCATAACTATTTTTTGTAAATTTTTGGCCAATTTTTTGTTTCTGTCATTCATTTGATTATTCATTTCTTCTCATACCTGGTTTTTTATTTTTTCATTTATTTTCCAGAAAAATGGTGGGGTCAAATCTGACCCCACCATACCTTAATTCCCTGCCAAGAAAATATCAATTTTTTGAACTTCTATATTTATACTTCACTTATTACAGTAGTTTCGCAGTAATCGACGGAGAAGTATTGTTGATTGTCATGTTATTAGATATATTTTATTCCCAAGGTGCTTTTATGGCCATTTTGCCAAATATATGTCCACCTGTGTGGTTCAATGGTTATGAATTAAAAATTGGTTTTCAAATTTAACCTAAAGGCTAAAGCTTCTCAGGGAAGTCTAGCAGGAAAAAGTATTTGAACTTATGATGTTCTTTTCACGTGATCTATCTTAATCTGAGAGATTTCGCATATGTTCCGGGACACCTTGTATGGTGCAATTCTGGTTAATAACATCCAGAAATTCAAACGAAGTATTTTTGAAGAGAAGCTTCAGAATTTTAAATGTAATTAATCAGTTTTACCATCATAAAGTAAAACTGTTTGAAAGATTGACAACTTTGACTAGGGGATGAATTTTTTAATTCTTCAGTCGGTAGTACACAAGGGTAGTACACATATTTGGTTTATTTCAACATTTAATGAGCCCAACTATCCTCTACACATATTAAATATCGTGGATTACAATGAATTATTAATTTGTTATTACCATATGATCAAAATTACAAGTTTGGCAAAATTTTAAATTTAAACTAATAATGCAATTAAATTCGTAGTCACGTTATTTATCTAACACAGCCAATAAATAATATACATAGAAAATACTGAAACGCTATACCTATTGGTAAAGTTTATTTAATTTCGTTACGTTTTAACAAAGTTACTAAATGCACTCTTAATTTTGTCCAGATCTAATACTGATAAATGTTTGAGTCTGATTAAATAAAATATTAATTCCTAGAAATTATTTACAAATATGTCTGTGTTCAAGTGGAATACGCAATTCAGCATCCAATGTAGTCAGCTGAAATGTAATACGTACCCTGGGATCCAAATAACTTTATAAAATAAAGAATGTCATCTCGACAAGTGTAGGATTCGCCCCCTGTCGCGGTCCCCTTGGTGTAATTGTATGTGAGTCCCAACCTAATTTTACAAGACAAGTGTAAGTCTTCGCCCTATGTCGTGGCCCCCTGGTTGGAAATGGTATTTGTTTTTGTAGATTATGACTGGTAATTTGAAGTTGTATTCTAATAAGGATGATTAATGCTATCTATTATAGAACACTTATTTTTTATTGCAAATATAATTTGAATGACAGTAAGATCTAATTATACAACACTTATTTTTTATTGCAAATATCATAATTAAAAAATCCTCAGTGAGTTATAAAAAAAATTACTGACATTCAGATTATTCTCTAATGAAACAAAAAATTTTATTAAGTTACCTAATTACGTAACAGTTATTACAATATTGTTTTCTAAATGAATATTAAAACTGATTGTTTTACCTGCATTGAATGCATTGAAATATGTTTAATATCCACCCGACCGTTAAACTGTTGTATATTGTACACCTTAGTATTTTTAAAGAAGCTGTGTTTTATAGCTGTAATTAAAAATCTGTACAAGTAAGTAAATAAAGGTTAAAAGTACACTTACCAGCTCTGTACTGAAAGAACATTTTTGAGGGACTGATTCACGAGTGATAGTCACTGCTTTGTGTTACTCGTCTAATCAAACTAAATCACTTTCTGTGTTTTACGTTTATGAATAGTTGATGTAAAACTAGCTATTGATTTCCCCATAATTAATTTTAGAGTGTAAATATACAAACAACCTAAGTATCTTTATCACACTTACTGCAACTCGTATTTACCTTTCCCTTAAAGTAATTAAAAACAACGCGGTTTGAACAAAATATTACATGTTGTCCATACATACATACACACGCAAATTGTTTTTTTATAAAAAACCTCATTCAAAAGTTTGGAAAGTAATAATTACATGTTTTAAATTCCACAACAACAATATGTAGTTAGAAACCACTGTTCATGTTTCCTTTTAGCTAATTACTGTGTAATTATATAATCCTGTTAAATTTAATAGTCAGAAAATTGATTACCAATATCGAATTGGTAACATAATTTCTTTTAAAAAACACTAACGGATTGTGACCTTTTTTTTATGATTGTGGACCTGAACAGGCTAAATTTGGCCTATCGTACTAAAGCACACAGGAACACTTAGAAGGATGGATAGAGGGATAATGAATTGCCAATAGATGCCTATGAACAGCTACCTTAAATGTTCTTATATCATAAGTGAGAGGAATGCAGCAACCAGGGAGATCATTCTAGAGTTTAGAAGCCATGTAAAAAAATGTGGATTGCGCCCGTTTGGTACGACAAGTGTAGATTTGTACTGCATACTGATGATGTGAATGAGCGAACCGAGTGTTTCTCGCAAAGATAGCCCGAGATGGTATCAAACAAAATAATTCAGCAGCATATACCTATGTGAAAATTTATATATACATAGTTTAAATTAAATTGCTTTAAAAATAAAACGTGTAATTGACTAATCGGTTAACCTGCTTACGGCGACAGTAGACTTCAAAAATTAAGGAATGTCGCTTTTATTTATTTACCTTTTAATACGATTTTTCAAGAACTCATAATTAAAACCATAATAAGTGGAGTATAACAGGGGCTGAGAGCAAGTTAAAATAAACAGCTAGTTAACTTAACCTTTACTACAGAAAACATTCCTAGAAATACACTACTAGATGGCACCACAAACAAAAGCAAATTTATTATCACGAGGGCCAAGACAAGGGTGAAGCCTGTAATACAAGTTCCTATACCTGTCTTACAATTTAGCATTAGGCCCTTTATTACATTATCGTTTTTACATTAGTAACGTGCTAGTTTCGGTACCGTCAGCATCAACAATGAATTCGCCCTGCTATGAATATACAATAGCTGATATTCTAGATTTCGAAGATTTAATGATAAATTACTATTGCATAACAATACCTGAAGATGATGCAGTTGTTAAGAATGACGATAAAGAAAATGCGAGTGAGATCGGTAACCTAGTTATTGTTGGTAGCGAAAAGGAAACAATGTCAGAAGATCAATCAGGTAAGACAGATACTGATGCTAAAAGAGATATAATCTTAAAACAGCATTACTTATAATAAATTACTATTAATAAACCCAATGAGGAGGAGGTTCTAACAAAATTTTTATCAAATAAGAAGGATTCTGCTGTTAATATTGCTACATCAGATGTATTCTTACAATACTGTCACTAATAAATAAATAAATCATTATTTAAAAAATCATTCAGCTTTTTATTGGAGTTTTATACTGTTAACAGAAAACATACAAGTTCAGCATTTGGGGTGAGGGGTGAAGGTTCGAGAGCAACTTGCGATGCCCTATATCTGTCTTACAAGATAGCATTAGGCCTCCTTATTAGAATACAACTTCAAAGTACCAGTCATAACCTACAAAAACAAATACCATTTCCAACCAGGGGGCTACGACAGGGGGCGAAGACCTACACTTGTCTTGTAAAATTAGGTTAGGATTCACATACAATTACACCAAGGGGGCCCCGACAGGGGGCGAATGCCTACACTTGTCTTATAAGGTTAGGGCTCCATACCATTTCCAACTGGGGGTAACGACAGGGGCGAAGGCCTACACTTGTCTTATAAATTAGGTTAGGACTCACATACAATTACGCCAAGGGGGGCGCAACAGGAGGGCAAGGACCTACACTTGTCTTATAAAATTAGGTTAGGGCTCACATACAATTACACCAAAAAGACCGCGACAGGGGCGAAGGCCTACACTTGTCTTATAAAATTATGTTAGAGCTCATATACACCAAGGAGCCACGGAGATGGGGCGAAGGCCTACACCTGTCTTACAAGTTAGCATTAGGACCCCTTATTAGAATACAACCCCAATGTATAAATAAAATTTCGTAAGGTTACAATCTGTAGATAGGAATTAAAAGAATACGCACAATTGTCTAACCTCCAGGCTGAACTGCCGAAAAGGCTCTTAGTACAACCAAAAGGTCCTTAATTAAGGGCTAAACTCCGACCAAGGGTTGCAAAAGGCCCCCGAAAAGAAGCCAACATCCTGCCCGCACCTCAAGTCCAAGACCGATCCCAAGACCTAAATGTGCCCCTCACGTGAGCAAATACAAAAAAGGCATGGCTGTCAAAAAAGGCTCTTAATACAACCAAAAATAATTAGGATTGAACATTTTATCAAGGGTTGAAAAAAGGCTTCCGAAAAGAATCCGCCAGAAATAGGGGTGAAAAAACACCCTACACGTGGTCGAGTAAAAACAAAAAGGCCTTAATTAGGGATGAAACTTCCATCAAGGGTTGAAAAAGGCCACCGAAAAGAAACCATAAAAAATAAGGGTTGAAAATATGGTCTCCCACGTGGGGCATCCTTGTGACGTCAAAATCCAAGAAGGCGGTTCTACTATCACGTATGAACGCCAATTGAAAATTGAACCGCGTAATAATATATATATATATATATATATATATATATATATATATATATATATATATATATTTGGCGAAGTATTAAACGTTTATTAAAAAACCGGAAAGATTCTGAAACAGATTGGTGTAAACTGGAAAAGCACCTAATTTTAACCACAGCTTTTATTACAGGAGGACCCTTCTGATGACGACACTGACCAACTTTTTAAAATAGTAAGAATAATTTCACTAAAGGAACCGTTTTAATAGCAAACCGAAAATGAATTTTTTTTTTTTTATTATAGTATATGCGTGAGCGTTGAGGAGTGCCGTTCGCGCGTGTGTTTCTGGCCACGATAACTTAAAAAATACGCATCGCATTTTAATTAACCTTCATATTGAGACTTTCTACCAAAATACCATGGTTCTACCAAATTTTGGTTAAAATTGGTAAAACGATTAAATTTATAGAAAAAAGGGTAGACTCCTTTTTTAAAGCTAATTCAACTAATGTTGGTACACAAGTTTCTTATCGAAATATAAATTCTTGATTTACTTATTACACATGTTGTAAATAATATATGATGAATAAACTATAAGCTTGTCAATACGTTCTCATTTCCCTGCAGTGACTGTACATGTACATGGCCAACTAAGAATGCAAGGTACTGTATCTGGGAAACTATCCATCGTAGAGGCTTGCGCTAAAAAGTTATTACTAAAACGGCCAATACAAAAGCCTGTAAAATATTTTCATGTTGCTGAAATGGCCGCTAGGGCGTAACTGCAATCTTGAATCTACAAAAGTGATGTTTCTGAATTCTGCTATATTAACCTAATAAAAATAACTGATTTTTAAAGCCGAGGATAATCTGAACTTTTTGTTTGGCACTTTTGACGTATGTCTAAAATTAAAGTAATGGGAGTATTCAAAGGTTTTCTTAAATAACTCTCTTACCTTCGAAACGGCTAAGCTGATTTTAACAAACTTGCGTTGAAATGAGCTATTCTTGGGCTACAAAAGTTATAATATTTGAAGTTTTGTTAGTTTCACATGTCGCTAGAGGGCTTTGTTCGCAATTCCGACAGAAACGGCTAATTTTCGCAACAAAATTAAATGCATTGGTATGACCTTTTTCATGAACAAGTAGTTAAATGATGCCTAAACAAGCTAAACCGCATCTCGATATCTTGTTCCTAACCTAGAATATCGGCCAAAGAAGGCTTTATACGAAAATCCTTAAAATTTTATTTTTTAACTATATTTTGCTGAAATTGTTTCTATTATGTAAGTTGTGGCCCTAAAAGGACCGATTTAAAGGAGGAAGGTTTTAATGCCCCGTAAATGTTCGAAATGCTGACCATCACTCTGTGCATTGCTGAGGCCTCTTATGGGCAGAAAAAGCTGCAGCTTCAATTTCGCTTATATATATATATATATATATATATATATATATATATATATATATATATATATATATATATATATATAAAGGTTAGGAAAAGTACCGGAACGCTTAAATATCTACAAAATCGCGAAAGTTACGATTAGAAAATTCGGCATTTGCGGGTTTCGGGGTATGCGGAATTGGAAAATGATATTGGCACTGTTGCCAGATTTCCCAGTTTTGCGATACACGTAGTCGTTTTGTTATCTTAAATATAATGCCCTATTTATTTTTATTGCAGTCAATTGGGCGTGTCAAACTTAGCAAGATCTCAAATTTTCAAATTTTAGATCTACTAGTTGCTGAGATATGACGACACCGTATTTTCTATAAAAAGTACCAGAACGCTTGAATATCTGCAAAACCGCTAAAGTTACGATTACAAAATACGGCATTTGGGGTTCCTAGGCATGTGGAATTAGAAAATGATATCGGCACTGTTGCCAGATCTCCCAGTTTTGCGCTACACGTAGTCATTTTGTTTTCTTAAATAGAATGCTTTATTTATCTTTATTGTAATCAATTGGTCGTCTCAAACTTATTAAGATCTCAATACTTGGTCTTTTGTTATCTTAAATGGAAGATCCCAAATTCTCAAAATTCTGTTTATACTATTAGATACTAGTGAGAAATATTATGGGATAGTTACCTATTTTAGAATGAGCATGCATTAAATTGATCGGAGATGCCCGAAAAGATGAATACCCTAGGAATAAGTAAACTGCTTCAATTGTTTTCAACACTCTCGCCATGTTACAACAATGACAAATTAAACACATCATTGTCAGTTAAGCCGCTGAATATTGCATCGATTACAAAATTATAATTTGATTATGGCTTTTGTTCTATCAGAAACCCAACGTATTGATATTTTGATGTTTCGTGGATATAGAAATAAAACAAGGTATCAAGAAGTCTGCAACTTGTTTAATGATCGTTATCCTAATAAACCAATTAAAAGTCAACCGTACACAGAACTTGTCGACGTTACGAGGAAACAGGGTCCATAAAATGTTTACCTAAAATCGGACGCCCAAGAACTGCTACAAGTGATGAAAATAAATTAAACGTTTTATTACAAATAGAGGACAATCCAAAAGTAAGCACCAACCAGTTAGCTATAAATACCGAAATTTGTCAAAATCTGTATCGACTATTTTGAAGGAAAATAAATTAAAGCCGTACAAGATCCATTACACTCAAGAGCTTTTAGAGGTTGATCTTGACCGCCGCAATGAATTCGCCGAAATCATGATGGAAAATATCAACCAAGATCCTTATTTTGCGCACAAAATTGTATTCAGTGACGAAGCTACTTTTTGCCTAAACGGCCAAGTTAATAGGCGCAATTGTCGAATTTGGTCTAGGATAACCCCTATTGGATGGAAGAACTTCATACCCAATATCCTGAGAAAGTTAACGTCTGGGCGGGGATATTGGAAACGATATTATCGGACCTTATTTCATAGAAAGTACATTAAAAGGGCGAAAGTATTTGGAGCTCCTTAGAGAAAGTATAGTTCCTGCCATTCAACAAAATAGAAATATAGGTGAAATCTGGTACCAACATGATGGTGCTCCGCCCCATTATTCAAGAGAAGCCATGCAATTTCTAAACAACCAATTCCCAGGAAGGCTGATTGGAAGACGTGGAGCATTAGAATGGCCACCTCGATCCCCTGATATGACTCCACTGGACTTGTTCTTGTGGCGTCATTTGAAGAACCATGTCTACAGAAATCGTCCAGAAAATTTGAACGAAGTTTGCAAAGAATCCGCACCAAAATTGTACTTATAACACCGGATATGTTGAGCAACACATTGCGAAAATTTTATGATCGACTTGGATACCGTCTGGAAAATAATGGAGCCCACTTTGAGCATTTAATTAAAAGTTAGTGTCGTTAATTATTAATTCTATTGTTAATTAATTAATTAAGTTATTGTTGTTTTAGTCCATTGGCTTTTAATCTCCTTCTTATCTTAGCATTATTGTTATTAGTTAAAGTGGAAGGAAAGTGGCCAATCACAAATAAAAAATAACCTTCATAACTCAAGTCATTTATTTAATAAAAATAAATGGGACATTCCATTTAAGATAACAAAAGACTATGTGTAGCGCAAGACTGGGAAATCTGGCAACAGTGCCGATATCATTTTCCAATTCCGCATGGCTAGGAACCCCAATGCTGAATTTTGTAATCGTAACTTTAGCGATTTGTAGATATTTAAGCGTTCCGGTACTTTTTCCTAACCCTGTACAATATATCATGATGAAAGTAACAAATTCGTTTACAATCCAGGTAATTATTTTGTGGAAAAACGCTCGGACACGACGATTAATATTTTAGTTGCAGATTTTTGACATAATAAAATTGTATACAGGGTGTTTCAATAAGAATATATACAATCATCAATTATTTTTAATGGAACACCCTGAATATAATGACTTTTGAATTGTACGGTAAATTTTGGAAACTTTTGTGTAACATATCATAGCTCTAAAATCAGCGGCTTTCGGAATAATGACGTTAGAAATATGATAAATGAAAAAACTTTATGAACTTTAATAACAAAACACACAAAGGAAATAACTGCCTTATAATAAATGTCTATGTTTTGTCCGTTTACTTCAATACATTTTGTAGTCGAAACTTATTTTTCCGGTTGAGTCATTACCTCTGGTGGAATAAGTCTTATTTCCTGGCGTGTTCTCTCAGGTTATCAAGAATATTTGGTCTATTCACATAAACTTTAGGTCAAATACCTAAGAAACAAATCTAAGTGGGGTTACAATTACCTTGGGTGCCCCAAAGACCTGCGTCAATCTTTAAAAAAGTCCTGTCAAGAAATTATCGAACTGCAGTTGCAAAATGTGGAGGTGCCCCATCATGTTGGAACTGTTGGATTGAGGAATATCTGTATGTTGCGAAAGAACACAACAGCTAAACGGGGTTGAGTTCAAACTGAAGAAAGTGTGAGTAGCGTTCCCAATTTAAAGGTTCTAAGGACTAAGGTCCAAGAATTGATTTTCGACAATACCTGCCCAAACATTTCATTTTAACGATGCTGTGACAGTAATAATGCATGTATTAGTTGAACCTTATAAAATGGTATTTACATCAACCCAATGTAAAGATCCCGATGACGAATTACAATTCTGAAGATTGTCCTAAAGAATACGATTATTACAATTTCTACTAAAACGTCTAGGTGAATCATATATGGTCTTATTTAGGGTAAATTTCTAAGTGGCCATGCTCAACAAATTTTAACTCAATTTTGCTAACAGTAGGTCTAGTAATTCGAGGTTGATTAGGATGAATTGCTTTAAATAAGTTACACTCATTTGTTGAGTACGCACTGCTCAAAACGAATAATCCTAAGTACTTCAATACGTCCTACTCAGATAAATGTTTTAAAATGAAACATGAAGGAAATCCGAAAGACCAAAATAAAGTGAAAAACAAACCGGTGGTCGTTTTTAAACAAAAGGCCTAATTAAGGATGAAACTTCCATCAAGGGTTAACAAGGCCACCGAAAGATTCATCAAAAATAAGGGTTGAAAATTTTCGCCACGTGAGGCAAATCTAAGTCGCCATACCGAAGTCGAATTCGTATCACGTAAAAATGCCAATTTAAAATTGAACGAAAAATATATTATATATAGTGTATCATATAAATATATATATATGATATATATATATATATTACAACACGCATAAATTTTATTATGTCAAAATTGTAGCGTCACAGGTATCGACGTTTCACTTTTATGTATATTACAATTAGTTCTGAGCTATGTGCAGGTGTTAGTTGGCGTCTAGTGAATACTTTTGTACGTGTGATCGTGAATCTCTATATATAGTTAATGGTATCAGCGCCCCTACTATGTTGCCACATATTTATATAATATTAGAATATATAATATTATATATATATTATACATATTGTTACTTTTGATTCTATGCATTTACCTTTGTATTAAAAGCGTTTATAACATGAAATTATTGATCTTCTTTCGGATGTTTCTTTCTAAATCAAATTGATTAAATTTGAAGGAATGTACAAATATAAGTCGATAGTAATTGTGCTGGTTGTTACACATAAAGCAATACCAAGAATCACTTTCTGGGAGGTTACCCTTTAGGCGTTTTCTCACTAACACATTCGATGGTTGTTTCTTTATTCCTTTTGGGACACTGTAGCTCTGGATTTAGAAGTTGTTGAAGAGGAACTTCTTGCTGGATATTCTTTCTCATACTATGGGGAATGTTATCTGCAGAGACGTCTGAATCAGGATAGTTGGATTGCACATCATTAACGTTATTGGACTGATTGTTACAGTTATATTATATCGTTTTCATTATTAGCGTTATTCTGATCAATTTGCGTAGCGTCAGGTCGTTCAGTGGGTAATCAGAGGGCGGAAGCTGAACCAGGAATTACAGTAGAATCATGATTAGCGTCGCTCTGAACGTTGAATGGGGCCAAATTTAGAAAGAATTTAGCCAAAGCGAAATTTGTTCAAGCGAAGGTCTGGATTTGCTTCCTAAAACCTGAGGACTTCTTGGAATTCGTGCGTGGTGTTAGAAGGAAAGCAAAACAGCTTTATATCCAACCCATCTACAACCTCGCTGATGGAGATATCCAAGTGACAAGCAGCTCCATCGAAAACTATCAAGATAGTGTCTTTACCCTTCTAACGGCGTAGTGCTAAACAAAGAAAAGTTGGTCATGTAACTTCTTTAGCCATTTTAACCAGGGTATCTGGTGGTAAGTTTTTCCATTAGGTTTTAATACTTTTCTTGAATATCCTAGGTGAGATACTATTTCTAGTGCATTACAGTACCCAGCAATGGTCACGTTTTCTGCGTGGTAATAGCAACTAATGGACAATCTTGGTACCTTTTGGCAAACCTGCACATCGTTCTATTTAAAAGTTGTGTTGAAACTTTTATTTGATGGAGATTTATTTCATAAAAAATTTTCGCTAATTTCTTAAAGAACTCATCCACTATAAATTTATTTAATTTTTGGTAATCAGTTGCGCCTTGCGTCTTGAAAAATTGGGATTACGCTTCAAAAAAGAGCCAGTCCTTACCAGCGACCCTTTTGGCAGCATTAAATCTGTGTGCCATGTTATTTTCAACACAGAATTTGTATGCAGAGCGACGTACCAGAAATGGTATTAGGAGAATTCCGATGTCGCACAGAGGAACTATTCTTTCAGAAAATTGTTTTATTTGATAAGAAGTTAATATGCTGGATTGTCAAATTTTTTTATCTAGAACGTCAGATATTCGGTGGTTTCCCATAGTTCTCTTATGTATATTATAATGTTGAGCGCAGTTTTTATTTGCGACAATTCATTACCTCCCACTGCGTTAATTGGAGCTTGAAGTTGTTCTGCATTCCAATTTGCTCGCTTCATAACTTTTGGTGGCATTGTTGTTGGGGAAACTAAAAAAGTGTTTTACTACGTCGTTTAATAAGGCCCACCGTCTAATGGGCCTTATTAGGCGAAAGTTAGTGGCTTTATTTGCCGAAATGCTTCCTAGTTGTACAAAAATTAAAAACTTCGTGTGCCTCTTTCCTGTTTGTTATTGTTTTCGCAGAAAAATACAATGCATACAGTGTAGAACAACAGTCATCATGTACTGGAGTTTATTGTTTTGAAACAAACGAATGATTTACGTAAATATTCTAAATAAATTTTAATAGTCGAACATATACACGGCGTTCCATTCGTATTGCAACTGATTTTGTAAACGGTGTTCACATGTCGCACTATTGTCATAGCCTGTGGCCTTGGACGCAACTTGATTTTGAGAAAGAAGCGTATGTTTTCAATTATGGATACTGGGCTGTTTTAGCTGCCGGGCCTAATTTGCCCAGGTACTATTTTACAATATGTTTACTCTCGATCTAGTTTCAAAAACATAATAAATATGTCGAAACTGGCTATAGTTTATGTTTTTTTTACATTCTTCCCTAAGCAGCTAGGGTGGATGAAGTCAAACTATATTTTAACTTCCATGCAAATGAACGTAAGTATTGTTTCCCTTAAAAATCGATGCTCAGTTTTCAACGGATTTGAAGGTTTTCAGCATTTTGAAAACCGGGGTAACCTTAATTCTGTATTCTTGGTTAACAATATTAGCACTGTCGGGTATATCATTGTTTTGGAATACTAAGTGAGTTAATGTTGTAAAGCAGTAAATGAGCCAAATAGAGTTCTACCGTTGATTGATGAATCAATGGTTTATTAAACCTTATTATGATAATAATACAGGAAACAAATTTTGCCAAACTTAACTTAAAATCACCTTAACGTAAAGTGTATTTAGTCTGACGCATTTTTCAGAATTTAGCAATCAATCGACAAATTGTACCATACTTTGGTCAAGTATTAAACGTCTATTAAAGGAAACCAGGAAGTTATGGCGTATTCGTCCACCATATAGTTGTATAAATTTATTTCCTATGAAGCTGCACCACCAATTGTAAGACCTGATTAAGCACCTAATTTTTCAACCACAGTATACTCATGAGGTGCTGACGTTACAGTCCAACTTACTTGAAATGGTAAGAATACCTAATTCTGAAACAAATTGGTGGTAAACTGGAAAATCACCTAATTTTTAACCACAGCTTACTTATTACAGGAGGACCCTTCTGCTGACGACACAGACCAACTTTTTGAAATAGTAAGAGGTACATAATTCAATAAAGGAACCGTTTTAATAGCAAACCGAAAATTAATTTTTTTTTTTTTATTATAGTATATGCGTGAGCGTTGAGGAGTGCCGTTCGCGCGTGTGTTTCTGGCCACGATAACTTAAAAAATACGCATCGCATTTTAATTAACCTTCATATTGAGACTTTCTACCAAAATACCATGGTTCTATCAAATTTTGGTTAAAAATTGGTAAAAATGATTAAATTTATAGAAAAAAAGGGGTAGACTCCTTTTTTTTTAAGATAATTCAACACATGTTGGTACACAAGTTTCTTATCCAAATATAAATTCTTGATTTACTTATTACACGTGTTGTAAATAATATATGATGAATAAACTTTAAAGCTTCTCAATACGTTCTCATTTCCCTGTAGTGACTGTACATGTACATTTAAATAAAATGCTTTGTAAAATGTATAAATATTTTGAATGAAAATACATAAAGCACATGCAAATATGTTAATCATAACTTAATGTCTTTCTTATATATCAACATAATTTACGTTTATAAAAATACACTTTGCGTGTGTAATTAGAATTATACTATAGGTTTGTAAACTGAATAGTAAATAGTACTATTTACTAATGCAATTTAACCCAGTATGGGAAAGTCATGTTCTGGGCACATTAAATTCCCTTCATTAAGCTTGCTACACATTCAGCTAGAAAGACTAATTGTAACAACCCTTTTTTGAGTTGTATTAAAATATACCTTAATTTAAGGTCTTTCATTCGTTTAGTTGTAAATATAAGAAAAAGTTTTTAATTATCGAAATATAGGTATGAGGTAGGCAACTTAATTTACATATCTTCATAGTGCATATCTTCTTAAGTGTATATATTTCCTAAAGGTTTAAATTCCCATAAATTGTTTTCTGATCATTTGATTTGCGCAACGCGTCATGATCATCATCTGACCTCCTCCGACTTGCTAAGCATCCATTTTACTCACTTCCTGATGAACGTTAAGAGAAGCCGAAAGTTTTTTTGGGTTTTCCCTAAATTTATGTGAAAGTGCCATTAATTTTATGGTAAGATATCTTTTAACTCGCAATACTAAAAATTAAAACATTTGCTCTTTTCAGGCACTTTTTTTACTGCACTTTTATTTTAGTTCAGTTTTTTACTGTTACTTTTATTTTTACTTTGATTACATTTTAAATGGGCATTTAATTTTACTGTTGCGTACGCTTTCATTTTATGATTGGAAATTTTATAGGAAAATTTTAAGAAAATACATTAAACGGATTATTCAATTTAAAGAAGAAATTTATGAAGATAATTCCAGTTGGGTGTGGCTGATAACGTAAAACATTATTTCAAGATATTGCGCATTAATGGTGCAAGCATGACATCACCTTGGTTGACTGTTTCGTAAACATTTACATACCAGAGGTTGTTAAAAAATTTGTGTACAAAAATGTTACAAAGGTATTTATGTAATGATTTTTTTAATTTAAGGATAGTTTTAAGATATATTTTATTTAATCATATCTTATATTAACTGTCAATAAACATAATTGTATATTTTTATTTTTTTACATTTTGATAAAATTTTTATTAACAAACCCGGTTTGGTTGTTCCGAGATAATTAAAAAAAAATAACTTGGCGTCCGAGATCATTTTATTAGTATTACATTTCATTTTTTTATTATTTATGTTCAGTGAAAATAACACAGCAGATTTTGTGGTAATCAAGCAAATCAAAACGAAAGAACCACCCTACTTAATTTACCGACCGAGTCAAAGGCATTATTTGTGGTAAATGGTTAGTACTTCCAGTCAGTTTGACGATTTGTGTGTTTGGAGAACTTTACTCTTATTTCTTTATTTCACTATTACTTATTTATTAAATTTATGGCACCATCATCACTTATTTTTATATAATTTAAGGTCGAAAGGCATAAATTTGCTTTACTCGACTTTGGTCTCTCTTTACGTCTTTAAGTTGATTCCTAATTTCAGTTTAACTTAAAATTAACTTGAAATATTTAATTCTATTCACCAATCAGTCAAATTGGTCAAAAGTAACAACACCAATTTTACTTTCACCGTTGTACACATAACGAGGATAACAGATTAAATAAAAATTAAAGCAAGTTTCGACATTTTGACATGTTTTTAAATATGCTTAAACAATTGAATGGAGTGTAAAACTATAAAGGTAGAGGTTTTAAAATTTGTTTAACAAAAGAGTTGCTGCTGTAGCAAGAAAAACCATTTTGAGCAAAAACCCCAGTAAACACATGATACAATTTTTTTCTCCGTCGTTTGATCCACAATAAGGTATCATGTTTTAATTAAGTATAGTGTAATCTATGTAATGCTTTGGTGTGTCGCGTAATGAGATTTTAGGAAATTATCTGTAATACCTATTAAGGTCTCAAACAACTTATAATTAGAGAATTAATTATTTAAAATATTATATTGCAATGCATCCAGTGCATGTTTATATAATATATGTGGTTAAACTTGAATTGTTTTTATTTTCAATGTAACGAAGTGCGCGCTGCCAGTTCTAGCGGACGCCAAGTAATCCTACACATGAAAAAAAGTATACATAATAGTATACACCGAGCAATTGTGCTCCCACCAATTCGCAATTCCGTGCACTAAAACTTACACACGTAACAATCAACAGGCAAGTAGAAGTCCGTGCAATTTTTACTTTTTTAGTTACTAGGTGGCATGTAGTATCATAATTTGAATATATATATATATATATATATATATATATATATATATATATATATATATATATATATATGTATATGTATATAAATATATCATGATGAAAGTAACAAATTCGTTTGCAATCCAGGTAATTATTTTGTGGAAGAACGCCCGGATACGACGATTAGTATATTTAGTTGCAGGTTTTTTGACATAATAAAATTGTATACAGGGTGTTTCAAGAAGAATATATACAATCATCCTTGATTTTTTTAATGGAACACCCTGAATATAATGCCTTTTTTGAATTGTACGGTAAATTTTGGAAACTTTTTGCGTACCATATCATATCTCTAAAATCAGCGGCTTTCGGAATAATGACATTAGAAATGTGATAAATGAAAAAAATTAACGAACTTTAATAACAAAGCATACAAAAGAAATAATTGCCTTATAATAAATGTTCTATGTTTTGTCCGTTTACTTCAATACATTTTTGTAGTCGAAGGATTGTTTTTTCGGTTGAACGATCTCAATTACCTCTGGTGGAATAAATCTTATTTCCTGGCGTATTCTCTGTATCCGGTTATCAAGATTATTTGGTCTACTCACATAAACTTTAGATTTCAAATAACCCCATAAGAAAAAATCTAATGGGGTTAAATCCGGTGACCTTGATGGCCGCTCAAAAGGACCTCTGCGTCCAATCCTTTAGTTTTAAAATATACCGTGGTGGAGCCACCTTTTACAAAATTTTATTAAAAACAAATTCAAATTTGGGGTAACGGTCCCGAGGCAAGTTCAAAAAAACCTGTCTTACAAGTTAGATTAGCCCCTTGTTGGAATAGAAATCAAACAAAGGGGGGCCCAAAGAGCAAGTTGCATTAGGGTCTCCTTATTAGGGCACAAATTCAAGTTTCCCTTCATAATCTGCATACTTAAATACAATTTCAAATTTTCCTTCAAGGGCTAGAAAGCAAGTTTCGAAGCCCTATACCTGTCTTATAAGTTAGCATTAGGCCCCCTTATCAGAATACAAATTCACATTTCTCACAATAAACAATCAGAATGCGGAGACCTAAATACAAATTCCAATTTTCCGCCAAGGGGGCGAAGGCCCAAGAGCAAATTATGAAGTCCTACACCTGTCTTATAAGATAGCATTAGGTCCCCTTATTAGAATACAAATCAAAATTCCTGCCCTAACCAATCAGAGTGCAGACTTAGTCCTCCAATCAGAGCACAGCGGCTGAGTAGTGGGGCTAAGGACCAATCAGAAGCCAGAGGGTCGACCACACGTACAACCAATCAGATAAAAGAATGGGTGCGGTCTAGTCTTAGCGCCTCCTTAATGAAGCCAAAAGGCCCTTATCTAGTGTTAGCCACGCATGAACACTGCCAAAAAGGCCATAACTGACTATCCATGCCCTTACCCTACGATCACGTGAGCACTCCGCGCCCCTGACCAGATGACTGGATTGCCAAAAAGGCTCTTAATATTGCCAAAAGGTCTTTAACAGATGGCGGAGTCCATGCACCAATTAAAAACTAGAGTCATGGCGTATCCCAGGCCCCCCAATCAGAACACTGCATCCGCGCGCATTTGCCTACCTTCAGGGGCTGCCAAAAGGCCTTATTAAGGGCTAAACACGTGACCATCCCCACACCCCAAAGCCTTAAGCACTGGGGGTGGACTGCCAAAAAGGCCTTAATTAGGGATGAAAATACCATCAAAGGGGTGAAAATTACATCAAGGGGTTGAAAAAGAACCCCGAAAAGAAACGAAAGGGATGCTAATTAGGGGTAAAAATTAACATCAAGTGTTCCACCTGGAGGTTGAAAAACGCCCCCGAAAAGAAGCCATAGGGGTGGGAAATGGCTACGGACACGTGGGCGTGGCCTCCCCCACCACTGACCTCCTACTTTTATGTTTAAAGATAATTCGTGCTTTTATTCGTAAACTTCAATTATGGATTAGTCAAGTTTGAGAGGACAATTACAGTGCGTTCTTAACGTTAAAGGCGCTCCTTGACGACAAAGTATGACACGTTTAAAGAAAGCACACAAAGAAACATCAAATGTCATCTACAAATGTTGGCTGATGAATTCAATCGTTACTTCCCAGAATATAACAACACAGAAGCTAAAGTTCACCAATAACTAATACGCAACCCCTTTGGCACTAATACTAGAAAAGTTGCAGAAGAAATCCAAGAATAAATTAAATTACAAAATGAAAGAAACTATAAGGACGCATTTGAATCTGATTGTTTGGAGCAGTTTTGGTGTAAAAAAGCAACTTGATAGATTAAAATTCGAGAAATCGCTTTGCGTTTTCTTATGCTTTTCTCTTGTTTATGCGAACAGAACAGGGGTGAACTTATTGGTATTTCAAGCTGTCGAGTCGAAAATTTTTTTCTTTTTCTGTACTGCAGTAAAATTATTTTTACTTAAAATATCCGACTCGTAAGTGTTTAGTGCATTCTTAAACCGGATACCGACTAGAATAACAAATTGAATTTCCTAAAAGCAGTAAGAAATATGATTCACCAAAATATGATTGTGTAACGAGCGTTATTTTATTTCAAATCAAGAACGTAAAATTTATTTTTTAGGCCTGGAAACTGAACCGAAAATCACTATTTGTTAGGGAATTTTTTTAGCCGCAGGCGTTTTGATGAAACCTTTTGCAATTTTATTATTTAGGCTTATATTTAAGAATTAGGAAGGTTTGTTTAGATTTTAATATACTCCTTTGGGCAAGTTAACAGACACTAGATTAAAAATTTTTAAAAAACAAAAAAGGGGGATTTACAGGTCGCTGATTACGAATGATGTCAAAAAAATAGAAAATTCAACATGGCGCCTGGAAAATGGCTTTTCCGAGGGAAAAAATCGCTAAAGAAAGAAATATTTCTAAAAATTATTGAAAAAATTATCTAAAAATCATTAGAAAACAATAAATTATTTTTTTGAACATATTTTAATAAAATTGGAAAATTCCAAATGGCGCCAAAACTGGTTTTAATATTGAAAATAAATATTTTAACATATCCATAAATTTTAATGATAGGATTTAGTACAATTTACTTTGATAACTAATGTTGAAAAAGGGAAATAGAAACTGGAAAAGTCAAACTGGCGTTGGGAAAATACTTTTTGAAAGAAAATAGCGTTTCTTTGTAGAATTCCTATAAAATGATTATTATAAATTATTATTCTAATATCGTTGAAAAATTAAGGGAAAATTGGAAAATTCAAAATGGCATCAGAAAAGTATCAAATTTTTATTTAAAATAATATCATTTTTATAGAAATTTTCAAAGAAACTCTATTTTCCTTTCATAAAAGTAATTTTCCCTAATTTTCCTTTTATTTCGATTTTCCACATTACGTATCCAAGTAATATAAATGTTAATCCTTTCATTAAAAATTTTATAAGTAACAAAGATATGTTATTTTCCTTTAAAAAATCAGTTTTTCCACATTTTGTATTTTAATTTTCTGATTTTAATTTATTAAAATATTTCAAATAAATAATTTTCGTTTTTAATATTTTTTAGATAATTTTTTCAACGATTTTAAAAAATTTTATTTGAGATTTTCTCAAAACATTTGAGGAAGTACTTACCAAAAAAATTTCAAAATTTTATTTGCTCAATCCTTTAAACCGTTGAAAACGTCCAAAAACAAATTTAAAAAAATCTTGTCCGTAACTTTGAAGGACAAATATCACCACATATAGATGTCTACCAAAGCGACTTATTGTTTTGGGATCAGTTATGGGAAAGATTTAACCCTTTTGTAAATTTTTATTTTTTAGATTTTCTCCTTTTAATAATTAGTAATATAATTGTCAGTATTTTTGTTCCTATAATTTTTCTGTACAACAAACGGTTTACAAAAAAAAACCCACTTTAAAAACCGGTTTTTCGTAAATATCTCCGGAACCTTAACATATTGAAAAAGTGAAAATATTATTAGATAGAAATAAAACCGATTTTTTGATTAAGTATTGATACAATTTGGTGATTTGAGTTAACGGTAAAAAACGATATTTGTGGATATATTCATTTGATGAGTATAGATTGACATATATATACATATATATATATATATATATATATATATATATATATATACAAAAAGGTTTAAAACAGTTAAATAAACAAACTTTGTTTATTTGAGAAAAATATAATATACGAATATAAAATATGATTTTTATACAACAAAACAGGCTTTATGGGGTTTGCAAATGATGTATTCATAAAAGATTGAGCTATAGCAGTAGCATGTTAAAAAGGTCAAAACGATATATTAGTGTGTAAGTTCAATTTCGTTAAAGATAAATAAGAAATTTACATATAAATCAATATAATTAAGCCATTAAACTCATAACAGATATTGATTACATGAAGTACAATAATTCTAATGTTAGAACATGTATAGTAATTGGTACAATGCATAAACTCTGCGAACTATAAAAGGGTTATGGTACGAAGACCTTGTGTTGGTAGATCTTAGACTAAGTGTTTAAAAGTGCTTAAGAAGTTAAAGTGCCTTAGAAACATATCTAAGAACTTGAACATTACATGTGCAAGTGATATTAACCATATAAATCAATTTGTGTACAAAACTTAAAATTGATAACAATATGAAAGTGGAAAATACAAAATTAGAAACTATAAAGTATAGATAAACAGTGATTGTGTTAGAGACATATATAGGAACATATTAGATAAACATTATAAGCAATATAAACATTTAAAAACGCAAGTTTAAATTAAATTATATAAAGTTAGGTTAAGTACAATAATTAAGAAGTTTACAAATTTATAGCTTATTTAGGGCAGGATAAGTTCAGAATAAATTATAGAAGCATATAATAATAGGTTTCCCTTATTTGTACAAAGAAATTAACTTTAAATATGTCGTTTAGAAAAGTTAGGTTAAGTACATAAAATTAAGGTATTAAAATGAAAAGTTTGCTAAAATTATATAAAATGTGTAGAGATAAACGTATTCTTATACAGTTTTTTATGTAGAAGCTGAATATGTCATCAGTTTAGTTGTAAAATACAATTTTTATTAGATATTAGTAAATTTAGGTATAACATTTTCAAAATGTAAATTCATGAAGCGAATTATAGCATGTGAGGTGTCTATTTGCAGAAATTTGTCCTGAGTTCAAAAATGTATTTAAAAAGCAAATCCGAATTGAATTGAAAAGTTATGGCATAATTTATGTTTTAGTAAATTAATTTTTTGTTTAGACCAATCGAATGCCAGGATCTTTTGTATGTAATGTAAAAAATTGAAAGTTAGGTAGCTATGAGAAAGTATAAAAGGAATTGCTCCTGATTTCTCTCTCTCTCTTCTCTTTTCTTCTATTTTTTGTGGCTAAAAGTCATAGTGCAAATAGTGCATTTGTAACATGTAAGTTAAAATTTTGTTAACATTATCGGAAGTGAACCGCGAGCAACGTAGAGTCTGAGATTTTAGAAACAATCGATATAACTATAACAAAATTTTAAAACTAAGGTTACCGGATATAATTTTCGACACTATTGTTTTGTTTCATTTCGAAATTTTGTTCAACATCGGGTGATGTGCTTTTTTATTTAATAAAATTCGTCTGTTATTTTGGATTGATGTTTATTTTTTCTCAAAAGTAATTGAGGTTATAAAACAACTTTAACTTCAAATCGGTATCTAAAATAAAAGTGTTAGCAATTATAAAAGTTTATAAAAGAATAGGTCACAAGATTAATTCGAAAAATTAATAAATATTTAAATAAATATTTAAATTATTTATATTACCCAAGTGCAACATTTACGCAAAAAAGATTTACCACAAGTTAGTGAAGCTGGATGAATTTATGGAAATTAAGCAGTACCATTTTCTACAGGAAGGCAGTATCATCGTTAGATGGAATGAAGTTTACATCCAATGTTAACATGGAACAAGTTTAAGGTGACCATGTAATGGAAATTTCGAAAATACATGTGAGTTTATTTTATTATAACTAAATAGATTGCATTGATTATTCTTTTGTTGTCCTGTATGTATGTATTTTTTTTAATTTCTGCATAATTGTTGTGCGACGACGTGTATCAATATCTGGAAAGGTAATGAACAAGTGTGATCATAAATATAATAATTCTAATTTTAATTAAAGTAAAATTGAACTTACTAAGAAAATATCGTTGTATAGAATTTTGACAAGCTCCACATATTTAATTTAGCAAGGACGCAACTCATGCGTACTTGTTTCAAATTCTGGTAAACGTTAAAACAAATAATTGTAAAGAACTAATAAATTATACACAGGAATATTTCCTTGTGTGAAATAATTTTTTATGATTTCACGTTTACATTTCAATTTAACAATAAACAATAAAAGAGTTTAAATATTTTATTTTTATTTGCCTACGAAATTCAAATTGAACCCTATCCCCAAGTAGATATTTATTAAATTTAATAACAATTATATTTATCAATGTACAGTACAATATATATATATATATATATATATATATATATATATATATATATATATATATATATATATATATATATATATTTTGTGTATGATCTTTTTGTTTTATATTTGCTGCTTGTTTTGTTTTATATGTTTAGTTGATGGATTAAGTTTCTGTTTACTTATTAACTATAAAATTTTGGTTTAAATCGGAATTAAATGTAATAAACATATTTAATTTGAACTGAAATTGTGAATTTTCTTGTCAAATTTATAAAGAACTGTAACAGGCGTAAAAAGATACGTAATTTGTTTTTTAAAAGTAACGCTATTTGAACGTTAGTAACCTTTTTATTCTTTTATTTTTTGATTCCTCCTTTGTCAAAACATCAACCTTAATCAGACTAACGCTAAAGTCCATGGTGCAAAGCATTAAGAGACGTAAATACCTACCGGCATTTTGAAAATAGGAACACAGAAATTGTTTACTCTTAATTTAAAGAAGTTAAAATAAATAAGTATTTCAACTTTGTTCATTTTATTTTACCCATGTATGTTTACTGTATCTGGACACTTAAAAATTATTTAATAAAATAACATAGGTGCCCAAATCAGTGAGCCTTTGTAATGTATTTATAGGCTTCAATCACTAACTGATTTCAGCACACTGGTGTCATAGCACAGGATGATGTGCAAAATGCAGCCCGATAAGAAAAAGTACGAAAGGTAAGACCAGTACTGCCTGAAAAAGTGAAATTGGAACAAAAGAAGCAAACGAACCTTACTACGAACCTGAGAGATTGTAACAATTATAACTTCCATTACAACTGACACCCAACATGTCAGCATAGATTAGCCGTTCAGTTACAATTGGCAGTTTCTATTGACTGTCAAATACGGTGACACCTGTAACTTACCAATTCGGTAAAATGCAAACCATGCATTCCACCCACATTTCTTGGTTATTGTATTGCAGTATAAACTGAAAAAGTATGACTCACTTCCTGTATTTGTTTAAATTCAATTTGTGTTTCAGTTTAGTATCTTAGTGGGTGTTGAGAATGTGTGATATTTATTTAGTAGTTTCAGATATCGCTAAGCCTTAAGGGTGTTGTGTTTGCCCGTTACCGGCGTTACCGTAAACAATTTGGTAGCAATAAGTTTTTGCCGAAAATGGGAAAGCGAAAGAAAGTTCAGTGTGAGTCTGGTAACCGTGTTTTCGACGACGATTTTCAAAAAAGACACGAAAAAGCTTATCATGATGGCAAAAGAGTCCGAGTGAAATTGTTAGGAGCACCTCTAAATCCATTTGTGGTAGCTGCAATGACGAAGAATGTTGTTAAACCAGGGCCTAGTATAGTTTCGATTCAAACATTTTATGTTTATCAAGTAATCCAGCAGGTTCAACCAATTTCGTACAAAAGCATCAGGTTAGTCATCTTTTGTAATGAATTATAATGCTTTTATATCTGCATAAAGTAAAATTATAATATTGTATAAATTCGACTTATGGAAAAACTCATTCTTGCAAGAAGAAGAAGTTTAAATTTTCATTTTGATAAAAATATATGCAATATACAACATTTAAATAATTCATAATCATCTAATCAATTAACAAGATTTGTTTTGAGTTAGCTCAATATAAATTATATTATATTATATTACTTCACTCCTGAGCAACATACCGGGTGGGCCTTTGAAAACTTACAATGGCAATATTTTTCAAACATAAAGAGATATGACAAAAATACCCTTTCTATGACAATCAGGGAGAATACAAATGACGATCCATACTGACTTAAAAATCTTAAATCACAATACCACACTTGTGACACCTCTCTGGAAAACTAATTAAACGTGCTAATCATTGATCATAAAAAAAGTAGGGTTAACTGAAAAACTAACCTCAAATTTGAGGATAATTATTGAAAAAGTTACAATGACTATTATCCTTTAAATAACCCGGTATGGAAAATTTAAAAAATACTTTTCAACCCCCATAAGTTTCGCCCGCAGTGACTTAAACATCTTAAATCGCAATACCCCACTTGGGGCACCTCTATGCAAAGATTATTCAAAATGCTAATCGCCTTATGAAAAACATTGGTAGAATCTAATACTACTTTAAATTCAAGAAAACTTTTATTTAAAAAAAAAACAAGTACACTATAGAAAATAATTACAACAATTGTTCGAAATGACGGCCATTTTGTTATAGACAGAAGTACAGGCGACTTTCAAATGCTTGTCTAACGTTATGGAAAATGTCTCTTCGAATGTTCTGACACGTTTCTATCATTCTCTGGCGCAATTCATCCAAGGAAGCTGGTTGAGTTTTGTACACTAAAATTTAGTTGGACCCTTCTACCAATCCACTGTCGCGGATAAAGCCTATCTAGCCACTGTCTCGTATTAATAGCATAATCAGGAGTGGCTCCATCTTGTTGAAGATGCACAATGTCTTCATTAAGAATTAAATTCCTTCTAAGCCCCTTTAATTTTCAATTTCATGGACAATTCATGGCTCTATTAAATTGTTAAGCTGCACGTATACCTTGATAAAAATGGGCCTATTATTCGGTCTCCAGTATTCCCGCCTAAACAGGATGTCTTTCAGTAAAAGCAATGGCTGTTCTTAAATAGAATATCTCTTGAGCACCATAAAGAAAAATAATTTCAATTCTTTCTTCCTCACTATAAACCATTTTGAAAACTCGAAAAATCAGACGAAAGATAAATAACTGTCACTTACAAGTAAATGGTTAAAAGATTGACATTTTGTTAAAAACAAGTCTTCTTTATCACCTAGGTAATTTTGTGTTTTTTGTTTCTGAAATTTGCGGGTACCATCTTTCATCTGGTTCATTTTAATTTTCAAAATGACTTATAGAGTGGAATTATTTTCTTTAGGGTGCTGTGCTGAAAAATGTGCTATTTAAGAACAGCTCTTACTTTTTAAAGTCATATGGGAAGCTTAAGGAAGTTGTAAGATACGTCGTTTGTATTCCCTCCGGTTGTTATAGAAACGTATTTTATTTTTTCATCTCTTTTGTTTAAAAATATTGTGATTGTAAGCTTTCAAAGGCCCACCTGGTATGTATACAATTTATTTTCAAATTACTGGTTATAGTTACTTTAAAAGTTAGTGAATAAATACAAATTGGTGAAATAAATAGCTCGCACTTTTCTTAGGTACTATCTACGTTTTCACTATTTTATTAAAAGCTTAAAGTTTTAACAATTGAAGCATTTATTTGAATTTACAAATATAAAATCAGAAATTTCTTTATTTTAAAGGAACCGAATGTCACAGAAGCAGAAACTGCTATTGGACATATAATGTCACAAATTAATCCTGGCAAAGAGCATTTTTCGCCTAATTACACTGATTTAACGAATGGTGCTATAACTGATCAGTGTGACAACCTGGGCAGTGTGCGCCGGACAGCTATCTTATTTTGGGAACGCTTGGAAAACGGAAAAGCTGTACTGTCGGAAGTGACATCCAATGAGATTTTCAATCCAGAATTGTTTTTAACGCAAACAATAAGTTTTGTAAGTGCAGTAATGGAGGCTGACAACGCGCTTATTCATAACTGCAAGTAAGTTTTACCAAAATTAGCTATCAGCAAGGAAAAGTTTCTGAAGAAGTATCGGCATCACTTCTAGATCATGATCCAGGTAAAATAAATCTGTACAAATCCTTTAAGTTCTATTCGTATGTAAGCCACTTTGCTTACAATATAATTAAAATGGTTTATTTTAATTTGCCTCGGTCTAGCTCAAATCGGGGTCTTGTCTTAACAAGACGGGGGTGGTTCGTATCTTGATGCTTAACACTGTACACTTTGAATAATTACAATAAAATGTTTTAAACGTATATTACCTATTTCTTCTATAAAACTAAATAATCAGATACTGAACTAGGTGAATTAAATTACCAACAAGAAAAATGTTATATCAGGTTAACTCGAGTGCCCTTCCTGGTAGCGCCCGTTTTGGTTGGTCTCCCGTGGACGGCAGTGATAGAATTATTGGCTCCTGAGACGTTTCTGTAGAAATATAAATTATTGTGGTTCAATTGCTAGTGTGTTATGACCAAAAATCCTGATAATGACGATTTATTTTGATTTATTACGAACGGTTGGGCCGGCCCTGTAAACGGTGGCGTGGTATTTATCAAGCGGCGTTGTGTAATATACTCCGTATTACATAAGCAGGGGACAACGATCGCGCTGGTGTTTGCAAGCAGGTCAAAGAGAAAAATCAATAATTTAAAGTAACCTTGGTGCGCATGACTATTCTTATATGTGATTTGGCTTTCATACTGAATAGATGTGAATTCAGTACTTGGAATTCTTCACAAAAGACAGGTTAATATTTATACGTTTCTGAATGCAAATTGTTCGTACGCGTTTGATTATTTACTCTAACTGATAAGGATGGTCTCAGGATTTCTTAATTAATTGGGAACGTATTTACATTGATTAATACATAACATTTATTTATGCCCGGAACTAAGACGCATTAATTCTTTATTATTAAAAAACGTCTGCTATTGTTAAACGTGTATAACTTTCTTATAAGCGAAACTTATTCTACCTATTAAATACATGGAGAAACGGAGTTTATCACGAACGTTAGTTATTATTAAAAATTGCTTCTATTATTAATTGTAAACGAATTAATCTGAGGCGGGTTTACACGACCTTTTGTTAAAATGAGAGAATGCACACGTATAATGTGCGTAATATATTACGATGCTGGTAAATAAGTCAGGTCTTCGGGAACGAAATAGTGGATACTTTTTCGTTGCAGGAAAATATACTTTCGATACAGGAATGTTTAATTTACCGGATTTCCTTTATTAAGAAGCATTATTAGAAGAATATCTAACAAATAGGAGTCGGTCCGCGAGACGCTGGTACACGCTTGGTGCAATTAATTACGTAAACGCACCACGGGTTCGTCTTTATTTAACTGGAGGATCACGCGGATGATCCCTAACAATACGGCTTCTGGTATTGAGATTATCTCCAGGTCTAGGCGTCGCTTGTTTGTATTGCTAATCTTTTTCTCAGGATCTGTTTAATGGAGCCTTTTATAAGATTCTGGGTGGTCCAGCCCGTTGACTGCTGTACAAAGGGATCTTCCGGGGAACGGTAGAATTAGAGCGAATACCCTTCTTGCCGCTGGAGTAAATGGAAGATGACTTCAGGACGTTAGCCCGCAGTAACAACCTCCTGCTTTGTGTGTACATGTGCAGAAAGTGCTTCAGGCTTTACAGCCTGTCGTGTACTTCTGGTGTGTGTACTGGGACGATGGGATAACTTCTGGGCTCTGCAGCCCATCGTTTCTCTAGGTGTCTGGTGTAATGTTTAAGAAAAGTGGTGAAATAAAACTTAAGTGCTGTTAACCTTAGCGTATCTCAACCAGCGGCTTGATTATACGACGCTGATTTACCGGTGACGGTGGCGAAGTAACGCGACTAAAGATACACAATGGTTCAGGATGAACGGATGCGGAAATCGACAGGTCAGCGACGTACACAACGAAACTAAGTGCGGCAGGCGCGCGCGGTCTGGATCTCGGTTCCAGATTCTAGATGCTGGAGACGCTAGAGTAGCGACTAGAGAGAGGAGAGCGGAGCGCGCAGAGAGTAGGATCGCGGAGCGCGCAGAGAGTAGAGTTTCTTCCTGTGGCGTCCCGGTTTTTATAGCTAATTCGCGGTGGGTGGATCCGGCTTCTATGCAGGGGTCCTCTGGTTGTGATTGGCAGAGGGTTCTCTGACGTAAGATCATTTGATGCTTTTTGATATCTACGTTGGAGGGAATTAAAATTAATTATTTATGATGCAATATCGCGCAATATTTTGCAATTGGTTTTAATATAATGCAACTTTATCTAACTTGATTACTGTAGGGCAATTAAAAAAATTAATTACAAAAAATTAGTAAAAGTAAAATAGTAAAGTTAAGCTGGATCTTTACATATATACTTCTACACCCATGGCTACAAATTTTAGCTACTTAACAGTTTGGGTAATAACAAGAATATTTGGTGCCTTGTGCTCAGTCGTAGATTAAAGTGGGCCAGGTTCTTAAAATTGTCGATTTGCCTTATTAACCAAACAATATTTACATGTACCTAGATATGTTCGGTTTAAAATCGGGGTTGTTTCTTCCTGAAACTAATAATTAAATACTCGGACGCCAACTTGTTTTTAAAGATGGAATAAACAAGCAAAACATTATACAATAAAGTTAAAAGAAAATTTCTACAATAACAAATTTATTACCAACCTATATTTAATTATAAACAGAAATATATTGGTAATGTTAGTAACGTTATAATCTAATGAATAACTATTAATTAATCTTGATTAATCGTACTAATACCGTAAATTTTATTAACGGTAAAAGGTGAAGTTAAAAGTAAAAATAAAAAGTAAACGTGAAAGTAAAAAAAAGTGCCTGAAATGCAAACGTCTCAAACATTGTAAAATAACTGTAACGCACCATAAAATGTATAGCACTTTTAATAAAAATATTTAACAGGGCAAAAATGGATGCTTACATCCACCTTAAAAATATCAACAATCAAGAATCGATACCGTAGTCTTTGCTCATGAACATGTTTGAAACTAAATGGCCAAACGATATGCGTACGAGTTCTAATTAAAATAATTAAATGCATATTTTTATGCAACTAGATATGCAACACACGCTGCACGAAGTTCACGTTAAGTTTCCTACATAGACGTGAAATATTAAAAACACGTTGGAAGTTTCTTACACATCTTATACAAACAGAAAATGAAAGAAGGTATTTAATAGCACTAGGACCATGTCAGCCAGTTATTACAAGATATCCACAATGCTAGTGGTATAAAGACTGCCCAATGCTTGAGTACAGCATTAATAAAGATGCAGCTTATTGGTTTTGTTGTTGTACATCTCAAACAGGCCCTGGCAGAGAAAATGTGAAAACGTCCTTGACGATAAACGGCGTAAATGCGAGGCATAAATTGAAAAGTGTTGGAACAAAGAAAAAAGGAAATTGGTCACATTTCTGTTCTGCTTCTGATAAGCCTGCTCTATCGGATTATAGCAACTTTACTAAAAAATCTAACAATGTCGACATCCTTTTGGAACACGATTCAGAATACAACAAAATAATCATATCTATATCACCTAAAACCCAAAACAAGTTTATTAGCATCCTGGCAGAAGACAATCGACAGAAAATAATCCAAGAAGTAAAAGCAGCCAAAATATTTTCAATTATGGCCGACACTACCCTGAATGCATCCCATATAAATCAATTATCAATATGAATGAGGTCTGTAGCGGAAGATGGCATTCCTAAAGAAAGACTTTTAAAAATTATTAAAGCAGATGATAAATCTGGAGAAGGTTTGGCTTTAAGTGCTTGTCAACTAGAAAAGGATTTTTTAACATTTCAGTCGTGCGATCTTGAGGCAAATATGTCATGAAAGTTGAACGGTGCCCAAAGAAAGTTGTCAGAAACTCTTAAACGAGCTATTCCGAATGTTCCATGCCAAGCCCATCGAATGAATACGTTTATTGAAAATAGTTGTAAGAGCAGCATTATAATTGCGGACGCGTTTACGCTATCGAGGAGTTATACGTTTTTTTCACATCAAACACAAAACGGTATGCTGCTTTTCAAAACTCACTTACAAATATTAAAAATTGTTTAAAACTTCGAAAATGATCTAAAACAAGATGGACAGCTAGAGCTGAATCGGTAAAATCTGTTTGGATGTTATATGAAAGCATAGTAGACATTCACAATATAGAAGCTTCTGAGGGGGCAAAAAAAGCGTCGTAGTGGGGATGCTGCTGGTGGTGTAGATGTTGTGTGGACTGCCCTGTTGTCGGTTGAGCCTGATGTTGCTGATGCCCTGCGTATCTGAAATAAGTAGAAACATGTGTTAGATGTGTGAATACATTGTCGGTGTTAACAGAACAGAATGAAATAGATCGATACTGTATACTTAGCTAAGGCACCAGTTTTTGCTCCGGACTTTTATATGATTACCCGAAAAGGGCAACCACCTCTGAACCGTGCGTAAGGATCACTCCCCACAGATCCATTGCAGTTTGTGCCTGAGCGAGCGCCGTTGCCACCTTGCGGATGACAGGTAGGACCTTCTCCATATTAAGACTTCCTAGGAGGCCCAATATGGCGTCGGATCCTAAGGCAGGTTGAGCAGGCGGGGTAACGACAGCGGCGGGGCCACTGTAGGTACTTGCATCTTCTCAACCTTGCCTGCCGTCGCTCGGCCTTAACTGACGCTCGTCCGGGTTGGAGAAGGCGCTCAGTCGGCGGTGTCCTTCCGGCTTCTTCCCCTGTGGCGGTCGAGGAACTCGCGCAGCCCCTGTAGCTAGCAGGATGGTCCCTGTCGCAGTTAACACGCTTAGCTTGGTCTGTACGGGGTTTCGTGCATTCATTGGAGTGGTGATCTCCGGCACACTTTATACAGCATGCTGCCGCCCTACAGCGACGCTAGGCGTGACGAAAACCCTGACACCGGTGACATTGCCCTATGCCGGATTTCCGCCGTAAATCCTCTATAGTCACGCGGTGGCGGGCGACGTGCTTCATCTCCTGGATCTTCTTGTTATCTTCCTTGATCGGCAACTATACCATCACGAGGGGGATCGGGCGTCCTCGCTTTTTATCCTGTAAACAGTAAGTACTTTAATGTCTTGGATTTTTATCTCCGAGCTAACGTCGACCTCGGATAGTTCTACGGCCACGCTGCGTGTCACTACCTTAGTCAATCGCTCGCTCTTTGCCTGATATGTGTGATACGGAGTACCACACCTATCCATGTACCTCATCAGCCTGTCTCCGTCCTGGAGTGAGACAGGCTGGATCCGATCTCCCTCGCTGAAGGCCTTGGCGCTCGTAAAGGCAATCCGTTTCGATCCATTTCTCGGGAGAACGCGACCCAGTTCTCCTTCTGACGAAGGATTACCGGAGGCACTTCCTCCCTGGTGTCTTCTCTTGCCGTTGTCTGTTCCATGGCTGTAGGGCTGTCCGTGAAGGGTGCAAGCACCTGGAATCCGTTGTCCGTGGGCGGCGGCGTAGGCGTGCGAACCTTCGTTGTCCTCTTCGGCTTCTTCTTCTGAGTTTTGAAGTCGTCGTTGGTAGATCCCTGGCTGGTTTCTTCTCTCTGGATCGGTGCCGGGGCGGCGACATCGTGATAACGACGCGAGCAGATTGTTCTTCTTTGTAAATTTAAAATTAGCTTATGCTAAATTATCGATGTTACTCGATTGGATCCCAACTTTGGGATGTAATATATCCAGTATGCAATATATTTTAAAGCAATGTGAACTTGCAAAACCGATGTTGCCATTAGCCAATCGTCTGTGTAGATTAGCAATTACAGCACCAGTTTCTCTTGCATCAAATGAACGATCTTTTAGTAAACTAAAAACTATCTTAGATCGACAATGGGCAATGAAAGATTAGAAGACTTAATGCTTCTTCATTGTGAAAAAGATTTATGTGATAAAGCCAATTTAAGTATAACACAACAGTGGTCGAAGATGAAATAAAGACGCGTGAGGTTTTAAGGTGTTTAAAATGTTTAGTGTAATAAGTGTGTAAAGATGTATGCAGTTTTATTATAGTTGAGGAGCATAATGCATATTTACCTAGTCCGTGGGATTTTTTGTGAAGGGAAGGTGCGACTATGTGACGTCATACATCCAAGATGGCCGCCATACAAGACACTTATTCAATAAATCATTAATAACTCCGTTCAGAGTACTCATACGTAAAATATGCACAGAACCTTTTTTATTCTGCATAAATCAGGGAACAAATTTAGTTTTTATCAATTTTGTCGTATCTTGTTCCATTTGTGAGTTATGATCCATTATTTATGTCAATATCGGCTTAACATAATGTTGCTATTAGTTTTTTATTATGGGATGAGAAATAATGGTTCTGCTGCTATTTAATCACAATAACTTTAATAATAACTAATAATAATACATACAATTTGTAGTAAGTATATTGATATAACACATCATTTTATCAGACTTTATTATTATCCTTTTTAAAACAATGTAGGATCACTATCTGAGTCCTCTGATGAATCTTCATGTTTTGTGTGATCATCGCAGTTGTCACACATTTCTTCATCTCTTCCACACACAGATAGTTCAGTACACTTGAGATCGTGGGAAAGACATTTACATGGTGGAGCACACTTTCTCTTAACACAAGAGCACCTAGTGAGCTGAAGAACTGTCTCAGGAGCACAGGGTAGCATACACATAACAGAAGCGTATTGGTCGTTTATCAATTCTCAGCCAAAGTTTAGTGGCGAAGGCAGATTAGGATAGGGCTGGTCAGCACGGCACCACTCTATGGTTTGATAACGAACTCTATCAACATATGGTATTAGTGGCAAGTTTTCTCCGTAAGTCTCTTTCTTTGAGAACACCCACCATCTCAGTTCTCCGATGTCTGGTATTTTTGTGCCAGGTACATATACTTGTCATACGAACTTTTCTGTTAACAGTCTATCTTCATCAAGAAATGTTTCTAAGCTTTCAAGTTTGCTTAAAGCTTCGAGAATGTCATCTTCTGCTTTACTGAAGACCTTCCAAAAGGAGGTTTTTGCTTTCTTTGCCAGTGTTCCTGTCATGTCACTTCTAGATAATGCATGCAGGCCTAGTAACGCTGAAGTTTTTTTTTCAGCCCAAGGAATAAGTTATTTTGCCGAGATTTCTCATTTTTTGATTTTGACCAACTCCAGTTACAAACATAGTGTCCAGTGGAAAGAATTTGGAAAACCACAAAGCAAGAATGAAGACATCTGTATCAGGTGAGTAAATATGAAGCTGTGTAGCACCGCGACGACAGGCGAATATGGAATGCAAAATTATTTTCGAATCTGCCTCCTCATGATTGCTTTTCAGTTCATCCGCTCCAATTCCCATTGAAGACTTTGCTGTTTCTTCTTGTTCCTGAGTGGACAGTAAGCCCCACAGCTACCTGCATTGGCATATCCCGTCCATGACGAACATTTTTATTGATCGCTGATGACACTTGGCGGGATGACATCATTTCATATATTAACAGTTGGGAGACTCGCTGAGCCTTATTGGACGCCTGAGCATCTGTCTTGTTTTCACATTTTATATCTATTTGACCATCGATGCACCACTTAAAGAAATGATAAACTTGTTTCGGAATGACTTCTTCCATGTCTTCTTTCTTAAGGGACCCGGTGAAAGTCCATTTCTCAAGTTTCATAACAGAATCTCGTAATATCCGAGATGCATCAAAGAGGATTTTCATGTCTTGATTTAAGTCTTCATATGCATCCTCAGCAATAGCAATACTTACATCAGCTGTAGCCTTTAGCGATACGCGCTGTGGTTCGTTCACTCTCTTTGGTTTACTGAATGCAATACCAACACTTTCAAGTTCCTCTTCTAATAGTTTTTTAATTTGTTTTCTAGACTTTATCTGTGATTCGTCAACGCCATTATCTATTGATATTTTACGGTATAAATTCTCAATATCCATCATTGTCGTGACGTTACCTTCATGAAGAAAGCTACTAAGGGAGGATATGAACTCGACGTCAGCTGCTCGCTGATGGATTGAAACCTTTCAAATTTAGAATGATATTTGGGTCTTAAGACATTCACTACATATTTGTTCCAGCATTGTTTGTGATATTTGATGTTTTTTGCATGGGCATCTCCAGGATCTGTGCAGTCACTCAAGCGTACTTTCAATAATTCACTATCAGACAATTGGACAGCTAACTGAAGACGCTCGCCATTTTGGTCTGTCGCTATACAATACAGTCTCTCTTTGCTTTTCTCTCCTTCATCACAAAAGAAACAGTTATTTTTGTTATATGTAGGTGTTTTCGACCTTAATGTGTATGTTGCCTTCTCACTGCTGGTACTTGCTTCTAAATCATTCTTAGGTTCACATCGCTTACCTTCTTCGAAACACTTTTTACTTCGCTCCATGTTTGCCGTATGAGTTAATTTTTTGTAACATTCTTTGTGCCATTTGTAGTCTTGTAGCTGTTGTACACTTAGATTTGCGATTCTACTACTAATATACATATACTCTGGATCCAACCATTCTTCTCTTTGTTTCAAACACTGCAAAAGTTTTTCTAAGTTCAATGGATTAACAAGGGGTAATTTACTTTTAACTTGACACAAAATACACAGTTTATAATCTGTCTGATTTTTTTGGTGGAGGGAGGAAGATCCAAATGAAGACCACTTCGGATGTTGGACGCACTTGCCATGGTTATCAAGCTTCAAACACTCTTCCACAATCTGAAATGAAAGAGAGAACAAATTGAACCAACTGAAATATAAAGGTTACGGACAAAGATGTAAAGCCGGTTTTACATCTTTGTCCGTCACATAAATACCACATTCAGCACGGGTAATAAATGTGGTTAGGCAATACATTTATACAAATAAATATGTGTTATGGAGAAATACTGGCGTGTAAGTCGTAAATAGTGCAAGATACGACAAAATTGATAAGAATTAAATTTGTTCCCTGATTTATGCAGAATAAAAAAGGTTCTATGCATATTTTACGTAAGAGCACTCTGAACGGAGTTATTAATGATTTATTGAATAAGTGTCTTGTATAACGGCCATCTTGGATGTATGACGTCACAAAAGCCAAACAGCGCAATTTGAAAGCAAACACCCGGTACTACACTATTATGTAACATATAACAAAGGGATTCCCCATGGTCGCACATTCCCTTCACAAAAAATCCCACGGAATACTTTATGCGCCAGAACTATTAAATGCGCGACCAACTTTTAATTAATTGTGTACTGTTTAGCAATTAATAGCAGTACTGGTTCTACCTATATTAGTTGTTGCAGTCAAAGTATTGAGGTATGTACGATTTCTATTTATTATTTCAATGCAAAAAGTTTTTGCTGATGTAGTCGGGTAATTTTAGTTCGCCACCCCACCCCAGATATAAGGCTCTCGGTTCGCCTCTGTATGCGAACAAGGATTTTCTGCTTTGCTGATAATTAAAAACAAGTCCAGGAATCGATTGAAAGTAAGTGATGATATGCGTGTGTCTTGATGTCTTGATGTAAATTGAATTATCTCCCAAAAATTATATGTTTTAAATAAATATAACATTGTTAATTAATGTTGATTAAAGATTATGTTTATATTGATACAGTTTATTTTTTAATCTGGTTCCTGTTAATAATAACAAAGTGGTCCCTGGTCAAAAAGTTGGGAACCGCTGTGTTAAATAGACGTCATGCTAGTTAAGAGCTTTTCACAGAAACCGGTAAAACTTCAAGAAATATTTGTATACACAACCTGTTAATATTATATAAAAATATTATTGCTAGAGCATCCAAGGCCAATTTTATTAGCGACTGTTAATTGGTTGTACCTCTAATAAAATTATATGGCCCTTAAAAATTAGTCGGAAAAAATTTACTTGTTTATGCAATATCAACTAATCACAGATGCTGCTAAAGATTTGTACAACAATACACCTGTTGTTTAAAGTTATTTATGGAAATTCATGGACAAACATCAATAAATCTATTTACATGAAATAAATTATGTCATAATCCTAAACTGTTGTAAATCAAGAATTTAATCTACGTCCAACGAGATAAGTTTAATGTTACGTAGGGAAAACTGGCCTAAAACAGCATACCATTTTTTATCATTGCTATATATTTTTTCTTTGATGTCTTATTTGAAAAGGGACTGATGCTGTAGACAGCCTATACAGGGTGAGTCACGAGGAACTGTACATACTTCTACCATAAGTAGAGGCACCTTAGGGGATTATCAAATGACCATTAAAAACTGTCTTCTTGTTTTGTTTATTAATATACAGGGTGAATTATGGATCTTTACCAAAACAATGTTTCGTCATATCTTTTCAATGCTTAAGTCTATATTTCCATTTTTTAGTGAAACTGTGTATTCGCGTCTAGCAACTAACTGACATATTCAGAATTTAAAAAATCCAGGACCGTCTTCGTGAAAATTTGTGGGACTGCTTACACTTACCTCACATTTACAATTAAAGATTCATTTTTGAGTCAAATTGAAAATTGGCAATAATGAAATATCTTACTGTATAATAATGTTTAGTTATTAAAAAGAAATCTTTAAAATAAACAGTAACGACACACACTGTGCTCCAGTATGGTAAATACCATAATTTGAATTGATTTACAGGGCCGGATTTAGAAATTTGGCATATCTGGTTCATCTCAAAAATTCACCCTGTATGTAACTTTTTCCACCCGTAATAGACAGAAAACAGATAAAAAATATTTGTAATAACCTAGTAGTTTTCTTATTTGTTTGAGAAAAAATCGTGTAATTATTTTAATCGGAATGAAATGAACAAGCCCAAGAATGTTTATTCATAAATTTTCAGGCAATCTTCTTTCATATGTGACCCAAGTTTGGAACAATACAGTAGAGCAGTCCGGTGAAACAGTTGTAGTCGCTTTAGATATCTCAAAGGCATTTGACCAAGTTTGGTATAAGTGTTTACTTGCCAAACTCACCTCGTTTGGGTTAAATGATACGCTCATCAACTGGGTTTCTAGTTTCCTTGATAAAAGACGAATACGTGTCGTAGTTGATGGCTTTTTTTCAAAAAAAAGTTAGCATTAATGCGGGCGTACCACAGGGATCCGTTATAGCGCCTACACTTTTTCTGCTGTACATAAACGACCTTATTTCTTCAACAAGTAACCCCATCCATTGCTTTGCTGACGATAGCACTCTTTACTGTAGTTCATCTCAGTCTACTCATAGTGATAATCCACCTTCTATGTCAAATCAAGAAATTAAAGCTGAAATGGCAAATTCAATCAATAAAGACATTCAACGTATTCTCGAATGGGGAAGCAATAATCTAGTTAAATTTAATGCTAACAAAACTCAGTGTTGCCTTATGTCTGCCAAAAAAGATCGATCATTTCCTGTTGTAAGTATGAATGGCTCAGTTCTTAAGTTTTCAGACTCTATTACTCTGTTGGGTATGACTGTATCTTCAAATCTCTCATGGGTTGACCATCTTCTGTCAGCTACCAAAACAGCTGCTCGTAAAATAGGCTTTTTGTACAGATCTAAGCAGTACTTTACCTCTCGACAACTCCTTCTGCTGTATAAGGCCCAAATTCGGCCTCATCTGGAATATAATTCTCACCTTTGGGTTAGTGCTCCCCAATACGCTCTCGATATCGTTGATCGTATTCAAAAGAGAGCGATTAGACTTATAAATGACCCGTCCTTAACTTCTCACATACAGTCCCTTGAGCATAGAAGGATGGTTTCAGTTCTTTCTTTGTATTATCGTTATTACAACGGCTATTGTGCTGGTGAATTACATTCTTTGATACCATCTCCGGCTATCTTTGCGAGAAACACTCGGTTCGCTCATTCACATCATCAGTATGCAGTACAAATCTCCACTTGTCGTACCAAACGGGCGCAATCCACATTTTTCTACACGGCTTCTAAACTCTGGAATGATCTCCCTAGTTCCTGTTTTCCTCTCACTTATGATATGAGAAAATTTAAGGTAGCTGTTCATAGGCATCTATTGGCAATTCATTATCCCTCTATCCATCCTCCTAAGTGTTCCTGAGTGCTTTAGCACGATAGGCCTTATTCAGCCTGTTCAGGTCCACAGTCATAAAAAAAAAATTAAGAAATAAAATAAATAACAATAACCAAATAATAAAACATGAAAATGTAAACTTTCACCATTAACGCTCATAATAAAATACTTATCTTTTTTTGGGATTTTTAATGGTGTATTTGAATTATACAATCTAAACGTTTCGATAACACTTACAGTTATCTTTGTCAGTAGTAATATTTGTAAGAATTGTTAAAGATGTTGTAAACAATTTTGTCAAAGTTGAAAAATTTTTCAAGATCCATAATTCACCCTGTATATTAATAAAAAAAACAAGAAGACATTTTTTAATGGTCATTTGATAATCCCCTAAGGTGACTCTACTTATGGTATGTACAGTTCCTCGTGACTCACCCTGCATAATTATATATATATATATATATATATATATATATATATATATATATATATATATATATATATATATATACTGTGTGGTCATAATGTGCAGCATGTGGGAATTTTTTTATTAATCGCTCGTCCAAAATACAGGTATTGCCAAAAGTTGGTGCATGTTTGATAACCATTTTAGGTGCACGTAGAATGGTTCCAAGTCAAACGGTATATACGGTAGGTCAAAAATATAAAATTGCACAAGAGTAAAGTACCCTTATTTCAAAAATTCGGCAAAATGTAATAAAGAAATGTTATTTAGAATTAAAAGTTATGCTCGAATACCAAAGCGTGGTCCTCTAAGTAATTTTTAATTTTTTTTTTGAAAAGGTTGGTAATTTGGCTATTTTTTTGCATTTACCAAAACATGTTGATAACTTAATCAAAATTAAATCAATCTGGCACAATTTTATTAAAACTCGAGCCTACTTGAAAAATTAAATTAGATTTTTAATATTTTAGGCAATCATTAACTTCACGTTTGTTGCAACGATATTAAACATAAGTTTAAAATTTCGAAAAAAAAAATCTTAACATAGTAAAAATCAGTAATCATAATACGCATATTCAAAAACTCTAATCCAAAGTGGAAAAGCTTTATTTTAAATGCTTATTATAAACACCATAAAAATTAATGGATGAGATTTGATTCTACTAAATTGATCGACGATATCCATGATTATTTTAAAACAAATGATTTTAGTAAACATTTTGACATTTTAATGACATTAAGTGTTCATTATTATTTGATTATTAAGTTTATTTGATTTCAAAATATGCCTCCGCCAAGACAGTTAACGTTAACGGAAAAAGCAGAATTAGTTTTAATATGTGGCGAGAACTACAAAGCAGTGCGTGAAGCAGCAGATATTTTCAACCAAAGGCATCCTGATAATAATCCAATCCATTATTCCACAGTAAGCAGAATTTTAATGAAATTTAAACAGACAGGATCATTAAATTATAATTACAAGAAACAACGCACCAAAACAGTTTGTAATGAAGAAAATCAGTTACAAGTTCTTCAGGCAGTTGTTGAGAACCCTAGAAAATTCACTAATGAAATTTATAAATATACGGGCGCAAAAAGAACCAGTGTCAAGAATATTTTAAAAAATAACAAGTTCCGTGCCTATAAGCCAATGTTTATTTGCACATTTCAAAAGCGGGACTATGACTTGCGTTTTGACTTCTCCATGTGGATTCAAGGAAAAATAGAAGAAGAACCTAACTTCCACAAACACATTCTTTTTGGGGATGAATCCACATTTACTACAAATGGCGTTGTCTCGTCCCAAAATTGTAGGTGGTGGTCGGATGAGAATCCAAATTTGGTCATTGACAGTAAGAACCAATATTATCAAAAAACAAACGTGTGGTGCGGTATTATCAACGAAAAGTTAATAGGACCATTTTTTTTTCGTCAAAACCTACTTACAATTTTTACAAAACGAACTAACGGACTTTTTTGATAACATGAGCTTAGAGGAACGACGTAAACTTTGGTTTGTACATGATGGATGTCCCGCGCATTCGGCTAGAATGGTTTCTGATTGGTTAAATGAAGAATTTGGTGACAAATGGTTAGGGCGAAATACCGATCCACGTTGGCCCCCTCGTTCGCCAGATCTTACCCCACTAGACTTTTTTTTATGGGGAAATTTAAAACAAAAAGTTTATAAAGATCGACCATCTAATAATCTCGAGGAGTTGGAAAACTCTATCCGATTTCATTGCGAAAATATTCCGGAAATAGTATTGCAATCTACCCTAAATGAATTTTATGATCGGACAATTAGATGTATTGAACGACAAGGTGGGCATACGGAGACTCCTCGATAGTTGTGTTGTTGTGTACATATTATTTAATTTTTTTTCTTAATAATTTTTGTTCGTTTATTTTGATTTTGTAAATCATTTAAAATAAAGCTTTTGCACTTTGGATTAGAGTTTTTCAATATGCGTATTATGATTACTGATTTTTTACCATGTTAAGATTTTTTTTTCGAAATTTTAAACTTATGTTTAATATCGTTGCAACAAACATGAAGTTAGTGATTGCCTAAAATATTAAAAATCTAATTTAATTTTTCATATAGGCTCGAGTTTTAATAAAATTGTGCCAGATTGATTTCATTTTGATTAAGTTATCAACATGTTTTGGTAAAATGCAAAAAAAAATAGCCAAATTACTAACCTTTTCAAAAAAAAAAAATTACTTAGAGGACCACGCTTTGGTATTCTGGCATAACTTTTAATTCTAAATAACATTTCTTTATAACATTTTGCCGAATTTTTGAAATAAGTACTTTACTCTTGTGCAATTTTTATATTTTTGACCTACCGTGTATACCGTTTGACTTGGAACCATTCTACGTGCACCTAAAATGGTTATCAAACATGCACCAACTTTTGGCAATACCTGTATTTTGGGCGAGTGATTAATAAAAAAAATTCCGATATGTTACACACTTAAGTGACCACACTATATATATATATATATATATATATATATATATATATATATATATATATATATATTGGGGTAATTCAGGTTTATTCTTGACAACTTCAGGAATCGATATAACGATATAACAATAGTGGGGATTTGTCGAAAAACGCTTTCTAACCAGACATAAATAGCGTACCATTTCCAAATTTGGCCGGCGTACTATATGGGCGGAGACCATTATTTTGGCTCAATCGGTCAATAGGGTGATATTTTTTTTGGGGGTCACGCGGCCTTCTACCCATCCGAATTTTTTTATGTTACGCTACTGATTAAATTCGAACTTATAGCTTGATATATTTTTGGATTTCTGTCTTTATTTCTGAGGTTCTGGCCAAAATTCTTGCGCGTTGACAGTCATAAATTTTACGTTGATTTCCTTGGACAACAAACATCGATGCGATTTGTACACATTGATGTGTCAGTGTTATCTGATTTTAGAGAAATCATATACAGGGTGAAGTATTGGATATGAAGCAGCCCCACAAATTTTTACGAAGACAGTCCTGGTTTTTTTTTTAATTCTGAATGTGTCAGTTAGTTCCTAGACACGAATACACACTTTCACGAAAAAATGAGACAAATCGACTTAATCATTGAAAAGATATGACGAAACATTGTTTTGGTGAAGATCCACAATTCACCCTGTATATTAATAAACAAAACAAGATGACATTTTTTAATGGTCATTTGATAATCCCCTAAGGGATACTTATGGTAGAAGTATGCACAGTTCCTCGTGACTCACCCTGTATAATTATTATTTAATAAGTTTGCAATGAGCAGTATGTCAATACTACGTTTCATGTTGAAGTTTCGTTGAAGAAGCGATTGCGTTATTCATTTTACCCGCACTAATTAGGGTAAAATGGCATACAATAGTAAAAAATAATTTGGTTATAAAACAATATTTTTTATTTACTAACACAAAAAGGGATGAGAACATAACGTTTGTAAAAAGTAATGAAAACATTAAAACATAAAGAATAAGACATGTTGTATATCAAATCGAAATAGCACAGTGTATATTATCGACAAGCATCACAAATGTACACTTTGGCTTTAGGATTAATCCCAGCACAAAGAACTTAGGCCCATTCATTACAGATACAACATCTTATCCACTGCTCTCTTGCTTTCGATCTAGAAAAAGCTTCTCCACAACAAACAAAATGCATAATTGTTGTCTGCATGTTCTAATTTTTCTCCAGCGAATGTTAATTCCTCTTCGAATGCATTATCTGAATTTATTTGGCTTGTCGCGCTGTATGCCTTCTTACCTTCTCTGTTTTTTCAGCTCTTTCTGCTTCATTTCTTCAATAAAAGGGCTGCTCGTCAGCCCTGTCGTTTTTTTTGCGCTTTATGGTCTCGGCTTTAGATGTTGAGGGCAAGGGACTTAAAACAGCCAGTGAAATAACACCTTCCTCATTTCTGGTACTAATTTCATTACGCGTATAGCTAACTGGTTAACATTCTCTGTATAAGGCTGGTCTGTAGTAATGGTGCATACAAATGCTCAGGAAAAACATCTGGATTTATTGGCCAGAGTCCTGAGTTTTTGAAACCACTAGCAGCATTTTCAAGGGTCGCTGCTCTTTCCTATGCTGCACTAAAAACGCTTACAAATTGAATTTGAGACAGTGGTTCATCGTCGTTTGATCTAATTTTTTTGTAACCTCCTGGTTCCCTGTTGTCAGTTCCACCATTATTGTTCTGTTTTTTCCTCTTGCTGTTTTCCCATTCTTGTTATCCCACTATTTCACAGGATGTTCTTTTCATAGTCCTATCTATTGTTTTTCTTCCTTATCCCTTTTTTCCAATATCTCTATTCTTGTTGTTTGATCTGCTAGTTGTTTCTTCATACACACACCATTTTCTCTTTGTAATAGATTTACTGCATTTGTGTTTTCTTCCATTTTTGAGTTCAACTCCTTTAGTTCAGTTTTAACCTGTGCCAGTTCCTTCTTTATGCCATTCAGTATTTCTATTATTTTTTCTCCATTTTGCTTCACCTACTCTACTTTTGGTTACTTTTCCTAAACCAACGTTGTTTTTCCTCTTTCTTCAACATACACACTAAAATATTTTGAGGAGTTTATTTGCTTAAAAAGTGATGAGGCAATTGATAGCAATACAATATCACTTCTCTGTGACAGTTACCAGAACAATATTCATGAGGTCTACAGTGAGCGAACTATAACGGAAATACGTGCACTAGCACTGGCTAAACGTACCATAATACGGTTGCAAAGCTGGAAAAATATGTATTACGAGGGGGTAGTGAGCTCAAAGGAAGTATGGCCAAGCTGGACATCGAGAAAGTCATCTAGGAAGAGCAGGAACGCAAATCTAGAGAACATAACGTTATTATTTACGATATGCAGAGAACCTGGTAAGAAGGAAGTCGCTACTGTGCTAGGAATATTTTGCTACTGCATAGATATTATGTGTAAGGTCACTCGTACTAGATGGAGAACTCTGCGGGCCCACAGCCACTAAAGTCATTTTAAACCACGCGGAACACGTTCTGGATATTTTGAGGACAAAGTAGCCCAGAAACGGACTTTGCTGCAGCGAAAACATGTTAAAAAATTGCAAGAAGAACTGTTAACTAGACACAACAGCAAGGGAAACGTGACTATGTATCACAAATTCGGTCCCTTTTCCAAAATGTCGAGAGCAACAAGCTTTATGAAATTAGATGTGTGGTTCCGTGTATAGACAATAACTTATTTGATTTATGTGAAACGTGACTTACGGAAGATGAGAAAGACCAAGAAGTCGGTTTCAATGGTTATAATATTTTTCGTTGTAATATATCGCGTCAGAGTAGCACTAAAAAGAGACGTGGTGGAACTTTACTAGCTATTAAATGTAAATTTAACTGTAAACAAGTTATAGCTCATTGTGCAGGTGTGGAACGGCCACTGGTCTACCTTATAATCGGAAACCACTGTTTCATTATAGGTTGTGTTTATATCCCTCCCAACACAGGGTCTATACTTACAATACTGTAAATCAATTCAGAAACTGAACTTACGGTATCCATCACACCGTTTTATATTATGTGGTGACTACAGTATACCAAATTCTAGATGGAGTGATGATAATATAGGCTTGTGTGTAGAATTGATCTGAACGCGGAGTCCTTCACGCACCTGCACATTAATGATATTATTTCATTATGCTTTTAAGTTTGATGGAAAGTTATAGACGTAGATGTCTGCCTCTTTTATATTCTATATATTATAGATTAGCGTGGGAAATATTGCATTTAACTCGAGCAGTTGTGATAAGCCGATGGTAATATAAATAATGCATGTATCATTCAACTTAAGTGTATAGCGTTCGTTTTTATAATTTTTATGTATAAGTTTAGTATAAGTAATATAAAATAATTTTTATATATCTGCTTATGAAACTGATATAAATAGTGATGCTGTCAGTTTATTTCTAAATTTGAATTGTTTTACACAAAGCGTTTGAAAGTATTCCGCAAGCATGGTGTAAATGCCGTTAGTTATTTAGAATTTTTGTTTTGTATTAATGTACCTAACTTAAAAATGTTATTGGCAATTACGTAAAATTAGATTTGTTGTAACATGCAAAATCTTGTATATCAAAAATAGTGTAAAGTTAAAAAACAAGACTCCACATTTATTTTAATGGTGAACTCAATTTAAACGTTAGTGAAATGGGGATAGCTAGAAGTTCGATCTGAATTTCGTGAAGCAAGATATAAAGCTGAACTTTAGCAATATTAATTAATTTTGCGTTCTTTCCATTAGTGTACTTAAAGCTGATAGTTTCCAAAATTTGAATTGTTGTTACTCAAAAATATTACGTCGATGAGTAATGCATTTTAAAAGTTATAAGTTTGATTATTTATTACACACAAGACGTAAAAATGATATATTTATTTACTTTTTTGTAGAATCTTTTTTCTTCATGATTCATTTCAATCACTTCTAAAATCAACCTTCATAATACTAATTTTACCATTTTTGTTAATAAAAAGTTATTATATACTCTTTCAAAACGTACATCTTGACAATTAGTTTTCTGTACATTGAAGGGGAGCCTAAGCTCAAAAGATGATGATAAAAAATCATGCAACTTTATCAATAATTTTCAAATTTGATATAAGTGGTCGTTTTCAGATATCCAGACATAACTTCTGCTATACCGCAAGCATGAGCAAAGCACTAAGTTATCACGGATCAATAAAAAAAATCTGTTATTCATCTGATCAATGACTTTTACTGCCGTTTCCCAAAGTATCTGTTACACCTCATACGAAATAGGTTCTCACGGGTATACTTGTTGCTTATACAGGTGTATTATTCCTGAGATAATGTTTTAATTGAGTTAATTTATCATACCAACAACCACTTCTACTTGTAAAAGTATAAATCTAACAAAAAATTACATATACTTCCTAATTATTCCTTATACATATTTTTTAATTTCATTCATTACATATTCTTTTGTAATCGTTGCATTCAGTTGATGCTCCAGAGTCTAGTCCAGAGCTCCACCCCAAAGGTTTTTTACTTTTTGGATATTTTCTAATTGTAAATTTCATGTCTGAAGCGATCAAACTAGCAATTAATATTTTTAGAGACTTGTAGTATGTGTAATATGCAGCACTCATTTATAATCAATGAGATGTCTTTGTAATTAGCACCATTACTGGACAATACATTGCACACACACATATATATATATATATATATATATATATATATATATATATAAAACGAAAGATAAAAGAATACTAATTAGTGTAGGTTGTGAAATTTAATTATTTTGAATTGGCACTTTAGCCACATGCACATAATGACGTTTATAACGTTCGTAATTTGACATTTTTATTGTAAACAAAGTTTATAACCTGCACGTGCCTGAAGCAGCAATTCAAAATAATTAAATTTCACAGCCTACTCTAATTGGTTTTTCTTTTATCTCTCGTTTTCTGAATTTAAACTATATTTGCATATTTTATACTATACTATACATTTCTACTATACACTTATCTAGCTTAATTTTTTACTAACAATGTTTTTGTGTAGTTTGGGTGTAAAACAGGAACCACAACTGTGAACAATGTTGTCAAGAAATGCTTTAAATATTTACAGGTATTATAGCGTAGCCCCAGGGACGTGCATCTGTAAACCCGACAGTAATAGTCCTTTTATCATCACACGGATTTAGAACCACCTTGTTCTGCCTAATGATGAATACTAAATGTTTTTTTTTAATCTGATTAGATGTTGGTATCGCTTTGCAATTTAGTAATCAAATAATGCCAACCTGTAATTTTCTATGGTTATTTATCTTACATTGGCTCTAATAGCAGCTTTAGATTTGTTTGTAACTTCGACCCCCACTCAACTGAATAAGCGTACATTTTGGCACGCAACCCCTCAAATTCCTTCATGATATGGCCATTGTTCTCATCTTTCATCAAGCCAGGAATTTTTTATTTTCTCAAAGAATTGTTACGGTCGAAAATGACAGTAGAATGGGGCAGCAGATAAAATAAGGGATGCTGGTAGCTCAGTGGTTAGGGGTGGGTGTATTATTAACTTTTTTCAAAATTAATTTTTTATGAAAAAAATTTCTTAGAAATTAAAGTTTTATTTAAGCAAAAGGGACAGCAAAGAAATAATTGCATAACAAAAGCAAATAATAAATAAATATCAATCTTAATTTAAATTTATGCTCAAAAATCCTCCGTTTTCATTTAAGCAAAGTTGAAGCCACTTTGTCCAGTGGTGTAACACATTTTGCAGCATTTTGTCATTCTTTCATCGAAGTCAATTTGTAATTCTTCCTTCCACCTCATCAAGATTATGAGCCATTGGGTGCAAAAGTATACTTTTGAAAATTCTCATAAACAGTAATCTAATGGGTTAAGAACCGAAGAGCCTGCCGGCCAAACAGTTGTCCCTTTACGTCCAATTCATTCAAGAAAATATCATCTACCCAATTCCTAACGACTCTAAAATAAATTAGTAATTATCTAATAGAGGAGATTAAAATTTAATTTGTATACATACCTCTAACATAATGAGGAGCTTCAGCCTGTTGGTAAATGACTTCATAAGGGTCCCATCCCATTGATTCAAGGTCTCTGCAAATAATTTTCAAGCATATCTACATATTCTCCTGTTAAGTTTTCTCTATAAAATAGGCTCCGGCAATGTTTGTTCCGTACATTCCCACCCGCACATTAACTTTAGGAAAAGATTGCCCAAAAAGAATTTTGATCCGACCAGAAACGATTGTTTTGCCTATTGAATGTTCCATCGAGATAAAAAGTTGATTCGTCCCACAAACAGATCCTGTGTGGAAATCTTGGATCATTTCTAATCTGGCCTAAAGCCCATTCACAAAATGTCCTCCGTCTTTCTTTTATAAGCAAAAGTATGCATATGTGTGTGGTGTGGTGTGGTGTGGTGTGGTGTGGTGTGGTGTGGTGTGGTGTGGTGTGGTGTGGTGTGTGTGTGTGTGTGTGTGTGTGTGTGTGTGTGTGTGTGTGGTGTGTGTGTGTGGTGTGTGTGTCGTGTGCGTGTGTGCGTGTGTGCGTGTGTGCGTGTGTGCGTGTGTGTGTGCGTGTGTCGTGTGGTGCGTGTGTGTGCGTGTGTGCTGTGTGTGGTCGTGCGTACGGTGCGTGCGTTCGTGTGTGCGTGTGTGTGTGTGTCGTGTGTGTGTGTGCGTGTGTGTACGTGTGTGTGCATGTGTGCATATGTGCGTGCGTGCGTGGGTGTGTGTGTTTATTTGCAGATGACCTTACACTATTTTCTTATGTAGTGTAGTGCCATGTCAACTAATTATCGAAATATTTTACTTTAAACCAGTTAGTTTTAAGTACCGAAAAAACTCGAATTATTCAATTTTACTCTAAATCGTACGTACAGGTAAGTTTTTCAACAACAGCAAATCCTGCAAGTATGGGTTTGTTCAGAAAAACACTCATATTGGTAAATGTTTAAATATAATTTTAAAGAGAAAGGATCCAGGTAATATTTGATAGAAAATTTATGATTCATGAACGATGCACTGATGGTTACTTCTTTAAAATGTTTAAATACGAATTAATGTTTCTGTGACTAAAAATTAATAGACCGAAGTAGTATTTTTCTAAATTGGGTGACGTTCCTGTGGAAATTATTTTATTGAGTTAGTTCATCATCTATGTCTACGCTGGTTCTGGACCACACAGGGATTTACTAAGAGAGAGAGAAAGATAGATAGGTGTAAGAGAAGAAGGAGTAGATGTGCACTTCATTTTTGTTTCCGCATACCACAACGAATATTCTAACACCTCAACCATCTCTATTGAACTCGAATTACCCAATTTATGGAATTTAAAAGATTTTCCGAATTTTTAACTTAGGTGATGGCAGTACTCCGCAAAGACCTACCAAATAAATTGAGCTGAAGGAAACCTTAACCGAAGAACAGTCAGGGACAATTAAAACCTGGATCCTCGAGAAAATAGACTCTCTGCAAATTGGAGCGGCAGCGTCTAGATTTACAGAGTGCTACCATCAAGGCAGTGTGCTAAATGTGCAGACGAATCCTCGGTGAGGTGACTGGGGCGCTCTTTAACAGTGTAACCCCTGGGAGTGCGCAAAGCGCCGACTCTTCGAAGCGAAGCACCTCCAAAAATCTGTGCGAATGCACACTTAGATCCCAGGGACCCCATAGGACGGACAGGATCCTGAAAACGATCGAGATCCAATATCCTGGGCTGGTCACTGGCAACTGGCGGGTAGTAGAGAGGAAAGACCCAAAGGGGCAAACACTGATTGTCCTTACGCATCTGACTTTCTGGGAGAAGATGGGAACCGTGGTAAACCATCGGCCCTACGTGGGTAAACTTCAAACTCCTCTCAAATCCGAAGTAGGAAGGGAGAAAAGAGAGGAAGAGGACACTCCTATGAAGACGGGGTAAGCGCATTCAGACATTGTAGGGTCTTCGAAGTAACCGCAACCTGATGACCTACAACCCCCAATAAACTAGACCAAACTCAATTAGGCTGAGGGCGATCCAAATAAACATGCACCACTGCAGCGCTGCCTCGGCAGCTCTCAGTGCATATATGATGAGACATCAGATTGATGTAGCCTGGTCCAAGAACCTTGGATCTACAAAGGGCAAATTAAAAGACTTGGGATGAAAGGAGGATGGCTTATTGTTAATCCATCTGAAATCTATCCAAGATCCTGAATTATGGCCAGGAAAGTGACTTTTGTAATGGAGACCTGGTGGTAGCTCACAAATGGCACGTAGCGAAGAGTCATCTCTCTCCGACCATAGATATACAGGGTGTCTCAGAAATAACAGGCCACAACTTGGGAATGTTGAAATAATGTCAGTACTTCATAAAACTTTTTTTCTCCAGCCTTTCTTTGCAGAGTTATAGGGCTGTAAAGTTAGAAATTGAAAACACAATTTTATTTATAACTCTAAAACTATATTTTAGAATTTAATGAAAATTTGGTGGATTGTCAATCATATCAATGCATCTATTTTCGCAGTACCATTAGGTACACCGATATTGTACAAAGTCAGGATTATAGTTAGCTCACTGGTTAAAGGGTCAAAACTTTTATAGGGATAAAACAAGAAACATAAAACACTAACTCCAACTATTTTTTTAAAATGAGGTGCTCTTTCTTGAATTCGATAAAATCAGTGGTTTCCGAGAAATACAAAATTTTGTAAGACACTGCAGAGCACATACAACTTCCACTATTATTTATTAATAATTTATTTTTACCAAGTAGGCCGTTGCTAATTATTTGTTGTAGGCATCAAACATTCTTTAGGAAATTATATCGTAGTATTAATTTGGTAAAACGTGTCAAAAGTATGCATTATAAAGATCTAAGTAAAGAAAAAACACATACGTCGTTATTATTAAAAAATAACGTTACAGAATTAAGAATTAAAAACGAGAAAACACTTAGAATTAGAAATTGGAAACCTTACAATAAACGGTCAATGTCATTGATTTTACGGAATTGCGAACTTAAAACTATAACTTTAGAGTAAATGTTCAAAACGTACCCCTCTTACCTCCACACATTGTTAGAGTCTACTTACAATATTTCGTTGTATTTAAAACAATATTCCTGGATTGTTCCTGATAGCATAGCAATGGAAATTAATTCTATCTAATAATTCATTCGTTGTTTGTACGGGTGTTGCATATACCAAACTTTTGAGGCAACTTATTTTTCATGTTTTCCTATCTCCGCATCCCTCCCTAGCTTCCGCAAGATTCATACATTGTCTCTGACATGCCCTTTTATTTTTTAAACTTTCCTTTATAATACATTCCACTACATTCAGCCAAGTTTTACGCGGCACAGCAGTCCCAGCCTTTCCTCTAACCTCACCCACATATATTTGCTTCGTTAATCTTGCATTGTTCATTCTCTCAATGTGACCAAACCAACGTAATGAACTTCTTTTATATCTATCCATCATCGGCTTTTCCTCCCAGACATACCAGCTCGTCCACTTGCCCCACAATTTCATTCACACATTCACTATGAATCAATCTTTGCTGATTCCATGTCTGAATTATACCGCGAGGATCTTCATCGGCCCACAACTGTAAATTATGGGAGTTTATTATGCCATTTCTCGTAAATCCGGCTTCATCAGTAAACAGTACTGATGAAATGAAATCTGGATTCTCTCTCTGTTTTCCTAAAAACCAGAGTGCTGGATAATCTTCTGGATTCAAACCCTCCAATGGAACGGATGTAATTCCAGTGGTACTTACGTCACCTGCTGTCCGTTTAAATGTACCTAAAATCAAATAAATTAGCTTTCAAAAAGAATAATTGCAATTTTCGTAAAAACATACCATTTTCTCGTAAGTTTATGTCAACACGTTCAAAAGTTTTTCTGTCTGGTAACACCCTGTTAGGGAAATTCGCAAAATAATGTCTTCTGTCTTCGCGAGAATTGCCAGATGCTGTTTCATACATTAAATGTATATCTGAATATTCTCCGAACGTGTATTCTACCATTTCAAGTATTATAGAAGGAAAGTAAATGTTATTTACAACAAAGAAAATTTTCTTATTTAACCTCCACCGTGCAAATAAATTTACAGCCGCTTATTAGGCAAAATAGCATTTCCTAAACAATGTTTGATACCTATGGTAAATAATTGACAGCCGGCAACTTGGTAAAAATACGTTTATTAAATAATAGTAAAAGTTGTATGTGCTCTGCAGTGTCTCAAAAAATTTCATATTACTCGGAAACCACTGATTTTATCGAATTCAAGAAAGAGCACCTTTTTTTAGGAAAATCGTTGGTGAATAAAGTTTGTTGCTTTATCTCTGTAGAAGTTTTAACCCTTTAACCAGTGAGCTAAGTAGAATCCTGACTACCTACAACATCGTTATACCTAATGGTACTGCGAAAATGGATGCATTGATATGATTGACAATCCACCAAATTTTGATTAAATTCTAAAATAGAATTTTAGAGTTATAAACAAAATTGTGATTTTAATTGCGAACTTTACAACCCTATAACTATGCAAAGAAAGGCGGAGAAAAAAAATTATATGAAGTGCTGGCATTATTTCAATACCACTTACTCATTCCCAAGTTTTGGCCTTTCGTTCCTGAGACACCCTGTATATGCTTTAACATAGGACAAAACGTACCAGTTGAGGTCGTTTATAGAAACCCAAGGGCAACCAACTGGGATCTCTATAAGGAGAGACAAGCTGAAAATCCTTGGTATTGTCCCGCTAAGGCAAACAATTCAGCGGAACTGGAGGCCATGGAATCCAGTCTCCGCACACACATTATGGACTGGTACGAAGTAAACTTCCCTATAGAAGAGAGGAAAACTTCGACTGTGCCGTGATGGTATGAGGGACTATCTCGATTAAGGGCACAGACCAGAAAGCTTTTCAACCAAGCCAAAAGCATCGGGAACTGGGGCCTATACAAAGCCTCACTCACTCAGTACAACAAGGCTATAAGAAAGGCCAAACAAGATTCGTCGAGGAGATACTGTCAAGGGATCCCTGAAGAGGCCAGACTTCAAAGAGCTCCATAGAAAGGCACAGAGTGCATAATCGGTTCCTTACCGAACAATGGTGACACAGATACGGGTAAGGAAACTTTGGAGCTCATACTCCAGTCGCACTTACCCGGATCAACAGACGAAAGAGAACCAACAGTTCTGAAACCCATTTTCAGGGGAAAAGAAGTGATTCGAAACTTGCTTGTCAGGTTATTAACCTAACAAATAGTACGTGGGTGGTAGCAGGTTTCTTTCCATACAAATCCCCGGGAATGGTTGGGATATTTTCTGCACTACTACAACAAGGATTCGACTTGATAGCCCGCAGACTGTGCACGACACTAAGGGAACTTGCTCTGGTGTACATGCCCAGAGCGTGGAGGAACGTCAAAGTTGTCTTCATACCAATAACTGGTCGCAATTGTTACGACCAAGCGATGTCGTTCAGACCCATAAGTCTGACGTCGTTTTGCTAAATATTTTAGAGAAACTTATTGATACAGATGTAAGGGACACAGTACTGGGTCTAGACCCAATCAGCAGATACTAATATGCTTATCAACCAGGAAAATCCTATGAGGTAGCGGTCCATAGAGTTGTGGAAATCGCTGAAAGGGAAGAAATTGCAATGGCTTCTCTTCTGGATATAGACGGGCCTCTGATAATGCCTCTCTAGATTCCATTCGAAGAGCTGTAGAACGCAAGGGAGTGCAGCCTACTATCGGTAGATGTATACACACCATGCTAAAACAAAGGAACGTATGGGCCACAGTCAACAACTCGGTGGTAGTACGCGCCGCCCGGGAATGCCCTCCGGGAGGGGTGCTCTCGCCCCTTCTATGGTGTCTCATCGTTGACGCACTGCTGAGACTAAGTGAGGCAGGATATAACACAATAGATTAAGTAGATGACACAGCAATTGTGATACAAGGCAAATTTGAGGAAACTGTATTTGTTTCAGGCCACACCTAGAGAACATAACTAACAAGGCTACTAAGTCCTTATGGGCTTGTAGAAGAACGTTCGGAAACAAGCGGGGACTATCTCAAAAAATGACTCACTCGATATACAGTGTGTCCGAGATTCAGCATGCATGTATTGCTATATTCGTTAATATTGAAGATAGAATGTCGGTTAAATGGGGAAAGTTTTAGAGAATTTTATGGCTATCATCATGGTAAAGTCAGATTTGAAGTAACTTTTTTTGTTTTTGAAATAATTGAAGTAAACAAAAATTGTGCATTTTCTACTACCCCCTGTAGCTCTTTTATTTGAAGTCTGACAATATTTTGATTTGTACATTATTATGACATTTTTAAAAGACAATTTTAAAAAAAGTACCAAAATTTATCTACAGTCATTTGTTTTCGAAATACATACGCTAACTATTGTTTTTCATATGGATGCCATCTTGGATTTTTACATTATCGAATAGTATTTTTTATCACCTTTTCAGCGATGTATCACATGATACGATAATTTACTTCCAACTATCAAAAATTTAAACCCTTGCTAATTTATCTGTTTTTACTTACAAAATTTAATACATTTCTAACTTTTGTTTTTGGACGCTATTTGGATTTTTACATTATCGAATAGTGGATTTTAACACCTCTTCTACAATGTATTACATGATATGAAAATGTAAAAAATGTGTGGAGTGTAGAGGAGGACATACCGAGCATGTTTTATGATAGTTACTATTATCGGTTTTGTTTTTATTTTAGTTATTAGAAATTACAATAATTAGGAATCTAATTGTATAAATTTTTCATTTATTAATCCATGCCTTCTCAAGGCCTACTATTTCAATTTTATATTTTTTAAATTTTTGATAGTTGGAAGTAAATTCTCGTATCATGTGATACATCGCTGAAAAGGTGATAAAAAATACTATTCGATAATGTAAAAATCCAAGATGGCGTCTATATGAAAAACAATAGTTAGTGTATGTATTTCAAAAACAAAGGACTGTAGATAAATTTTGGTACTTTTTTAAAATTGACTTTTAAAAGTGTCATAATAATGTGCAAATCAAAATGTTGTCAGGCTTCAAATAAAAGAGCTACAGGGGGTAGTAGAAAATACACAATTTTTGTTTTCTTCAATTATTTCAAAAACAAAAAAAGTTACTTCAAATCTGACTTTACCATGATGATAGCCATAAAATTTTCTAAAACTTTCCCCATTTAACCGACATTCTATCTTCAATATTAACGAATATAGCAATACATGCATGCTGAATCTCGGACACACTGTATACTATGATGATCAAACCGTTGATAAGGTACGCTTCTCTGGTGTGGTGGCACAAGTTGAACACCCAGAGCAGCATAGGGAAACTTAACAAGGTCCAACGCCTAGCTTGTCTTGGAATAGCAGAGACGATGAGAACAACCAAAACATGGAGACCCTCGTAAGCTTACCGCCTTTACAACTTGTAATCAAGGCTGAGGCGGTAAGAGGGACTTACAGACCTCAAATCCTTGGAGAGCACAAGGAATATACTGAGAAATGGATCGTGTTTCAAGCCGAGATCTATGCGATTATGGCTGGAGTCGATCAACTATTGAAAGAGGAACTCTCAAAAAAAGAAATCTTATACTGACCGACAGCAAAGCGACCATTTCAGCACTGAACGCATTTGTATTCAGCTCGAGGCTAGTCTTCGAATGTATGCAATTGCTAAACACACTGAGTGAAGCTAACGCGGTGACATTAGTACGGGTGCAAACATTGCAGGTAACCAGGTGGCGGAACAGTTTGCTAGAGCAGCAAGAAAGATACCCTTCATAGGGACCGAGCGGGCTGTGGCATTTTTATATCACAGCTAAAGCGGAGATAGAGACAGGACAAACAGTAAACTTACCGCATTTATTCTAAACCTAGGCAGAGCGAATACAAAGCTCGCGATAGAGATCATCACGGAACACAGTCACATGAACAATTGTATGTACGTAGTGTAGAGGTTTTGGTGAAACTGACGAAACACCTCACCACGTCGTCTGTCATTGCGAAGTTTCGCATTGATAAGAAAACTTCTTCTTGGAAAGGAAAAGGTTGCACAAGAGGAAGTTGTAAGATTATTTTGACGCATCGTGTATGAGTAGTATTTTGCATAAAAAGATTTTTTTTGTGTATGCTTAATGTGAGTTGGTGTAATTGATGCGCCACTGGAATTTAGTGAGGCATTGGTTATCGTGGAAGGAATATTGGAATGGTGTAGAAAGATTTTCGTGTTGAAAGCGTTACATTTGGTTGAGAAATAATATTTTGAGTAAATTTTTATTGATACGGCACTGGTAAAACTACTGGTCTTTTTACTACTGTGTATGAAAATTTGAACTAAAGAAATGGTTGTAGACGTATGAGTGAGTGAGTTATGATATATTGATATTTTATTAACGTGCAGTAAGGAATATGTATACATATTTTTGTTTGTAGAAATTTTGTAATATGGTACCATAATGGTAAATCGATGCATGTTCAAGAATGAAGTGATAGAATGTGAGGGAGTTCGCTAAATATTGCGGAAATAGAATTCGCCCACATGTGAGATTTGTATAGAAAGTTGAGATATAATCTGGTTAATCTACAATGTGAATGTAATTGCAATTGATGATTTCTTCGGAAAGTTTTAGTGAATTTACACAGTAATTCAAGATGACTACGTTTATTTCGCATCGTTGGCGTCTTCTTCCGTGTTGGAACCTACGACGCGGCAAAGAAACGCACGACATACTCAATTGGGATAGGTGAATTTTGATCTTAGCGCAAATTTATTGTGACGTATTGGCAATATGGCGGGCAGACGGTATATAAGCGAGTGTCAAATTTGAGGGGTGGTTAGCTAGTTGGTTTGAGATTTTAGATAGCTCGAGCATAGCTTGAGTACGAGTCGCGCGCGTTGCATAACCATTATAATGGTTAGTGTCTGAGTTTATTTGTGAAAATTATAATGTTAGCAGAGCAAATCGTATAGACATTCACAAACAAATAATTTAATCTATTGTGAGTTAAAGGAAAACATTAGTGATTCTCTTCAAGTAATAAAAAGTGCTTAGGCAGATTAGCAGTTAACACAACAAATATTTTGTTATTAGTGTTCAATTATGGGACGCATGACCAAATATTATTATAAAGAGAACGGAAGGTAACCATTTATGTGACTGAAAGAAAAGTTTATAAAATTTAGTTAAGTTTTAATTTATTGGTGAATCATCATTGACATTGAATGTGTACAATCGTTAGCAATACCAAGTTGATTGTATAAAAGTAAATAAAAAGTTTAATGTGTATATGGAAGTAACCATTTTTCATTGTGATAATCGTTTTGAAAGGGCAAACATCACAGTATAAGGTGATGTGATGTTAGGCTAAGGAGCCCCTAACCAGATACACGAGTGAACAAACCATAGACACTGCGTTAGTGAGTATTACAGCCGAGTGCATAGGGTGAATACGGCTATCTCTTGTGTTTTGTGCATAGTGCATCTAAGAATTTAAAAAGGATTACCGAAAGGAGATCATATGGACTACAACTATCGCACCGAAAAATGATTAATACGTAAGAATTAGATTTAAATGTTATTGAACCAAGACAAGTACGATTATCTTTTAAGCACATTTTTTATTATTGTTGCGTTAATTGCCGTTCATTCAAAGAAAAAAAGGTAATCGAACTTTAGCTATTTTGTTGTTTTTAGTGTTTTAGTCTTAATGTATTGATGTGCGAATTTGTCAATATATTCCACTGTTTAATTTATTTTATCATTTATTTGTATCAATTGTGTGCCTAACTGGTTACACCTTCTGATAAGTGAAATTAGTCTTTGCATATTTTAGAATTTAAGGATCGGTTGGAAATTAATGAATGTCTAAATACAATTTTAAGGATAAAGTATTAATAAAATATAACGATTTTATTGATGATACAAGCACTAACTGCTTTATGTTTGAATTATTCAGCAATCAACGAACATTTTGTTGAGATCACAATTTATTATTAAACCGATTTCGTTTATTTTATTTAGAATTTTATAAATTATTTATTTAATTCAACACAGCTAGAAGTATAAATTTAAGGGTATACGAGAGATACTTAAAAAATATTCAAGTTAACGTCTTACGATTTGGGAATTTTCATTTGTACAGGGTGTGTTTAATAAGTTTACGACGACTCGTGTCTTTCAGAATTTTCTTGAGCTTTTGGATCAATTTACTTTGAAGTGTGATTGAATTTGAATGGTGAATGGTTTTACTGAGTAGGCTGCAATCCTGTCTTCCAAAGTCAGATAGGGTTAATTTAACATCCCGCCTAAGACTATTTTTTAGCAAAATTTACGATTGTGAGTTGTAGATTAATGGTAAGAGTAAGGTGTTTGAAACTACTTTTCAATCATTTTACTCCTTATACCGACCACGCCCATTTCCACTGTAGCTGGGTTGGCAACCGGCTTATTTTGGTAAGCATACACGACGCCTAGTGCGGTTTGGACGTGTAACAAAGTAAAGAAAATACACTCCTCGAAAGCCAGGGACTCAAGGCCACAAAAAGATTTGTGTTACATGTCTGAGTGGACACAGGTTTATAAATTAAGTAGTAAAACACAATTTTGAATAAGATTTTACTGTAAAATCACCCTGAATTATACTTTACCAAGACAAAAATATTTTAAACTAAATTAAGTTAAAAAAATTTGTATTATATGACTGCAATTCGACACAGGTCTGTGAATAAGTAGTGTAACGCAATTTCTAAATAAAGTTGTACGGTAAAATCAGTCTAGTTATATTTTACCTAGACAAAAATTTTAAAGTAAACAATTAACCATCCCAAGGTCATAAAAAAAATTTGTATTATATGTTCGAAATTTGATACAGGTCTATCAATTAAGATGTATAACACAAAACGACTATTTCAACATCTTAACCAGCCCAATCAATAGAATTTAAAAGATTCTCCGAACTTAAAAATAAAAATCGAAATATTCGAAATTGTTTAGTGTTATTCAGATTACCTATGGTATTAATGTGCAACTTTCTCAATGTTTGTTGTATTTTAATTATTAAACCTATAACATTGAGTGGCGTCCAACAAGAAAAAACAAACAAATGCATTATTGATTATATCTATGGATACATCTCTGCCTCCCTCACACCTGAAAATAAATGAGTTCTCAACTTACAGTAAGTTTCGTAAATATTGAACCTTTTAGAGCTAGACCGTAGGGCAAATTACCTTTTTAATATACGAATCGACACACCCCCAATTTTTTTATTTGTTATACCATCCATTCTTCTTGTTTCCACAAACTGATTCTATTTTTAGAGATCTAAAAATTGTAATGTCATACCCCTGTAGGTCAATAAAATTTATTTTTATATTTCTTACCACAGAGGGCGAGTGACCTTGAACTGAGCTTGAAATTTTAATTTGCCGCCAAAAGTGACCCAAAACCGGCCCTATATGACTAACAGTGTACTTAGCTTTCGCATAAGAATAGTTTTTTAAAGATTATCGATTACGTCATGAAAAGGTTTAACTGACTAAACGTGTATGAAATTGGATTACCTTTTCATGGGTTTCTACGCTGCCATTTCAATATATCCACAAAACGTGCTTGGAGCACCTGTTTAGAGCTTATTTATTACCCTACGATAAACTTGTATTAGCAAAATTTAGCTCTAGTTAAATTCTTAAACAATGTCTTTAATTTCCGACCTATTCTTAAAATGTACATTTGATACTCTTTTTGAAGTACTTTTTCTGGAGTTACTTATTATCTTATGAAAAATTTTAAAAAAAAATTTGTCTAAAATTGAATTATTTATAGGAACTTTATACTTTTGTTATAAAGTTAATTATAGGACTTTGACAATAATTCCGTACAAAGCTTATCCTCAATATAACGAGAGTAAATGTGTGATAAAACAAAATCATTCTCTATTATTTTTATTGTAAACGTAAAAAAGTCATACACAGTACAAATTAAAATTAATTCGGACAGCAAACGCCAGCGAATCTAAAAACAAAGGTCAATTAGCACTATTATCAAGAAATCCAAAACCAGTACTTACTCCTTATTTAAAACACAGAAATGGTCAAAGAAATTGGTTGCAGTCTGTAATAATGAATGGACTTGTGGACATTCATGAAGCAATGTACAGTGGCCTTCTTGATCTAATGGAGTTTTTGGACAAGTAACCACGTCTGATATTGTCTCATTCAGACCCAATTTGTAATTTCCTATAAAATACCGTTAAAGAAGTTAAATTATGAGTAAATACTTACTAACCTTTTGGTACTTTAATCAGACCACTATCTAATATATCATTTAACCATGGAAGAGCATCAAAAAGAAGTTCTAGAGGTGATTTTGGAGTTGCGGTTGTGGTTGACGATAAGAGTGATGCTGTAGTTGTGAATAAAAATCGTGTTGTTGCATAAATACTGACTCTGTTCGCAGAATAAGAAGCTCCTCCTGCGGATAATGCGTTTGGTGAATTAGTATATATACAACTTTACTTGACTATCTTACCAATAGATTCTGGAGAAGCAAAAGCAAAAGAAGAAGGTAAAAACGCTTGTGGACGTACAAACGTATCTTGTTTCGCTTCCTCCGTATCAACAGCACTGGTATCGTTCGGTTTGACAACAACCAACGAGCTAACTGGCGTAACAAATTTATATTTAAGAGCTAAATCTAACGCCTGTTTGGTCAATTTATCTTTATCACTTTCTGAAGTCTCTTTTTGTCCAATAATTGTTTAATAGTGGCATATGCCCATAATCTTTCTACATTAGAAACCGTATTGCTTACAACTGGTTTGAGAATAATCGGTCCTTTAATTCCAATACCATCAATAATAGGGGTCGGTAGTTTAGTACCACAAAAACCTGCTACCACTATTTCTGAACCACCAAAATGAATGGGGAATTCAGTTTTAGTCAAGCTGGTGACTGTAGGTTCGTACTTAAAGGTAACGTCAGATAAAAGTGGTGATGAGATTTGACGGTAAAAGCCTTGCAATTGTAAAGACGCATCTGGTCCTTCATAAATGTGTCGCGAGAATCCTAAATTACGCAAAGCTAATTTTTGTAAAAATTGTTTATCAGCACCAGCACCGAATGAGAGTGCAAAAATAGGAGCTTTTCTCTCTTCAGAGTTTAATTCAGTTATCTACAATAATATAGTAAATACGTACAGTTCGCACCTTTTTAACTTACCTTTGTAACTATCTGATCGGTTGATTGGTCAGTTGGTTGGCCGTCTGTCAAAAATATAACTATAGGTTGGCGTTTAACGTCGTCAGTGTTAGATGGTTTAGTACGTTCTAACTTCACCAAATGTAAAGCAACTTGTAATGCTCCATACATCGCGGTAGACCCATCTGATTTAATGGCTGCAATTGCGTCTTTAGCCTTTTTGACGTTATCTGCATTTGCTGAATAAGCAGAAGGGAAAGAGGCATTCTGAAATAAACCACTGTTAAAACATACAACACTGTCATGAAACCCCATACCTCTAAAGTAACCACTGGTTGTTCACTGTACTCTCTAGGCGGATAGGTATAAACCAAGTTTTTACGCGGATACCAAACACTCTCCTCTGGATTGTTTATATTCCAAACTTTTGTATTACTATTGAACTCAACCAAATTGAACGAATCGTGTTCATTCAATTGCTCCAATATATTAACCATAGCTTGTCTAAGTTGTTCAATTTTTTGGCCCCGCATACTACCGCTTGTATCCAGGACAAAAATAACTTGCTTAGGAAGAGATTTTAAATCGCTTGGTGCAAAAAAATGAACAAAGTAGCCGTCTTGAACTAATACTTCCCCGCCATTTGGATCTCTCTCAACATCGTACTGTACCACAAATTGCCCAGAAAGACCATTTTCTTCCTTAGTACCAAATACGTGAGCTAATTCTTTTTGTCTCTCCACATTAGGCCTAAAAGTAACAATTGCGGCCGTATCATTAACGATTTCTATATCAGCTCTTGGATCTAATTCTGGTTTGTCAGTACCAATTTCGTTTCCGGAACGTAATGGAGGAGCTTTTAAATCCGTAATTTTTCTAGTTTCAGCAATTAAAATTTCAACACTTAAGTCTTTAACAGGTTGACCTGGATGAATGTTAATGACTTGTTCATAATGCCCATCTTGCCTGTTCAAAAGCTGTTCGTAGGATAAGTAAAATGCGGCTTTTGCTTCTGGTTGAATGTTAACGGATACAGTAAAGCGATTTGAATCACGTGCGCTTACTGCAACATGTGCTGCCCCCAAACCACTAGCTACAGCCTGTATATATGTGTCAAAATAACTGATTAAACACTAAAAAGAGTAATCTTACCTGCTCATAATCTCGTTTAGCTTCTTCTTTTTCTTTAACGTACGCAGTATAGTTTTTACCATCAACTTCCATGATAAACTCAGAAATGAACGCAGAATCTGGAAGGACTATGGAAAATACGGCTTCTTGCGCTTTATCTTTGGCATTTCGTACTTTACTTGTGACAGTTGTATGAGCGTAACGGTTTTTAATGTTTGACTTTACATGCATTTGGTAAATTTGTGGAACGGCTGGTGTTTTATCAATGGGTTGACCCTAAAATTATTACTATTATCCTAAAATAAAGCTAACTGAGTGTAACGTACCTCTTTTTCTACTGGTGTTGGAACTGATGGTACTGTCGTGCTTACTACTAACGAGTGCACACTATCAGATGGCGCCATAAAAATTGGTGTAAATAAAACACCAAATATAATAAATATTTTAGGATTTAAGAGACCCATTTTTGATTACTTGATCTGACCTGAAAAAGAAGACACCGAATTTGTAATTTCAACAAAAAATTATAGCATGAAATGTCATCTATTCTTAATCTATTCTTTATACTTTTGGTCGTTGAGCCAGACATAAAATTATCCACTTAAAAATAATTAACCACAGCTCAGGCCCCTAAATTAATTAACATATACGTAAATATAAATAAATTCTTATTAAATATTGATAAAGCATACATAAGGCAATACAAAGAATTAATACGTAAAATTTTATGGAATGAATTGCGAAAGAAAAGTAATTTCAGATCTTTTGTGTTTAAAATACGTTAATGATAAACAAACTTAAAAGATTTAAAACGTTCAAACACCGATTTTCTTTTATTATTTCTTAATTAAAGGTAACTAATGTTAGCTTAGTCCACTCAATTGGCAAAATAAAAACTAACAGAGTGCGTACTAATTGATATAGTTATATTGTGAAAGTCGTATTTTACGCAATAGAGGTTTACCGTGAGGTAAAAATAAAAATTACTCTATATTTTACGTAAACATAGGAAAAAATCTATTGTATATCTACGGTTACACACCCCTCCGCTCATATACGTGCATACTAGAATAATTGGAAACTGTAAAATTATTTTTGGAATCAATGAAAAATATGTCGTCTTTTTTATTGCCTTTATTTAGTTTCTATTTCATTTAGAATAAACGTAAATAAAAACCTTGATCTGTATCGATGTCAAAATACCCCAAATCTGAACTATATCCGTGGTTAAATACCCCAAATTAAGCATCTTGGTACCTCCCGTTTATAAGAGTAAATGCAAAGGCAAATTTTTTGAGAGCAAACAAAAAATATGATCGTTTCTTGATTGTATTTAATTACTCTATATTTCATGGAGAGTAAACATAGATATAAATTTTTTTAGAATAAACAAAAAATAAGTGTGCTTAAACGTAAATAAAAACCCTGGCCTATGTCGACGTCTAAATGCCCCAAATCTGAGCTATACAAGTGGTTAAACATAACAAATTAAGCATCTTAGTAAGCCGTTTATACGCGTGCATATGAAAGTAATGGTATAGTTAAACAATTCTTTTAGAGTAAATGAAAAATATGTGACCTTTTTTTATTGCTTTTGTTTACCCTGTATTTCAAATAGTATAGATGTAGATAAAACTGAAATCTGAACTATTTAGACGGCTAAACCCCAAATTAAGTATCTTAGTCGCCCTCGCTCATATACCTGCGTACGAGAATAATTAGAAAGTTTTTTTAGCGCAAACGGAGAATATGTTCCCTTTTTTATTGCTTTTATATACTTTACAGTAAGGTCCGAAAGTCCTGTCACCCCCCCTTTTTTTGTGTTATGATGCATACTTATATGTAATTTTTCTTTTCAGGAGATGGATACAAGTACGTATAGTGTGGAAGAACGTGTTTTGGCAAGTACATGGGCTCATGAACGTGCACACTCCGGGAAAACCATGAGAGATGTGCAAGGGGATTTTGCGGCACGATTATAAAGAAGCGCCACCCAAGAGAACGATACTGCGATGGCAACAGAAACTGGATCCGTTCTGGATGGAAAGAGGACAGGTCGACCATCAACACGACAAGAAACTTGTGCAGCAGTGGCGGATTCTGTGACCAGATCTCCCAAGAAATCATTGCAAAAATGATCTTCTGAACTTGGAATTCCAAAAACGACCATGCTGACACACATAAAAAAGATCTGGAATTAAAATGTTTTAAGCCAACATTCGTAAACGAGTTGAGTGATGAGGACATTCGGCGAAGACATGAAGCTTGCTCAAGATTACTCGATGTGTTTGTGACACTTCCGCAGTGAGGCAAAGTTTTCTTCTCAGACGAATGTGCAATTTACCGATCTTCTCGGAATAGGGTATTTTCTTCTGGAGCAAAGAAAATCCATATTATTATGAAGAGTTAGAGAATAATCCACCACATGTTATGATCTGGGCAGCAATGTCCAGTAGGCATCTGATAGGGCCGTATTTTTTTGACGGTACTGTCAATAAACATTCTTACTTGGAAATGTTGTAGGAATGGTTCATTCCACAGCTTCAAAGACTGAACATTCTTGATAACAGTTGGCTTCAATAAGATGGAGCTCCTGCTCACTACACTCTCCGTGTCCGAGAATTCTTGGATGAAGTGCTACCCCAGAGGTGGATAGGGAGAGGATCGCAGCATCTGCCAGCGCCGATCGAGTAGCCTCCCAGGAGTCAAGATCTGACATCATGCGACAATTCTCTGTGGGGAATAATTAAGCAAAAGGTCTTGAAACAAGGATATCAGTCTGTTGAAGAATTGAAGGAAGCTGTTAGGGAGGCATTCAGGGATATCACCCTGCCTATTCTTCGGAAAATCTCACACAGGACCTGGCGCCGCATCATTTTGTGCCGTGACAATGACGGTGTCCATACGGATATTCTGGACCATTAAACAACCTAAAACTGTAACTATCAACATATGCTGTGGCATGTTCGCAAATACACATACAATCATCACACAAATAGGGGTGGTGACAGGACTTTCGGACCTTACTGTATATTTCGTGTAATTCGACGTCTAAACATATCATATCAGTCGCGTTCTATATTCATGTAGAATAAAGGTAGGGAAGAATCCTAAACTATATTGGCGTCTAAACACCCCAAATTAGGCATAGAGTATAAAAGTAACTGGAAAATTTAAAAAATTTTTGAGAGTTAACGCGAGGTCTAAATATCCAAACCTGAACTATATTTGTGGTTAAACGCCCCAAACTAAGTATCTTGGTAACCCTCGTTTTTAGGGAGCATATGAGAGTAACAATATATGTCCTTTTTTGTTGCTTTTATTTACTCTTTATTGCATGTAGAATTGAAGTAAGTAATAAAGTTTCTTAGGATTAAGATCAAAATGCACTTTCCCAATTTATTGGTGAAATGTTATTGCTAACTTCACACGAGAATCTGATTATATTGATTAAATAATAAATAACATTATTAAACTAAATGTAAACGCTTAATAAACACATTTGATATGTCAAAGAATTACTTAATTTATGTTAGGTAATTATTACGGCTTAATAACCTAAATTATTAGAATTAAGTACTTATTTATAATTTAATGCAATCAGTGGCTATGATAAATAACCAGTTTTAACCTGTGATTGTGGATAATAAACAAGATTATTAAACTAGACCTAAACGTTTTGATACGGCCAGAGAAATTGTTATAGTGCATTTCACGAGTAATTAGACCTCTGCAATATGGCCGCCATTTAAATTTGTCACCAAATAAAGCGCGCTCCCGCACTCATTGGCGTAGTACCTTTTGTCATATAAAAAAGTGAAAAACTTATTTGAATAAATTTATTATTAATAAATTCGCCATCACCACGCTCACCTAGTATTATTATACACTATTTTAACTATTTTAATACAAATTAAAAAAAAATGAACAAGTATGTAGTAAATAATTTTTTATTAACAATTATTAGCAAAGCAAGTGGTCATTAATGATTTCCAATTCACATTATGCTAATGGAGTAATTTGCAGTTTCAACATTTATTACGAATTAGTAATGGTAAATTTTCAGAAATTCTTAATAATGGTACTTGTTTGGAACATTCCTTAATTTTAACGACGTTTATTTCTTACAATAATTAATTTAATTGAAAAATTTTCAATTTTACTAACCTAAGTTACCTCTCCGCGTGATACGCAACTGAGTTGGCAAATAATATTTTAAGACGTTTGAAGGTCGTATTTGTTATTATTTGTCTTTTGCTATTATAATGTTGTAGGAAAGGATGGAAAATGCGGTTCAGAGTAGCCAACTGAAATATCCCTTTCATTACAATGTTACACTTATAGCATTTTAGTTATTTTATAATTTGATGTTGTTCATAGTGGAATGGCAGCCATATTATAGAGGTCTAATTATTCGTGAAATGCACTTTACTTAATGGTAGTTATGGTTGTTTAATTCGATGATGTTTGAACTAATTTTAAATTCGCGAAATTCCTAATAGTATAGAATCCTAAAAACATTTCTTTATAATTAAATTACTTGATTTTAATTTACATAAAGTTACAAAATTTAATGATAAAAATGATTGATAGCAAATCTTGTGAAATCAAGTTGGTGTAAAATGGAATGATTAGAAAATAGTTGTGTTTATTTTATTAAAACTTTCAATATCAAAAAGTCACACAAGCACATTTAGTTCAAAATTAATTTAAATTATTCGACTTTATTAATTGCAATACTGCGAAGCTTAATTATTACAATTTTCAAAATTTTAGGGTAACTAAAGGTACTGCAAATGGAGGGAACAGAACGTATATGTGTATGAAAAAATTTATTAGATATACATCAATTAAAAATATCTGGTGTGGAACACCACACGACCTACCAACCTACAAAATGGAAATTAAAAGAAATGAAATAATTTTAATAATATTTTTTTTAGGATAACTATGCAACATCTTTTATAAGAAGCTCATTACAAAAATAGGCAACATTGTAAACGAAAAACAATAATCTATGTCAAACAGACGTTTAAAACTTCATGGCCGACAGAAGTTAATAGACATCTCTCAAAACAATTTCCATAATTGTACAGAAATTGCCATTATTAATTTTGTTAATCCTGAAAATAAAAATTCCATTTAATTGCTTATTTATGTAACTATTGTAAATACTTGTTAATTGAATCTTTTTTAATAAACTAGTTTATGTAGGTAGGTATTTTCATAAAAATATGTTTTCTTGCATTTTTTACGATTTGCCCCAAGAACAGAGAAAGGAAATAAAAATCTACGTGACCGTAGAAAAAATAATGTATGCAACTCGCACATTGTGACTTATTAATGCATTCGTACGAATTACAAACTTCGCACTCATGCATTAATGTCATAATGTGGTCGTTGCATAATATACTATAATTTCAATTTTTAGGATAACTATGCAACCTCTTTTTATACGTTCATAACGACAGCAGGCAACATTGTAAACACAAAAACAGTAATCTATATCAGAATAACCTTTAGATCTTCACGTGAGATAGAGATTCATAGACATAAATACATGTTAACGTAAAAAAAAAACATTTCAAAGCCGCCCGCTTCTATAAAAATATCGATAATACAGCTTCAGTATTTTCAATCATTTTTACATTTATTACGCTTTGCAGTAAAAAACTTTGTAACGAAAATGTATGTAAAATTAAATTTTCTTTAAAAATACGTCTACACTTTTTCTTATAAAATTAATCGTTATTCAGATAATGAAAAAATTGGAACTAACACTAAAATTCTGCCTTAGAATTTTTTGCCGCTAAATTACGCGTCATATCAAAAAATTGCATAGAACATAATTAATCGATATGTTTAAGGTCTATATCTAGGTATTTTTAAATATTTGCAATATGCAGCTGTTTTAAAAATATTTGATAAAAACCAAAAACTGCGCCTAATACACCCCCCTCCCCCCTCTGCGCTGCTGGATTTCTCCCAAAAATCTAATCAGCTCTAAGCCAAATGAAAACAAGCTTAAATACAAAATTTTAAGTGCATAGGTATTTTCGTGGATACTCACATACACACATCCACACACACAGACATACAGACATGATGGCCGATCTTGGCGAAACTTGGCTAAAAGTTGTAAAATGAGTTAATAAGTCTATTTAGCGATAGTGAAAAAAAAGTCGATTGCATAACCTTGTATACCTACATATGTGTAGGTTGGAAACAAAAAAAAATAAGTTACTGGATTTATGTTAACTCTACATTATTTACAATAATGTATTGAAGGTTAAAAAAAATAAGTCCCTACACCAAACTAAATTTGTCAAGTTGCGCTTAAAAGCGACAAAATGGTCGCTAGTGAGAACAAACAGCCCTACGAAACTAAATTGTTAAAAACGGAAAATATCCGAAAAGATGTAAATGCTCAATATTCAATTAAATCGACCAAATAAATTTAAAGTGAATTTAATCAACCAAATGAAAATTGATTTTTACCAAAAAAAGTTTATTCCATAATAATTACAAATATAAAGCCTTTTTCTTAATTAACAAACATTTCTAATAATTAATCTCGGTATAGGTAATTACCATTAAATATGTTCATTAACCATATTTAGTAACTCCGGCCCAAGGGACCAAAAAGAATGCACTGATTATATCTCGTATCTCAAGAAAATGGACGTTGTGTAAATGATTATAAAATTTTCTTTTGTAGCACTCGAGTGCCAAATAAGCCGCACGACTCATTTTAATTAATTTTAATACAATAATAAATAAATCAAAATACTTACTCTCTAAAGCCTATGTCTTCTCACCACTGTCACTGACTACACTAACTACAAACACCTAACTTTCGGATTATTTAAGAATGCTTTAACACTGGAAAGGGAATTCTACAATTTGGCGGTTATTCCAAATCACTTTCTTTTAAAAAATCAGTGGTTCCTAACCAGTGGTCCGCAAGAACTAAAATATGGTTCGGGAAGGATTTCAAAGTGTGAATGAACCCGCGCCGGGTGAATAATAATAGCAAGCGCGGTGACCCGGGGGAGGGCAAGCGACTAACGAAACAATATGACACGAGCCTATCAGTCAATCATACGTTTTCTTTTATCTTGCTCAGCAGTGCTGTGTTAGTTAATCTATCAAGCTGTTTAGTGGTTCTACCAAATTTACCGCAATAACTAACCGTTAGTGCTCAATATTTTGATATAATGTAAACGTGGTAAGTACGAATTTTGCTATGTTAAACTATTCTAATAAAAAGACTAAAAGGTTGCTATTACAAAAGAGAATTTGGACGTTAGTTTACCTATGTATGTACGTGTTTATGTACTGAAAGTTCTCAACACTGAGGTACAATAAATTCTTAATAAGAATATATATATATATATATATATATATATATATATACAGTGTCCAGTTTAAGATGAAATGCATGGGGATATTGGAAACCGTTAGAGATACGAAGATGGTTAAATGGAGAAAAGTTGCGTCATTATATGCCCAAGAAGTAACCATGGTTACATGTCAAAAATCCTTCCATTTACTAGACACAGGGTGAAAATATGCGTTTTCTAAAATCGCTATATCTTGTTTCTTGCAAGAGATACATCCACGATTTTTGCAGGATGGGGTAACAGGTAGCGAGGATTTCAAAACTGATTTTGAAAAAATCTAGGCCTACTAGATTTTGAGATAATGCACGCAACTTTCGATTTTCTTATGGACGCCATATTGGATTTTTCCATTTTGAATTCTTCATAAAAATGCTTTTCAACCATATATCATATGTTTATAATCTGCCAATGAGAAAGTGTCAAATTACACAATTAAATTTATATCAAAGCAACCTTGACATATTATGTATTTTAATTAAATGAAAATTAATCTACAAATTAAACTAACTATTGAGAACAATATTATTGATTATTAACATAAATCATAATAATAAAAGTGACAAAAACAACAAAAATAAAATTTAATATTATACTGAATTTTACTATTAATTAATCAAATGCTCGAATAAACCTTCATTCTCCTGCAAACACCATCCGCATCGAGTTACCACTGCATCACAAGAGTTCCTTATCATCTCCGGGGTAATTTTATTAACAGCTTCGATAACTGCATCACGTAATTCGTCCTCATTGTTATACGACTTTGAATAAACTTCGTTTTTAAATAGCCCCACACAAAGAAATCAATGGGAGAGAGATCAGGAGCTTTGGCCGGCCATCTTATTGGTCCCTGGTTTCCTATCCATCCATTAGGATATTCCATATTTAGGAAATCTGTAATAATATGGGCACTATGTGCAGGAGCCCCATCCTGTTGGAAAATCATATTTCTTACTGTAGCAAGAGGAGCTCCATTATCCTTTCCGCTATTTGAGTTTGCAACAGGTTTAGATAGGTAGCAGAGGTCAAGTTCTCGTGATAAAAAAAATGGCCAATAATATGGGTACCAACAATACCTAACCAGACATTAAATCCCCACTTCACCTGTTGCCGCGTTTCACGGTATAAATGCGGATTTTGGTCCGACCAATAGTGGGTATTTTTCCTATTAAATAGGCCACAATTTGTGAATCTGCTCTCATGAGACCACAAAATATTCTTGGTAAAGTCTGGATTTTCATTACATCGTTGGATAACATGCAAATTCCACCCTAAACCCCGGCAGCCTTGGACCCACGAAAGGGAAAATTTTCAAATTACCCCCTTGAGGCAACTCCATTTTCAATTTACAAGGATTGCGGCATTTTAACTAACTGAAACAAATTTCCATTTTCATATTTTTTCCTTACCTTAATAAACACCATATTATTAAATTAACAAACACCTTCTTTCCTTTAAAAAAAAAAACAACCCAACTACTCCCTAAAAAAAACCAACAAACTATTTCACATTAAAACACTTTGCTAAACAAACCAAATTAATGACTTTAACAAACAACAATTTAATCAATGCAAAACATTAAAGTCACGCCCACCTTGCAAAAAAAATTTATTCAAAGCCAGTTTGAATAAATTAATTAAACACTTCTCATGCAATAAAAACTTAAAAAAACATTTTAAAAACAAAAATCAATATAAAACTCTTTAATATGCACTCAAAATTTTCAGAAAAATTAACCTTTAAAAATAATTAAAATTCTATAAATTAAATTTATTTTTTTATTTATAATAATTTGTAAAAATAATATTGCAATAGTAGTTTAATTGTAGAAACATTAATTAAAATACATAATATGTCAAGGTTCTTTGAATAATTAATTGAATTTAATTATTGAAAAAAAAAAGGTTAAAACATTTTAAAGATAAAACAAAAATCCAATACCGCCAAAGAAAACAAATTGCTCAATCTCAAACAAGACAGATTTTCCAAAACATTAAACGACACCCCATCCGCAAAACTGGGAAACCTTGCAAAAAAATAACGATTTTAAAAAAAATTATACCCGGTCTAAAAGAAGGATTTTGGACAAAACCATTTTTGGCATATAATGACCAACTTTCTCCATTAAAACTTACAACCCAAACCACATTCACAAAGACAAATGTGGGTGGAAAAAATAAAATAAATAATAAAAAATAAAAAAAACCATTTAAAAATGGAAAATAAAAAATGATTACACAATACAAAACTTCCAAAAAAGCCCAAACTTACCGATACAGCCTTTAAGTTAAAAAAAAAAAAATAATTTTAAAACATTGAATATCAAAAAATTTTAAACCGGCAAAGCCAAAGAACCAATTAAACACCAATTTCACTCTTGGCAGAAGATTTTAAAAAACAAAAAGCAGGATATTAAATAAAAAATTTTAATTTAAATTTAAAAAAACTTTTTCACGACACCGTTTTAAAAAAACATTTAGGAGTCCATTTAAGATTTCAAAAAATTTAAACATTTCGATTATTCACGACACAAAACATTAAAGTTCTAAAATATTTAAATTAATTGTAAAGTCTTACATGAAAACAACCGAGAATACCACAACACATTAACGCAAGGGAACAAAAAACACGGTTATACAAAATTTCCCCTATCTCAAAAACTTTAAATACAGGTTTATGAACAAACACAAAAAAAAAGAGGAAGAAGGAAAAAAGAGGGAAAGATTGCGAATATTAAAAAAGACTTATAAAATTGCTATTTAGAAGAATGGGACTATTTCATATTTTAAGGAAAAGTTTACCATTAATTACAATTAAGGTTTATATAAATAATAAATTATTTTAAATAAAAATTTATAAAATATTTTAAAAGTGTTAAAGAGATTTTTTATATTGCCCAAGTTTAAACAATAAGTAAAAGTCCGGGAAACGTTGTAGTCGCTTTAGTATTAAAAGCCAATTTGGGTTTTTTTCCAAACCCCTGTTTAAATTAAATTACGCTTCAACTGGGCATTTCCTTGAAAAAACAAACGTTTTAGTTGTCCTTTTTCGGGTTGCATTAACCGGAACCCAGGGAGTTAAGGCCCCTTTTTCTCTTAATAAATTTTTCTTCCAATAAATCCTTGCTTTTACGTACACCTTACGTTTATTAACTTGTGATTCCATTTTATGCAAACAAAAATTAAATAAATCAAATTAAAACAAAAATTAAGATTCTCGTGGGGAATAATTTTTTTTTTTTTTTTTTTTTTTTTTTTTTTTTTTTTTTTTTTTTTTTTTTTTTTTTTTTTTTTTTTTTTTTTTTTTTTTTTTTTTTTTTTTTTTTTTTTTTTTTTTTTTTTTTTTTTTTTTTTTTTTTTTTTTTTGATTTATTTTGTTTTTTCAATTTGTTGAGATCAAATTTACGAATGCCGAGATGACCGACATGCACTACATTTATGGACTTGCTGATGGGAATGCATTAGAAGCTAGGCGGTTGTATACTGAAAGATTTCCGCCGTAATTGCTCCTGATAGAAAACTTTCGAACGTATAATCGGCGTCTTTAAAACAAGCACATTAAGACGAAATGGAGGAGCAGCAAGGCTAGGACAGCAAGAACGATAGAGCTGAAGAAATGTGCTGGACATGATTGAAGAAGATCGAGGTATTACTCTTGCTGACGCTTTGGATGTAAGTAATGGGACTATTTGGCACATTCTTAGGGAAAATTTGTTGTATCCATTCCATATACAACGCGTTCAAACACTTCTTCCCGCTGATTTTCCTCCTCGCATTGCATTCTGTCAATGGCTTATGCACAAAATGGTTCACCGATGAAGCGAGTTTTTCAAGAAATGCAATACGGAATTTCCATAATAACCATGTATGGTGTGAAGAAAATCCAAATGAAATTGTTGAAGATCGTTTTCAACATCAGTTTTATTTAAACGTTTGGATTGGGATTGTGGGTGACTGCCTAATTGAATCGGTATTTCTACCCGGGAGACTTACCGGAAAGGTGTATGGCAACTTTTTGGAAAACACTCTCCCTGGATTTCTGGAGGACGTACAATTAGCAATTAGAGATGCAATGTGGTATATGCACGATGGCGCACCAGCCCACTTTAGTCAAGTAGCTCGTGATTTCTTAACACAAGCATACGGAAATCGTTGGATTGGCCGGGTGGACCTCACTTATGGCCTGCACGATCCCCGGACTTGAATCCCTTTGATTTTTTCCTGTGGGGCCATTTAAAGTCCTTGGTGTACGCTACTCCATTGGAAAACGTAGAAGGGTTAAAAAATCGAATCATTGCTGGGTACAACTCAATTAAAACAAATCCTGGTGTTTTTGAGAGAGTTCGCCAGTCAATGAAGAGAAGATTGGATTCTTGCATCCGAGCTCGAGGTGGTCACTTTGAACAGTTTTGTAATTTTGGTGGTAAAATTTTGGTTTGGTGAAATATTTGTTTTGACCTTGAATGAAACCCTTGATTTTTAAAACTTTTTTCTGTAATAAATGGACATGCTCTAAAATGTTTTTTTTATTAAAAAACGGTACGTCGTACGATAAAAAGTCAAGAGAGCTTTTTCTTACAGTTGAACAAAGAAATAAAACGTATTTTTTATTTTAGTAGAAGTATGCGTCCAGCTATTGACACGCTAAAATTTCATTATGAAATCTCAAGCTTGGAAAAATCTAATTTTGACTGTTTTATATTAAACTTCAACACTCTATAGATCGGTAACGAACTTTGAACCATGTTTATAGGAACTTATTGCATAAATGACCTGGTCTCACATATTGCCGCATCTTTAAACACTATATATATATATATATATATATATATATATATATATATATATATATATATATTTCTGTTTTACGAGTATTTTATTTCAAATATTCATCTTCGTGTTACATTGTGTTTACATGAAAATATTTATTTCTGTCAGAAACTTATCTTTGTTTAAGAATGACACGTGACATATATGTAATTATGCCATCTAGTTTAATAAATTGTGTCAGTACGTATTACTACGAGTAATATAATAGTGTTATTGGTTGTTTGAATTGTTGTTGTCTTATGGTAATGATATTCTTGAAGGAGTATCATTCTTGTTAATTAGATTCTTCCGTTTATCTGGGAGACATAGACTATCATCATGTTTATTGAGAGCGTAAGGGCGTTTTTCGATTTCTATAGCTTCTCGGATTATTCTCTCACGAGTATGGATAATTAATAATTTGTATTAATGTAATGTCCAGTTTCCAGGTGATGGGCTGCCAATAATGAAGAAGGGTTAAACTGCTTTATATATATATATATATATATATATATATATATATATATATATAACTTATGTTCTTGAGCTCTAACATGTAACTTGCGGTTAGTTTGACCGATGTATGTGCATGCGCATTCATTACATGGTATGTTATACACTCCTTGACTTTCACCAAAAATTTTGACTTTTGGATTACGTAACAGTTGTTGAATAGTTTTGTATGGTTCGAAAATGATTTTTTGGAAATTGTTTCGTAATTCGATCAGTTACTTCTTTGATATAAGGTAACATTACAAGTTTTTGATTTCGTTTTCAGAAAGATCCGGTGTTGTTCTATGGAAGGTTTTGTTATATATAATTTTATTGATTTGCCAAATAGGGTATCCATTTTTATGTAAAAAATCTGTTACATACTTTATTTCTTCTTTTTTGGAGTGTTCATCAGCTAATTTTTGCGATCGATTAATTAAGGATTTAACAACACAATAAAGTTGACTGGGATGATGGTGTGAAAGCATTAAGGTATCTACCAGTATGAGTGGGTTCTCTATATAAAGTGTGACGAAATTTCCCATTTGGAAGTTTAGTTATTAATACATCCAGAAATGACATGAAATTGCTGGATTCTATTTCCATAGTAAATTTGATGTTAGGGTGAATGTTGTTCAGATATATCAAAAAATTATCGAGAGATTCTAAGCTATGCGCCTAAATAACGAACGTATCGTCCACATAACGATACCAGCATTTAGGTTTAAGTGTTGCTAAATTTAAAGCATTACTTTCAAAATCTTCCATGTAAATATTAGCAATCGCAGGTGAAAGAGCTGAACCCATAGGACCTCCTTATAGAATTGACCATTGTATATAAAATAGGTGGATCCCATACAGTATGTTATTAATTTTATCAAATCTTGGATTAGTAAATGTTTGTTTTGTAAAGTCTTAACAGTATCTTCAGCAGGAACTTTTGTAAACAATGATGTAACGTCAAAGCTATCTAGAATATCATTTGGACCTAAATTCACTTTTCTAAGTTTATTTAAAAAATCAAATGAATCCTTAACATACGATTTTGCACTTTCGCATATAGGTATATAGGTTTGTGTGTTGGTGAGTTGAATGCGCTTCCAATGGGTCGCATAGGCCAACTACTACTTTTGTGAAACTTGAAGACCATAGATTTTAGGGACTCTCGAACTGTTTTCTCTGGGGATTAAATCCTTTTCTAAATAAGTGGTGGGATCAGCATTATTAATTTTGTATTCGGTAGTATTTAGTAATTCCGTGATCTTTTGATTGTAATCTTCACTGTCGACAATAACAGTTGCATTACCTTTATCAGCAGGTAGTACAGAGGTGTTGCTTTAAATTTGTTTAAAGCGTCTAGTTCATTTTTTGTAAGATTTTGCTAAGGTGGAGTAGCTTTTTTAAGGATATAAGCAGTAGTTAATCTAATACCATCAACTATAAACGTGATCAGCAATAAACGTGATGAAAGTCTACGTCTCCTAGATATATGGAAGAATGATACTCCTTCAAGAATATCAATCACCAAATCCGACGAGCAACAACAAATTCAAACAACTAATAACACTACTCTTCATAGACTCCTTACGTAGTAGAATACGCACTTTGACACAACCTTTATTAAACTAGATGACATAATTCATATATATGACACTAGTCACCATTCTTGAAAAAAGGAAACAGAGGTAAGTTTCTGAAACGTAGAAATAAATCTTACACGATAAAATCCAGAAGATGAATATTTCCAGAAATATATATATATATATAATATATAATATAAAAACAAAAATTAAATTTAAATTTAAAAATTTAAATTTTTTTTTCAATAATTAAAATTTTTCAAATTCATTAAATTAAATAATTTGACAAAAAATTTAATTTCGAATTTAATTTTGTGTTAATTATTTAATTTTAATTTTGCTGAAAAAAAAATATTTAAACTTTCAAATTATTATAAATTTAATTTAATTTAATTTTTATATAAAAATTATTAAATTATAATTATTAATTTATATATATATATATATAATAATTTTATTATATAATAATATAATTTATTAATATAATTATAAAAAATTAAAATTTTAAAATTTAATTTATATAATAATATAAAAATTTATTAATTAATTATAAAAAAAAAATTTTTAATTGGTAAATTTATATAATTAAATTAAATAATTTTAATTATTTAATAAATAATAAAATATAAAATTTTATAAAAATTCGGAAATGGAAGCAATTAAAAAAAGATAATTTTTTACATAGAAATTAAGAAAAAAATTAAAAGGGAATTTTGAAAGATTAAAGCTTAAAAAACAAAACGGTATCAAATTTTTAAGGCCATCAGATTTTTTCAAAAAGGGAAATTAAAAAAAATGAAAAGTGGTCAAGATTTGTTTTGAAAAAAAATTAGTACCTTTTAATCGAAAAAAATTAAAATTTCATAAAGAAATTTGAAAATTTTTAAAATTAAAAAGTTTTGGGGAGAATCAAAAATTAAGTACACTTTTGAACAACAGGTTAAAGGCGAATTGAAATTAAATGAATCGGGAAATTGTTTAAGAATTAAAAACCATTTTGTTTGGGGATGTTGGAATAAAAGGATGCACGAACATCGAAGTTAGACGGTGCAAGGGAAGGGAGTGGAGTAAATGAGAGGAGTGGTAAAGAATTTGAAATTGCGGTAATTGAAAAATTGAATTTGGTTCGGAGAAAACCCAAAGGAAAGGTGGTTGGAGAGGAGGACAGCCTGGACTTGGAGGAGGAAGGGAAGTATGGGCAAAAGGGGGATGATATGGAAAGACAAAAGGTGTTAAAAGACAATTGGACCCCGGAATTGGGAAAAATAAAGGGAGTTTGAAAATTTTTTACACCTGTGGAGAAAAGCCGGGTGAAATTCTGGAAAAAAAATTTGAAGTAAGCCAAAGAAAAGTATATAGGGGATAAAAGGATGGGGGGGGAAAAACTGTGAAGCCAAAAGTTTGGGACCGAGTTGGAAGGGAACACCTGTGAAATTTTTGGGAAAAGGTTTGAAAACGTGGTTTAAACTAAAATTGGTTGAACATGGAAAGGGGAATTAAAAGAGATGCTTATAGGAGTGAAGGTTGAAACCGGTGAAAGAACAAAATAAGCCGGATGGAGGTGGATGGAATTTTGGTTGAAAATTGTTGGGCAAAATGGGCTGGAAAGGAAAGAAACTGTGGAAGCCAGAAAGGGTTGAAAATAGTGGAAAGGGCAGAATGAAAAAGATGCGTAGAAAGATTGTGGAATGAAACTGGGAAGAACAAATAAAAGAATGACGTTGAAAGGGGAAAGCTTGAAAAATTTTGGAATTGTGCCTGGAAAGGGAAGAATGTGGGAAAAAAAATTCTTTGGAATGGTCAAAAAAACTGGAAAAAAAGACGTCAGGAATGATTCTGAAAAAATAGATGGGAACGATTGTTGAGGTGAAGTTAAGAAAAAAGAAGCGAAAGGAGTGAGAAAAGTAAAGAGGAAGGTTTGGGAAAGAGAAATGAGAATGATTTTAAAAAAAATTTTGGAAATGGGTAAAAACAAAAGTGGAAAACGAAGGCAGGGTAGAAATGAAACAAATGTTGGGAATTGTAAGTAGGTGTGGCAAGTATTTCGGAAAGTGTGTATAAAAGTAAGCTAAGGGAAATGGAGAATGAAGAAAGATAATGAAACTGGAAGGTAGGAAAAATGATGAAAACTAGGAAGGGAAAAACGGCAAGGGGGCTGTAAATATGGGAAATCTAATATGGTGGGAAACTTAACAAAAGGTGAAATTCAAGTTGCCTTATGGGGAAAATGGAAGGATTGGGGCCACATTGTAATTGTTAAGGTAAGGGAAAAGAGTGTTGTAAGAACTGAGGAAAAGCTTGCCAGGTGTGGAAAGTTTTGGAAAATATGATTATGGTAAAAACTAAAAAAAAAGGGGGATTCAAGGTGGCCATGAGGGAGGGAGGGTTGATAATTTTTAGCAGGGATCGAAAAGTGTTTAAAGGTAAAAGGGTTGTATGTCTTTGTAATCTGGAAAAGCATTACGATAAAGGGAAGGTGGGAAAATTAAAGAATTGGGTAAATAAAGGTTAAAAATAATAAGGGCAGTTCGGATGGGCTGTTTAGGGTGAGGGAGGGTTTGATAATCTTTAAATTGACAAGGAGGGACAACTTTGGATTGTGGTTGTTCAATGAAATGGAAAAGTTTGCAAGATGAATTGGGAATGGGGTGGTAAATTCGTTTGGTTATGCAGATGACAATTAAGGCAGTGGGAGAGGCAAAGCTTAGGAAGTTTGAAAGTTGTGAGAAATGGATAAAGGTAAACGGAACAAAACTAAATTGGGTTTCCGGGAAGGTGGAAAGGAAATGTTGTAAAGGGAGATTAATCTGGTAGAAGTTTCTGAGAGGCAATTGAACGAGAGGACAAGGGTAATTGGAAGGAAATGAGGAAGTTGGGAAAATGAGAAATAAAGTGATTAGTGGGACAATTAAATGGGACGCCCGTATAATAAGTGAGAAGGGTAGCAAAAAGGAAAGTAAACCTGGGTTGAATTTAGAACCTTGGTAAAAGGAAGGGAAAGATAAAAAGTAAATAGGGGTTGGTAGGAAAAGAATGATGGAAGTAAAAAGTTGAATTAGGGTTTGGAATTGGGAATGAAAAAAATTAAAAACAAAATTTGGTGGGAGGGAAAGGCCCTGGTAGGGGTAAAATTGGCTAAAAAGAACTTATAAAGGAAAGGTAAGGAGTTTTAAAAAAAAAACGTCAGGAAATTAAATTGGGGCTGGGAGGATAGTAAAAGCTAAAAGTTTAATAAAAATAAATGACAATTGTTTTGCCTACCCCAAGGGAATGGCTATACGATTTTAAAAATCATTATGGAAAAAGGTTTCTACAAGGGTTGTTTGGTTGCGAGAACAAACGAAAAGTCAGCCAGAGTTTGTTTCGGGAAGAAGACTCTTTAAATCCTTAATAATCAATTCAATTGCTAAAATGTTAATCTACCAAATAGTTAAATTCAGTTTTTAAAAACAACATAAATACCCATTAAAATTTTTAAAAATTCGTTTTTCAAAAAAAAATGATAGAGTTGAGGAATTTATTTTAGTAAAAATAAAAGACTTACGAAGTTTTTAAGGAATCCCAGACATTTTTATTTTTGGAATTTCAAAAATGTTAAAATTCACAAAAAACGACTTTAAACATCAAAAATTTTTTGAAGAAAACTTAGTTTATTTAAACTTTAATTAGGGGAAATTTGGGGTTTTTAAGTTTTGGGCCATTTCAACAAAGGATGAAAAGTCTACAAAAAACTAAATATCACGAAATGTTGGCTGATAATTAAACATACCAAAACGATAGTTTTGGATAATGTTAATTGAGAAAAATAAAGACTTGAATTAAAAAATGAAATATTAAGGAGCAAAACTGTTACTTTAATTTTTTTAAAAAATTTATAAATGAAATTTGAAAATTTTTTACAAACTTATTTTTGAACCAATTTTTCTTTTATAATTAAAAACAAGTGGAATCGTAAAAGATATGTAATTTAGAAAATTCCCAAGAACGTTAAAAAAACCCAAATTTAATAACAAACTGAATTTAAAAATTATTGTTTCAATAACGTTTAAAATTTTTAATTTTTACTTATTTAATTTTTGATTAACTTATTTTTGGGTATCTTAATAAAAAAATGGTTAAGTGTGTTAAAAAAATTTAAAGTTTTCCAAAAAAAAAATTCAAAAATATTTTCACAACCTGTTAATATTATAAAAATATTATTGTTAAATTAAAATTATTGCAAATTAATTTTTAACAAAAAATTTATGCCCTTAACCTTACTTTTGTTATATTTTAAAATTAAAATTTACCAAGAGTTTCAAAACAATTTGGTCCCAAGGAAAGTTTGTAAAAAATTTAAGTATTATCAAAATCAATAATCAATGTAATGATTTATAAAAAAATTTTAAATTTTTTATAAAATTATGGACCTTAATAAATTTTTACAAGAAAAAAAGTCAAATTTAACTTTATAAAAAGAATTAACTTTAACTAATTTAATTAAGTTACCAAAATTTTGAATTTAAATAAATTAGAAATTATTTGCTTATTTAAGAATTTTAAAAAAATTGATTTTTACCAAATTTTTGACTAAAAAATTACCTTAAAAATTTTATATAAAATAATTTACAATAACAAGACATTTAAAACATTTTTTTTTTTTAATTTATCAAAAAAACTTCAATTTTTTTCAGAAATTTTCAAAACATTTGACTTTTTAAACTTAACAAATCACAAATTTTTATTCTAGGTTTTTTAAAAAACAGTTTTAAAACATAAATTAAAACTTGACTTCCTAAACAATCCAAAACAAATTTTAATTTTTGGGTTTTCTTCAATAAATGGTTAAAAAAGTTTGCAAACAAAACAAAACTTTTTTCCCCTTTATTTTTGACTGGAAACTTTAATAATTTTTTAAAAAATTTTGAATCATCTGATATGAATAATTTTTTTAAAAAAAATTTTTTTCAACATTGAAGGGTCTTTTAAAGTCCAAGAAACCAATTTGGTTTTCGCTATTTATCCCTAAATACAATTTTTAAAACCCACTGATTCCTTCATTTACCAAATTATTAAAAGATTCTAAAATTTGTTATTTAAATTTATAACCTCTACCCCTTGAAGTAAGGTTTACAAAAAAATTACAATTTCAAACCAAAAAACTCGCTATTAATTTCAAATCAAATCAAAAATTGGTTAACGTATTTATAGAAAACTGAAAGTTTAATTTAAACCCACCAAATTTTCAAAACTAATGGTTAAATTGTTTTCGCCAAATTGAATTCTAAATGTTTAACCCTTTAATAAAAGTAAAAAAACTTAAATAAAAAATTTTACTAAACCTTAACATTTCAAGAACCATTTTCAATATCTAAATTGATTTGAACTTAAATTTGATAACAGCCTTTAAAAGGAAATAAAAAAAAAATTTTAAATTTTTAAAACTTTTCTCGTAAAAGAAAACAAAATGGAATTTAAAGATCCATCAAAAAAAGAAAATATGTATTTAATCAAACAAATTTTAAAAACCGTTTAAAAATCCAGCGCTTTTCTAATTTAAATATTTAATTTTAAATTCGGTTTTAAACCAAAGAAATAAAAATGGAAATTAAAAAAGAAAAAAAAAATTTTTAAATGCAACCCCTCACGTTATCAAAAAAAGACAATTTGAAAACCCGGCCAAAAGTTTAAAATTAAAAAAAACAAAACCAAAAAAAAAACGGCCGCCGCAAAAAAATTTCCAACATTAAAAGAAAAAAAATTTAAAAAAAATTTTCAAAAAAACCCAAACCCCACCAAGGCCAAAAAAAAAACAGGGCAACCAACAAAAAAAAAGCACCGCCCCCAAAAACAACAAAAAACCACACACACAACCCACACACAGCAACACACGGAGAAGGAAAACCAAACAACACGCACACAACAAACCCACACAACAAAACCACCCACCAACAACAAACAAAAATAATCCCGACTACCACCACTTTCACCCCCACCCAACAAACACACAAACAACCAACAGCAGCAAACCACACCAGACACCACGGCACCAATCAAACAGAAAACACCAAATACCACGACAACCACACCACACACCACACACACACACACACACACACCAAAAAGAGAAAGGAAACACCAAACACACCAACAAGTACAAACCCAAACACCACAACCCACAAAAACACACCCAACAGCACACAAACACACAAAAACAACCCCCAAACCCCACCAAAAAAGCAAAAAACAGCCCAAAAGGGCACGGAAGCCCGGAAACAAAAGACACCAAAAACCACGAGCAGAGAAACCAGACCAACCACACACAGACACCAGCACCGACACCAGCCAACAGCAAAAAACCAACCAACACCGCACCAACCACAAAAAGGCCCAAACAAAGTAACCAACCAACAACAAAAAACAAAAAAAACAAAACCGGCAAAGAACCAACAACCCAAAAAAAAAAAAACAAACCAACACAAAAAACCAACACCAAAAACACCAAAAAAAAAAAAACCAACCAAACCCACCAACCAAAACACCAAAAACAAAAAACCAACACCAACAAAAAAACCAAAAAAAAAATTAAATTTTTATTTTAAAAATTTTTGGTTTTTAACATTTGAATTTAAATTTGACAAAACAAAAATTTTTAAAAAAAATAAAGATAAAAAACCCAAAAAAAAAAAAAAAAACAAAAATTTTTAAAAAAATTTTTTTTTTTTTAAAATATTATAATTTTTTAAATTTTTTTTTTTTAAAATTTTTTAATTTAAAAATTTAAAATTTTAAAAAATTTTTTATTTAAAAAATTTTTAAATTAAATTAAAAAAAAACAAAAAAAAAAATTTTTAATTAAATTTTTAAAAAAAAAAAAAAAAATTTAAATTTAAAAATTTTTTTTAAAAAAAAAACAAAATCAACCAAAAACAAAAAAATTTAAAAAATTTTTTTTTTTAAATTTAAAAACAAAAAAATTTTTAAAAAAACAAATAAAAAAAAAAAAAAAAAATTTTAAAAAAAAATTTTTTAAAAAACAACACCAAAACCAAAAAAAAAAAAAAAAAAAAAAAAAAAAAAATTTTTTAAAAAAAAAAAAACTTTAAACAAAAAATAAACAAACAAAATTTATTTAAACAAATTTAAAAATCCAAACAAAACCAAAAAAAAACCAAAAAAAACCGAAAAAAAAAAAACCCAAAAACAAAAACCCAAAAAAAACCCAAAAAAAATTTGAAAAAAAAAAAAAACCGATTTGAAAAAACAAAAAAAAAACCAAAACGAAAGAAAAAAAACAAAACAAGAAAATAAAAAAGAAAAAAAAATAAAAAAAAAAAAATTTTCAAAAACAAAAAAAAGGAAACCAAACCCTAACCAAAAAAAAAAAAAAAACACAAAAGAACAAAAGAAAAAAACCAAATAAAAAACAAACCAAAAGAAACAAAAACAAAACGCAAAAAACATAAAACCCAACAAAAACAAACCGCAAAAAAAGCAAAAAGAAAAAAAACCCAAAAAAAACCCCCAAAAAAAAAAATTTAAACAGAAAAAAAAAAAAAAGAAAAAAAAAGTATTAAAAAAAAAAAACAAAAAGAAAAAACACAAACAAAAAAAAAAAAAAAAAAAAACAACAACAACACAACAAACACACACACACACAACACACACACACACACACACACAACACAACACAACACAACACAACACAACACACACACACACAACACAACACACACAACACACACAACAACACACACAACACACAACAAACAACACACACACACACACAACACACACACACACACAGAAAAGAAAGAGAACAAACAACACACAAGATACACGCAGACACTTACAGACACACACATACACAACACAGACAAATACAACAGACAGACACACAGACACACACATAGACACACCAGCATTCGACTGCACTGCACATGCATGCACCAGTATCACGCAAGACACAGCAAGACATGCAGCATGCACAGGCAGCACCGACACGCAATGCAGTAACAACAATAGCACGCAGCATCTGACCTAACACCCACACACCACACAACACACACACACACGCACACACACGCACACAAGCACACACACGCACACACACGCACACACACGTACACAGCACACACACGCACACACGCACACGCGCACAGCCACACACCCACACACAAGCACACAGCTACACAGCACAGCACACACACACAGCACACACAACACACACGCACACAACAGCGACACACACACGCACACGCACACGCACGCGCGCACACGCGCACACGCGCACACACGCAGACACGCAGACACGCAGACACGGAGACACCAGCACGCAGACACGCAGACACGCAGACACGCAGGCACGCAGGCACGCAGGCACGCAGGCACGCAGGCACGCAGGCACGCAGGCACGCAGGCACGCAGGCACGCAGGCACGCAGACACGCAGACACGCAGACACGCAGACACGCAGACACGCAGACACGCAGACACGCAGGCACGCAGACACGCAGGCACGCAGGCACGTGAATAGAAGGTCTAGAATGTATCAGATTTTTATAATACGGAAGTTTGATAATGTGACTATACGGTTACATAGTCCCTTAACATTGCAGAATTTCAAATAAATTGACATACTATATTTTGTTAAATATCTATTCGGGATTTAAAAAAAACAACAAGAAAAAGTATGAAAGTCGTGGAAATAGGTTTTTTGTTGCAGTCAAACATAATCTAACTTCACATTTGGTGCACTTTAGGCAAGACGTTCCTGTTTTGCAATTTCTGCACCAACAAAATTTGAGCGGGTAAGCCAATATCCACAACAATCCTTCCTAGCAAAGTCATCAGGTCTTGGAACTACGGGAGCCTGAATTTAGAATCTTTTTGTACAGCTTCTGAACTTGGCCTGCCCTTTTTGGTTATTTGGCCAGTTCGCAGAAGAGATTGAATAATCTCAAGTCTAAAATTCTTCAATGGTATATATTTTTTATTTATCGCCGCGCAATCCTATCTATATAATATCCAGGCATTTACCACGCTAATTGTAAAGTACCATTAATGTATTTGCCTTGTCTACGCCACCCATATGTTTATTATACTTGCGTACAATATTTGGACAAACCACATCAATTTTTGTACTAGCATGTTTACTAAAACGCTTGAGAGTAAACGTTGGGTTTACTCCATAAAGTGTGCTTCCAAGTAATACACATTTGTTGTCCACCCACTTTAGCACAATAAGTCCTTGAGCAATGTCTGATTTGAAATCAAAGTTATCTCTTCCTTGCATGATAAGCACTTAATTAATAAAAAAGTTATAACTGATTTTCCACTTTACGTAGGGGAGGGCTGTTTAAATGAGGTCTTTTTAAACTGTTCATCCATGCACGTGGCATATTGATTGCTCAAAGTAAATAGTTCAGACGAAAAAATTAATTAATAAAAAGTTATGATTGATTTTTTGTTTTACTTATGGGGGGGGTGTAAACGAGGTCATTTATAAACAGTTCGTTCGTTCAAATGGAATGATCGTGACTGAATGCAAATAACTCAGAAGAGTTCATGCGAAAAAATTGATTAATAAAAAAATTATTATTGATTTTGTGCTTTACTTATGGGTTCATTCATACAAATGGAATGATTATGATTTTTAAGCAAATGGAGAAACGTTAATACTTCAACAGAATTATCTGAAAAAAGTAATTAACAAAAAATTGATGATGGACTTCCTACTTTCCTTAGGAGAGCCTGTGTAAACGTGGTCATCTCTAGTCAGTTGAAGAATCATTCGGTTAGCAGTCCTTGAGTATAAACGTCAACTCATAAAAGCCTCACCTTGAATTGATGTAAATGAAATTTCTAGCTCCACATATTTAGAAACACAGTCGTTATAATGAGGGGCGGCGCAAGTCGGTAAACGAAGTAAGCATTGCTTCGGAGCGATTCGTTTTTTGGGGCGCCAAAAATTACTAGCACAAATTTTTTAAACCAATTTTTAACACATAAATATAGATTTTTCTAGGACTTAGTCAATACTCGGTCAGATTTCGAGGGTTGGTGGTTTATGTGACATAGCAGAATAAACAAAAATATGTCACCATTGAGGGTCATTTTGTGATAGGTTTATGATCCACACCGCCTACTATAAAAATGTCCTTTTAAAAAATGCAAAATATACACAAACACTTAGTATCTTTATCTTTCACATGGAGTGTTTCGATTAATCCAAAACAGATGACTAAATATACACAGAAATTGTAAAAATATATATTGTTAGGTGTTTAAATGATGTTCAATAAACTTATGTTTCTGCAATTAAATAGTATATAAAAATTGTTTCAATATTTTAACAGTTTTAATAGATATTACTACTGACGAAGATAATTGTAAGTGTTATCGAAACGTTTAGATTGTATAACTTTAATATACAAATACACCATTATAAACCCAAAAAAAAGGTTAGTATTTTATTATGTGTAATAATGGTGAAAGTTTACGTTTTCATATTATTATTATTATTTTATTTGTGATTAAATCGTCTTGAACTGCACAGACATTAATTATGAATTTTGTTATAAGATCTTGGTATAAGAAGTTCAGGAATGGTGATAGGCATGTATACTCCATGCCAGCCGGGGAGGTACCACCACCCTTAATATTGGGTCTCCGATTTTCTAAGCTTGGTAAGTGCTGCCGGTTACCTGTTCCTTCATCCTTAATCTATTCTCATCCTTATTCTTCCTTCTCGCCCTCACTGTCTTCCTATCGGATTAAAAGTCCCAAATTAAAAAATAAGATGGCTATGGTTTCTAGAGTAATAAATGCCGGACGTAGAATCCTGCCCCATTCGGATGTCCGGGAGGGCAGGGTCCAAGCGACCTCGGTCATCGAAAGTATCAATTTTCTGATTCACTACTGCAACATCCGTGGTATCAGGTCTAATCTTAATGCTATTCACCAACATCTTGAACAATTACAACCTGATATTTTGTTTCTATCCGAAACACAAGCCTACTCTGAAAGCTACGAGTCACCCGACTTGCAGTTTCCTCAATACCACCTTCACTCTAACTTTCGATATAAAGGAGGCGTATGTGCCTATATCAAGGACAGAATTGCTTGCAAGAAGGTTTCTTCCTTGGAAAATAAAAATTTTGACGTCATTTGGTTTAAACATTCTGGTCCTAATTTTGTGAAATTCTACTGTTGCATTTATAGGTCTCCTAATGACAGTAACTTTCAAGACTTCTTCGATTACCTTAGTATGAAAGTTGACTATCTCCTGTCTCAGTTTCTATCTTGCGATATCTCAATTGTAGGCGATTTCAATGTTCATAACTCTAATTGGCTTCAGTTTTCATCTACTACAAATCCTGCTGGTCATAGTGCAGAAACATTTGCTATTTCATGTGATCTCACACAAATGATTTCTGAACCCACAAGAATCCCTGATAACCCTAACCATACTCCACATCTTCTAGATCTCTTTCTTACATCAAACCCTCTTGTTTATAAAACTTCCGTTCTTTCGCCTTTAGGTCTTTCCGACCATTGTCTAATAGAAATCATTTCTACTGTACCTAATTCCACTGTTGTTCGCAAAACCGATAGAACCTTGTGGTGTTTTAAGTCAGCTCGATGGAGTGATTTACGGATTTCTTTGCAACCTTTCCATGGCGTGAATATTGTTTTAAGTCGTCCTCTTCGGACATCGCTCTTTCAGTATCTGAAGTCATCCTCATGGGAATGGAGTTATACATTCCAAAAAACAGTACCGTATAGGTCATTCACGTTCCCAACCCTGGTTCAATAAGGCTTGTGCTGATGCAATATCTTTAAAAATAAATATTACATTAAATGGAAATCTAATAAATCGGTCGACAGTCATGTAGAATACGTTGGTGCTAGAAATATCTGCAAAAGTGTCATCACTAAAACTAAAAAGTTGTTCGAACAACGAAAATGCAATGAACTAGCTACATCTCCTTTAGGCAGTCGTAAATTTTGGTCTTTAGCAAAAGCCATTAGTAAAAACTTTGAACATCTTCATTTCCCCTGACATCTATTGACGGATCGGTAGTTGCTGATTCTGTAGACAAAGCCAATGTTTTTGTGGATTTGTTTGCATCAAACTCGTGTCTCAATGATTCTGGAAAAGATGTGCCCTAGTCAACTCTTCTTCATACGCTATGAAACCAATTCATTTTCGGTACAAGCTCTTGGAATCGATCATCAGTAGGCTTGATCTCAATAAGGCGACTGGCCCAGACGGTATCCCAGCTATTGTCTTAAAGAAATGTTCCCCGAACTAGTACCAGTCCTATCTAAGCTCTATACGATCTCTATGTCTTCTGGGAATTCCTTCATCATGGAAGTTAGCAAATGTTCAACCTATTCCCAAAAAGGCGATAAGACCGATCCTCAAACTACCGACCAATTGCCATCACTTCCATTTTGTCTAAAATCATGAAAAAAGCCATTAATCAGCAACTGCTCACGTTCCTTGAAACTAACAAACTCCTTAGTGACCACCAATATGGGTTTAGGCAAAGTCGTTCAACAGGCGATCTTCTTTCATATGTGACCCAAGTTTGGAACAATACAGTAGAGCAGTCCGGTGAAACAGTTGTAGTCGCTTTAGATATCTCAAAGGCATTTGACCAAGTTTGGCATAAGTGTTTACTTGCCAAACTCACCTCGTTTGGGTTAAATGATACGCTCATCAACTGGGTTTCTAGTTTCCTTGATAAAAGACGAATACGTGTCGTAGTTGATGGCTTTTTTCAAAAGAAGTTAGCATTAACGCGGGCGTACCACAGGGATCCGTTATAGCGCCTACACTTTTTCTGCTGTACATAAATGACCTTATTTCTTCAACAACTAACCCCATCCATTGCTTTGTTGACGATAGCACTCTTCACTGTAGTTCATCTCAGTCTACTCATAGTGATAATCCACCTTCTATGTCAAATCAAGAAATTAAAGCTGAAATGGCAAATTCAATCAACAAAGACATTCAACGTATTCTCGAATGGGGAAGCAATAATCTAGTTAAATTTAATGCTAACAAAACTCAGTGTTGCCTTGTGTCCGCCAAAAAAGATCGATCATTTCCTGTTGTAAGTATGAATGGCTCAGTTCTTAAGTTTTCAGACTCTATTACTCTGTTGGGTATGACTGTGTCTTCAAATCTCTCAGGGTTGACCATCTTCTGTCAGCTACCAAAACAGCTGCTCGTAAAATAGGCTTTTGTACAGATCTAAGCAGTACTTTACCTCTCGACAACTCCTTCTGCTGTATAAGGCCCAAATTCGGCCTCATCTGGAATATAATTCTCACCTCTGGGTTAGTGCTCCCCAATACGCTCTCGATATCGTTGATCGTATTCAAAAGAGAGCGATTAGGCTTATAAATGACCCGTCCTTAACTTCTCACATACAGTCCCTTGAGCATAGAAGGATGGTTTCAGTTCTTTCTTTGTATTATCGTTATTACAACGGCTATTGTGCTGCTGAATTATATTCTTTGATACCATCTCGGGCTATCTTTGCGAGAAACACTCGGTTCGCTCATTCACATTATCAGTATGCAGTACAAATCTCCACTTGTCATACCAAACGGGCGCAATCCACATTTTTCTACACGGCTTCTAAACTCTGGAATGATCTCCTAGTTCCTGTTTTCTCTCACTTATGATATGAGAAAATTTAAGGTAGCTGTTCATAGGCATCTATTGGCAATTCATTATCCCTCTATCCATCCTCCTAAGTGTTCCTGAGTGCTTTAGCACGATAGGCCAAATTTAGCCTGTTCAGGTCCACAATCATAAAAAAAAAACATACCGTGTAATATTTGTATTAGGAGGTTACTTTTGTTTTATTGTTACAAAGCAATTTACGTACGTTTCGAAAATTTTTAAGCATCAATACCATTCCCCATCTTCAGAACAAATTAAATAAAATTTGAGGTTAAAGCGATCATAAAACAAACAGATAAAGTATCATTGTCATTATCTAGTAGAATTAATGTAGTTTAGAAATTATTCATAATATCTAAACTACATTAATTCTCGAAAATATAGTTTCGTTGACATATCTGGCAATCTAATTGCGAAAAATACTATACTGGGTCATTTTCGGTTGTATTATTAATAGGGGAGACCGAGGTTCGTTGTGACAGGGGTTGGTTGTGACTGAGGCTTTTTATCTTGCTTCATAGATGGCAGCACTGTCGCGATCACATTAACGTAACAAGCATCGAATTCGAGGTATTTAGTAGCAGTTTGATTTTGAATGCTATAGGGTCACATGTGTTTTGTCGATTTTACTGTTTTCAGCATTCTTGAGTAGATAACAATTTTTTTTTTTTTTTATTTATTTATTTATTTGCAAATTTTTTTTATAACTGCTGTTTAAAGCTATAAGTAAATTTAATGAATGAATATATTAGAGGGAAAAGTTATCCAGTGATAATTTTCTTAGTTAGTGTTATAAGAGATTATTGACTTAAATTAACATTATTTGTTTATTGATTTAAAACATCTGTTGGCCACTTTTTCTTTAACCTCCTTCTGACTAATGGTTGTATAGGGAGTTGTTTTGCTTCATCATTAGGATGCTCTGGAAGTCTTTTTAGGTAGTTTTTAGTTAGTCTGATGATTTCTTCATTAATAAATGGTATGGTAGCATCTTCGTGCAAGGTTTTGTTACTTATGTACCATGGTGCATTGAAGATCATTCTTAATGTTTTTGATTGAATTCTCTGTATTATTTGCGTGTTAGATGGTTTTGCGCATCCCCATAGTTGAATTCCATAGGTCCATATTGGTTTTATTATACATTTGTATAATAGTATTTTATTTTCGATAGACAGTTTTGATCTTCTTCCTATTAGCCATCCCATTTTTTGTAGTTTTAGGTTAATTTGGATTTTCTTTGCTGTGATGTGGGGTTTCCAGGTGAGTTTTTGATCTATTGTTAGTCCAAGGTACTTTACTTGGTTGTTAATTGGTAATTGTATGTTATTTAATGTGACTGTAGGGCATTTGATGTTTCGATTGGTGAAGGTGATTTGTGTGGATTTTGTAGAGTTGATTGTGACTTTCCATTTGTCGAGCCAGTTTTCTAAAAGGTTGAGGTGTGATTGTAAGTTTGTTGATGCTATTTGTGGGTTATCACTTATGGATATTATTGCCACATCGTCTGCGAATGTGGCAATTGTAGTTGAATTTGTGGTTGGGATGTCAGCCGTGAAGATTAAGTATAAAAGGGACCTAGTACACTTCCTTGAGGGACACCAGAGTTTATGGGTAATAATTAGAGGTTTCATTATTAAATTTGACTTGGAAGTATCGTTCCAAAAGGTATGATTTGGTAATAAGATAGTGAGGTGTAGGAAGTATCAATTTAAGTTTATAGAGGAGACCTTCGTGCCATACACGATCGAAGGCTTGTTGTACGTCCAGGAAGGCAGCTGTACATAATTTTTTTTCTTCAAGGCTTATTTGGATATTTTTTAATTATCCTGTGGCATTGTTGTATAGTAGAGTGGTTCTCTCTAAAACCAAATTGATGGGTTGGTATAATTGTGTTTATGTCAGTGTCTTCATAAATCCTTTTGAGTAACAGTCTTTCTAGGATTTTGGACATAATCGGTAATAAACTTATTGGTCTATACGAAGTGACTGTATTTGGGGGTTTATTTGGTTTGCTGATCATTATTATTTGTGAAAACTTCCACGTGATTGGATAGTATGTTAATCTTAAAACACTGTTGTAGATTGAAGTTAACAATACTAAAGCTTTCCTGGGTAGCTGTTTCAAAACGGATCCAGTGATTAGATCAAAGCCGGGAGCTTTATGATTGTTACATTTTGAAATCTCTTGTTTTACTTCCTTTGGAGAAAAAGGCTTGATCGGTAGCATCATTGGACAGGAGATTTCTAAGAAGTTTTTAATTTGTTCATCATTATTGTTTTTTGCCTCGTGTGCGCTGTAAACTTGTGATAAGTGTTTTGCGAAAGTAGTGGCTTTATCCTGTTCGGTTTTTGCCCAACTTCCATCCTCTTTTCTTAACGGTGGAATGTGTTGCGTCGGTTGTTTAAATGTTTTAGTGGCCTTCCATATGCTGTGGTCTTCTTTAGATAGACTGGTGATATAGTATTCAAAAGTTGTATTTCGGATGTCCTGTAGTTCTGCTTTTAATTGTCTGGTTAGTCTATTATATTCATTTTTGTCAATAAGATTACGACTTCTTTGCCATGTTCGCCTAGCTCTTCTTTTTTGAGCAACTAGATGTTTTATGTGTACAGGGATGTTGACTATAGGTTCCTTTTCTAAGTTTATTTGAGGAGTAGCCAGTTTTGCTGCCATGTGTATAGTTTGAGTGAGATAGTGTACTCCATTATCGATTTCTTCTTGTTGTTTTAAAGGAATGTTTAGACGTAGATTTTCATCTATATATGTTTTAAATACAGACCAGTTTGTTTTTGCTGATATAATTTTAGGAACTATTGGTCGATTTATGATGTGAGTGCTGAGTGTGATGATAATGGGACAGTGATCTGTGGAGAGATCCCAGGAAGCTTCGATGCTAACGTAATTTGGTGATATATTTTTCAAGACAAAGAAATCGAGGAGGTCTGGATTTTGTTTGGGTCTGTTGGCCAATAAGTGGTTGGCCAGTGGATAAATAAGAACAATTTGAGTTAGTGATAGCTTTTCAAATTTCTTCCTTTTGGTGTGCAGAGTCTCGACCCCCAGTCTGTATGTTTTGCATTCCAATCTCCTCCAATGATGAACTTATTTGCTAGTTGTCCAAATAAGTTTTCATATTCTACTACACTAATTCCGTGTCTTGGTGGACTATACATTGCAGCAATGTCGAAAGACCAAGGCTGGGCATTGACATGAATCACTGCTGCCTGTATGTGAGGCATTTGGTATTTGTTTTCCTCGTGATGAGTTATAGTATTACGTATTATAATCGCAGCGCCACCATGCGCTGTGCCATCAGGATGGTTGGTATGATATATATAATAATGTGGTATTTTGAACATTGTCCTGTCTGTGAAGTGTGTTTCTGATACAAGTAAGATGTCAATTTTGTTGTATTGAATAAAATTTATTACTTCTGTTTTATGGTTGATTAGACCATTTGAGTTCCACTCGGCAATGCGAATTGATTTAACGTCCATTATTGAATTTATTTATTACTGTGGTAAGCATGCTTAATATCATGCTGTTTTGATTTATAAGCTGTGAGAACATTGTTTTAAATTCCATTATGAAGGTATTCATTTGATTTCCTAAGTCTATATTTTGGTTATTTGTGTTTCCGTTTTTGTTGTTGCTTGTTATTTGTGCATAAGATGGACGGTTGATGGTTTCATTAAAAGTGTTTGTCCTTGTAAAATTTTGGTTTTGGATTGGTTGTTGGTATTTTGGAGTTTGCGGGGCTTGTCCAGATGTTTTCCTCTTTGTATTAAGTAGGTCTCTATAAACCGTGCAACCCTTATAGTTTGCAGTGTGATCTCCATCGCAAAGTGCACATTTAGCAGGTGTAATTTTAGATTTTTGCAATCAGATGACATGTGGGTACCTCACATTTAACGCACTGATAAGGTCTGGTGCAATAAGTCTTTGAATGGCCGTATAGCTGACATCTGTACATTGGATTATGTTTTTTTTATGAGGTGGTTCTATTACTATTTTCATATTGCTTAAATACTGAAGTTCGTAAATTTGCTTATTGTTTTCTTTTGGTTCAAGGTCTACGTAGAACATCATTAATTGCTGTTTAGTTACTCTGTGTCTTATATTAATTATGTTGCGTACAATATGACCGTGTTGTTTTAGTTCATCGATAATATCCTTGGTAGGGATTGAGTAGTGAATATTGCGAATCACGACTCTATATGCCCTGTTCTCTTTCATTTGATAGGTGTGTGAATTATTTTATTGTTGTTCATGTGTTTTATAAGTTTCCTGTATGTATCAGGGTTTTGAGTATTTATTTTATTTTATCGTTTTGTAAGGCTGTGCATTGATAAGTTTCTCGTTCAGTTACATCTGTTATATTTTCAATCATTTTGTTAATGTTAGTAACACCATATACGAAAATAGGCGGAGGATTGGATTTTTTAGGAGTTTTGTTGTCATCTGTGGAATTATTACTCTTGTCTTCTTTTTCAGGTAGATTTTGTAGAGCGCTAAATTTGTTTTGGGTGCTGATCGGTTGTATATTATTAATATTAGTTGGAGTTTTAGGATTCTTTTTGAGTTTTTTATTAGTTTTAATTACTGGTTTAACTGTTTGCCAGTCGTAAGTTTTTTTTCCTTCGTTGTCACTTTCTTCCATGGAGGATTCTTCGCTAGTAGTCTGTGATGGTATGAATGATAGATGTGGGGTGTTTTGTTGGGAATTTATCATAAGGTTATGTTGAGTGTTTGGATGTGATTGGATATTGTTTAAATATACATTTGGAGGAAAATAATTTGTTGGGTTTTGTAGTAATGGTATTGAATTTAGATTTTGCGACAAGTTTGAGAATTGGGGCAAGGATTGATTATTGTAAGAATTTTGTGGTTGTAAGTCTTGAAAGCTTGGCATGCTGGGGAAGTTATATGTATATTCGTAGTTTTCGCGTGGTGGTTGAAAATTTATTGTAGATATTCCGGGGTTATATGGATCCGGGCAATTGATATTTTGAATTGGAAACATAATTTTGATTTGTTTATTTATAAAGAATTTGTTATTTGTACGTACGGTTTTATATGCTATATTTGACAAATGTCAAAATTTATTATTTCTAAAAATTCAATTTAAACCATATATATTCCATTTTTATATGATTTTCTTGATTTAGTAATATATTAAAATCTTCAAATAATTATCCAAAATTTCTTGAAATGTTCAAAATTCTTTGTAATAATAAAATCTTGATATTTCACACAATTTTTATAAATTAATTGGGACTGATAAGTACTTAAAGATAACAATTAAGTGTGATGTTTTATAAGCAAACCTTTCTAACCGTATAAGTTTATATTGTGACATAATCGTATTCATAAAGGTATGTATTCTTATTATCATTTTATAATTAAGCTACGTATTCCGTCATGGAAAATATGCAGGAGAAAAGACATAACGTTCCTTAGGGGTTAGTTGTGACATACAATTTGCGGCAGGTTGTGACTGTCACAACTTACCCCGTAAGCGATTTCTAGATATAAACACATTTATAATCAACGATTTACTTAGCAAAACGTTGTTTTATAAATATAGTGAGAATTTGTAAACGGAAGACTGATAGAGGAAAAACTTCACTTGATGTTTTTGAACGAGCAGCACATGAGGTTTTGGTGAATAAGAGATCACTGCGAACAGTTGCTGCTGATTTCGAAATTAACTACGTGACACTACAAAGATTCTGTAAAAAGCTTCAAAAGAGAGAGTCTGAAGGTAAGTAATTATTTTCAATTCAAGAGATTAGAAAAATACTAATCTAAAATGTGAATACAAACTCAATCGCCAAGTGTTGCCAGGTGAAATAGAGAATTGGCGGAAGGAATACTTTATTCATCAATCAAAATTACACTTTGGACTTATCCACAAAATAAGTTGGGAAATTAGCTTATGAATTTGCAATCAAAAATGGAATAACAGCCCGTCCAGCTTGGAACAGAGATGAAATGGCATCTGATGACTTGCTAACAGCCTTTTCAAAACGTCACGAAGCCTTCCTTTAGGATTCCAGAATCAACCAGTCTTAACCGAGCTACTAATTCAACCAAATAAACGTCACTGCTTTCTTATCACTCCTTCAAGAAGTTCCAGATCGCTATAAATTTGAGCATCACGACATTTATAATGTCGATGAAATGGGTGTAACAGCTGTGCAACGTCCACATAAAATTGTGGCCTAAAAGAGAATCAAACAAGTAGGTTTTGTGATATCCGCGGAGAGAGGTACCTTGGTCACATTTTGTTTTGCTACCAGTGTCAGTGGAAACTCAATTCCTCGTATGTTTTTATTCTCAAGGGAAAATTACAGAGATTATTTTGTCAATAACGTTCCACCTAGATGTTATTGGATCAGCTAATCCCTCTGGGTGGATAGCAACATTTTGCTAAATGTACTAGATCTTCAAAGGAAAAACCAGTATTACTGATACTAGACAACCACGACCCTCATCTATCGTTGAAAGGAATTACTTTCTGCAAAGAAAACGGAATTTTTGTAATCTCATTGCCGCCTCACTGTTCCCACAAACTGAAACCGTTGGATCGGTCAGTGTACGGTCTTCTAAAGAAATATATCAATACTGCTTGTGACGCCTGGATGCGTAACAATCCGGGCAAGACAATGTCCATTTACGACATATCAAAAACTGAAAAGGAGGCCCTGCCTTTAGCTGCAACTCCTAAAAATATTCAGACTGGGTTTACAGTTACGGGGGTTTATCCCTTCAATAGACATATCTTTTCAGATGAAGAGTTCCTTCCTTCAGTTGTTACTGATCGATCAAATCCTCAATTTTCACCAGAAGTAACCTTAGACCAACCACTCCAAGTGGATTCAAACTCAGCCAATGACAAAACACGGCTAGGTAATTTGCAAACTTCAAATGAAGACCAACTGAACCATATCGAAGAGTAAATAACTCCTTGAAATTCACCCATTACAGTGAGTCATCTCTAATATCACATGTAGAGTCATTATCTGGATCTTCTGACGTGTCCAACTATTATTCACCACAAGATCTGCGACCAACACGAAAAACAGGGAAACGGGTGACAACTAAAAAGGGACGAAAACGTGGCCGATCTGCTGTCTGGGCTGACATATTGTACTAGTACAAATTGCAGCGAATATTAACTGGTCCTTCCAGCGACAATTTTTAACAAATGATCTCTAGTTTATTATATTTTTCAGGTATCACATAGAAAACTAATTAATTGTAGGATTAGTTAAATTAAAGGTACCTATCTACTTCACAATTTGTGAATTTGTGATATTTCGAATGTTTGTGTAAAACGGGTGTGTACGTACAACAGTCCTGCGAGTACGATGCGCACTCAAAGTTCTGTAGAAAATTTTTGTGGTGGTTTACCACTCATGCTTGATACACTTGGGCTCGTCGTCCTATTTAGGCAAGTGTATCAAGCATTCGTGGCACCACCACAAAAATTGTCGACATAACTTTGAGTACTTATCGTATTATATATGAAAATATGTATATTGTAATGACAATTAACGATAGTAGAACAGAGGTACTTGTCGCCGTCATTTTGTTTTTTGTGGCGTCATAGGCCCCGCCCTCTGTGACATCTTTCCCACCACTTTGTGTATACGCTCACGTGGGGGACGTATTTTTGACCTAAAGATAAAAAAGATTTTATTTATTGTGTTTATTATTATTAATATTTATTAGGGCCAGTTTTGATATTTATCAAAATATTTCAAAGATATAAAACCTGGACATAGACCTTAAACGTATCGATTATGTTCTCTGCATTATTGATTTTTGATAGAAGCGGTCGACCTTGACGTTTTTGAGTTAACATGTATTTTATGTCTATTAATATAATGTATAGTAAGGCTAAAAAATAATTAAACATGATTGAAAATAGCTAAACTGCATTATTGATATCTTATAGAAATGGTGGCTTTGGAATTTTTAGTTAGTTAACATGTATTTATTTATTTAGGTCTATCTGAAATGAAGTTTAAACGTCATTCAGGCATAGATAACTGTATTTGTTTTACAATATGATTTTCTTTTTCGTGATGAGTATACCTATTATAAGGAAGATTGCATAATTATCCTAAAAGATGTTATTAAAATTATTATTACATTTCTTTTAATTCCCATCTACAGATTGTGACCTTTTTCCTATACGAACATGTATTTGTACATAGTTTAAATTATTGCACTTCGATGTCATTAAAATAAAACGAGTGATTCAATTATACCCAATTAGTTGGCTTACGGCAATAACATGCTTTAAATTATTTTACGTATAGAATGCATTTATTAAGCTGTTATACGATTTCATTAATATGAATCGGAAAGTGGCAACCACTCATTGGCATCGTGTTAAATTAATATGTGGCCCCCTTGGCTGGAAATAATATTCTAATAAGGGAGCCCTAATGCTAACTTGTAAGACAGCTATAATAACTTGTGTTAGTGTCCGCGCCCTCTTGTCGTATCTCCTTGGTTGGAAATAGTATTCTAATAAGGAGACACTAATGCTAACCTGTAAGATAGATATAGGGACTTGCTCTCGGGCCTTCGCCCCTTGCCGAGGCCCCATGGCTGGAAATAGTATTCTAATAAGGGGCCCTAATTCTATCTCACAAGGCAAGGCAAGTATAGGAACTTGTAGGGCCTGCGCCCCTTGTCATGGCCCCTTAACGATAAATTATATTCTAATAAGAGGCCCTTATGCTAGCTTTTAAGACAGCTATAAGAACTTGTGTTCGGGCCTTCGCCCGCCAGTCGTGGCCCCTTACTGCGAAATTCGCTTTGGGCTGTTGTAATAATAATCACTGTGTTGGAGAACTAAAACTGAACTGAATATTGTAATATACAACGTATACATACATACATAGTCTTGTAACGAAATAATTTGGGTTTTGTATATTTAGGTTACTTTGTTATTTCACTGTAAATTTCTGTAAAAGTTGTACATGTTTGCTCAAACCTTCTTTCTAGGAATGCTTACGTTGTTTCTGTTCATAACTTGAACCACATAATATTTCTAATTAATTTTACTATTAGCCTAATATAAATGTTCGTACCTTTGGTTATTCAAACGTTATAAATTCACATTTATTTAATATTTCATTTAAAATCTGCATTGTTACTCCTCTAGTGACGTATCCTAAAATATAGGTAATTAAGGTGAACTATATTACAAGCTTTTAGAAGTCCTCTCTAGATGGCGTTAGTGGAGAAATCACAATTTAGAATTTTTGTTTTTATTGATAGATAAAGGTCGATATAATAGATTTTGAATAATACAACTTTAACATAAAAATTACGTCTTCTTTCTTTCCTGTGGCGTCCATTTTGCCACGCTGAAAATTTTGGATGCCTTCTTGAAAAATTACTGTATATTACTATACGATTTAAATAATCGGATATATCTTCAAGAAGCATAATTTGCAATAAAACAATTGGTGCTTTTCTAATCATTATCTACAAGTTTTGTTGCTCGCTTACATGCGGTTTTAGAAAAATTTTCTTCGGCAAGATCGACGTTTGAAGACGTTTTAATCAAGACATGAATTATTGATGCTTTCGTAAAGCAAGGAAAGCACTTCGATAGATTCTCATTTCGACCGTTCCATCTAAGGCCTTCAACGAGTTACCTTCTCCTTTTACTTCAACGAATTACCTTCTCCTTTTAGTCTCAACGATTTAACTTCAACTAATACCTCCATATTATCTACATTCAAGTACTATTCTGGTTTAACGTCTGAATCGTAACTAAAATAAAACAGGATCGTGACAATTTCTGCATATGTTCGTGATCCGAGGGCATTGACTGAACGTAATTACTACCTGCTTATACAAAGGTTAGATGGTCCTATTTCTATTTCCTGAAGTACTTCCATTTTCCTACAATATCCTTGCTCATTCCATTCTGCACCACTGTCCAAGAGTCGGGACCACGGTGAATTTTATCTCTATTTAGGGGAGCGGCTCTTGGCGCCGACATATTTAACATCTTTTCTTCTCTCACCCCGCCCTATCGGACACTTTTGAGCTAGTTCGGTGTGCTCACTATCTGTGAATGAGCAGAGATACCTTTCCTTCTTCCTTTTTCTTCCAGCTCTCCTTTTAAACACGTAACAGTCTAACTAAACCCGCTTTGTGTTTTTACTTATGAATAGTTGATATAAAACTGGCTGTTGGTTTCTCCACCATTACGTTAATTTAGGTTGTAAATATACAAACAAACCTATTATCTCTATCACACTTATTGCAACTCGTATTTGTCTTTCCCTTTCGCATACTCGTTAGAGCGACCTTACATATACGAATTTATATAAAACGATGTTTATTATTTACAACATATATTTAAAATGATTTTACCTATATGATAAAACTGATTTTATGGAATGCAGTTATTATTATTAACCAGTTATACAATTTTATTAATATGAATTGGAAAGTAGTAATCACCCATTGACATCGTGTTAATTAATGTGTTTATAAATATTTTTAAATTTTGCTGCTGCAAAATACATGAAGGTCAAAATTAAATATTAGGTGAAATAATAATAAAAATTTTTACCCTGATGCAATGGCGTTTTTTATATAGACAGATTATCTTTCCTGATTTATTTGCATTTTCAATTACACACATATGTACTTCACATTATATTGGGTTTTACCAGGCTGGGATTTAATAGTCATGATAATTAGACACTTTTAAATTTTCTAATCTGAAATAAGAGTGACGCAATTTAGCTTATTTGAAATTTCATAGAGAACATCACTATTATCAAGATTTGAAATACATTTTATCTCATTCAACTCATCGTTTTTCATCTTGATGGATTATATTGTGATAGTTTATTAACAAGCCGTAGAACATCTAATATCCCTGATGCTAGTTCATAATAATAATAATGCTCATTCGCTGATGGTTACACTTTAAATACATGCAAAGGATAATATACAGCCTTTATCGGTCACTATTATTATTACATAAATGTGAGATTACTCTTAAATTAGTTGTTTTCAGCACGACCCTGGAAATACTACACACGCTTTCAAACCTTCTTCCTCGTTCTCAGAAGCTGAACCATATTCATCTTCATAAATTTATCTTTGCCCGATTTCGAGGCAGTAGTACGTTTTCTATTTTATCTTTAGATATTTTCTATTGTTACTAATTTAGCGAACCACTAACATTAGCACATACATAAATTACAAGGTATTTAAACTGACTCTGTATTATTGGTATTTTATAGAAGTGGCCGATCCCGGAATTTTTAAATGTTAGTCAAATAAGACAGATGTAGGAACTTGCTCTCGCCTTTCATCCCTTGCTGTGGCCCCCATGGCTGGTAATGGTATTCTAATAAGGGTGCCCTAATTCTATCTTATAAGGCAGGTATAGGAACATGTGTTAGTGCCTGCGCCCCTTGTCGTGGCCCCCTTAACGATAAGTAGTATTCTAATAAAGGGCCCTAATGGTAACTTATAAGACAAGTATAGGAACCTGTGTTGCGAAATCTGAATTTGTGTCGCTATCTACTCGTGTATGGACTAATGAATATTTTCTGTAATAAAGGTGGCGCTATTTAGTGACTTAAGTGACTTACACCTCGAATTGTGTACTACACTTTTTCTACGACCATCCATTTTATATCTGTAACTACGAGCTGCAAAAACGGAAGTCAATTTATAAATCAGATTGAAATCGAAATTCACATTGATTTGAAAATAAGTACTTACCCTGTGTTCAATAATAATAAGTCAGAAAAAGACCTCTTTTAGTCTATATTTATTAAAATTTACAATTGAATAATCTAACACGTTATTTTTCAGTATAGTAATTATAATTGATAGTGAAATTTTTGCAGTGTTTCAATATTAATGGTCTAGATGAAGCGTTGTGTGATAGAACAGTGGTAGATGTTGTTGAATTGTTTTCCTCAACGGTAAGTTTTAGATTTTGCTCCAGAGAAGCAGAAGTTGCAGCTGCGGTCTCCATTATTTTATCTGTAGTTACAGTCTGGTTGTTTTCCTAGACTGCAAAATCCAAAACAACTAGAAGTTGTAGCTATTGTCCCCATTATTTTATCTGCAGTTGTAGTCTGATTGAAAAGAGAATTATCTACATAGCCCTACGCCACCGCCGAAGAACGCCACCCTCCATGGCGCTTAAGGGCAAGTAAATCCCCACCAGCATTCACTAAAAGGGTGGCTGAGGTTCTGCGAAAACATCGACTTGTATACGACGAAGGATTTTCCAAGTCCAAATACTGCGCAGTTTGTTTCGGGACATTGCCAATTTTATTAATTCCCACAACTTGCTTTGTACATCTCCCTTTTTGGTAATTCGTGAAAAATTGGTTGATGTTTGTCTCTTTAAGTTTAAGACGAATATCTTTAATTTCTGCTTGCGACAGGCTCCGCTTATTCCAATAATTAGAACAGTCTGCAATAAACGATAATATTGATACACTGAGAGATTTTTTTTATTTTTTGCTTTTGTGAGCAGAAAATTGAAATCTGTAGCGTCTTCTATAAACTTATTAACTTGAGCAGCCGTTAATATCTTGGATTTTTTACTTCTGAATCCATCGGATTGTCTTTTCAAAAACGATTTTAATTTGTAATACTTCGCAATATTGAGATTATGTTTTCACTATTAAAACACTTCGCAGCATCGAATACAGGTCCCAAAGAAAAGAAGGTTTGAATTGCTTGCTCATTTCGCCAAAATAGGCACATTTTCCGAAAAAGACAACACTATTTTTTAAACGCCAATCTATGGATTTACTGTAAACAACTTCATAACGCACTTTGGATTTTTCCCGGAGAAGATCCGCTATGGTATGTTCTGCTAGTTGCCTAATTTCTGGCGGAGTTCCAACAATTTCTTCCGTGGAGTCACTTTCACTCATTTTAACAATAAATAAATGAATTATTAATAATAATTAAACCAAAATAACGCCAATGTAACGCCTTGTGTATTCAAAAATGATTAATGTCAAATTAATTTGTCTAGGCCACTTGATTGAAGCTTTGTCATAATAATTGATATAGTGCATTTCACGAGTAATTAGACCTCTACAATATGGTCGCCATTTAAATTTGTCACCAAATAAAGCGCGGGACCACTCATTGGCGTAGTACCTTTTGTCATATAAAAAAAAGTGAAAAACTTATTTGAATAAATTTATTATTAATAAATTCGCCATCACCACGCTCACCTAGTATTATTATTATATACTATTTTAACTATTTTAATACAAATTTTAAAAAAATGAACAAGTATGTAGTAAATAATTTTTTTATTAATAATTATTGCGTAATTAAAAATCGCATAATTATAAACATTTAAAATAAAAAAAAAGTTGCTCTATAACTGTGCAAATTTTCAATAAAGTTCTTGTCTTCAGTTAAAACAAGACTTTCTTCCATTTTAGTATAAAAACTACACAATCACTACAACCGTTACAAATTATTGTTTACAGTATAATGGCAAAATGGAAAATTGATTCCACATTTATAAGCAAAGCAAGTGGTCATTAATGATTTCTAATTCACATTATGCTAATCGAGTAATTTGCAGTTTCAACATTAATTAAGAATTAGTAATTGTAAATTTTCAGAAATTCTTAACAATAATGATATTTGTCTGGAACATTCTTTTATTTTAACGATGTTTATTTCTTCTAATAATTAATTTAATTGAAAAATTTTCAATTTTACTAACCTAAGTTACCACTCCGCGTGATACGTTACTGAGTTGGCAAATAATATTTTAAGACATTTGAAGGTCGTATTTGTTATTATATTTGTCTTTTGCTGTTATAATGTTGTAGGAAAGGATGGAAAATGCGGTTCAGAGTAACCAACTGAAATATCCCTTTCATTACAATGTTACACTTATAGCATTTTAGTTATTTTATAATTGGATGTTGTTCATAGTGGAATGGCAGCCATATTATAGAGGTCTAATTATTCGTGAAATGCACTTTACGTAATATATTACGTGCATGTTTCATAATGCCACGGTTATTAATCAACAAACGATTGCGTTCTTGCCTACTTACTATGGGTTTTAATTCGTGAGGTTTTAAGGAAACGCAGCGTTTCTTAATAATACACTTTATTAAAAGAAACGCACGAAAAAAAAACTTTACCAAACAAGAACTCAAAATAAAGCTGACCACCCGTACATCGTTACGTTTTTTTTTTTCTGCAGAGGGCGCCAGCGGACAGTGAACAGTAATTTATACAGTGTTACCAATACACATATATTTTAGAGTGCGTTCGAGAACGTGCATAAATGTGTACTTAAAACACACAAGTGTTATCCAACACCCTCTCGCAATTCTGTGTTAACCATTACAAAAACTTAACTATACGCCAGTTAACACAAAACTTACATTTGTATTTAGATAAACGAATAATAAAACTAAAATAATTCGACATTTATCATCCTACGGTCAGAATATCTGCCTGTTGTTTGTCGGTATTAACATATTTTAAAATTATTTTGTTGTCAGTTAAACAATCTCGTACAAAATAATATTTTATATCGATGTGTTTTATTCTCTTCGACTCAAGTGTTGATGCCATCTTGATGCAAGATTGATTATCTTCGAATACTGTTATTGGATATACATTTATTGGTAAAAACTCCATCAACAATTGACTCAAAAATAAACTTTCTGTAACACAAGCAGACAAAGCTAAATATTCAGATTCTGCGCTGGAAAGCGACACAACATTTTGTTTTCTTGTTCTTCGCTTAACCCGCACTGGCGAAATCCGCGAGCCACTAACCTAGCCTTTTTTACGAACTCACCATTAACTTCTTTTTCTTTGAACACCCACTTTGAGTCTATCACTTTAACTCCTTCAGGTCGTTCAACTAGTTGCCACGTCTCATTTTCTTTTATGGAATTTAGTTCTTCCTCTATTGCTTTCTTCCAACTTTCATATTTCACCGTTTCTTGATAGTTTCTTGGTACTTCCGAGGGTAGATTTCCTGCTAAGAGTGCAGTTTTTAAATTAGTTTCATCATAATCTTCATTTAAGACATAATCTTGTAGATATTTAGGTGTCTTTCTTGTTCTTTTATCTTTCTTTTTATTCTTATCTTCATTTTCTTCTTCTTCAAGTTCTATGTCACTTTCAACTTTATCTTGTGTTTCTTCTACATTATTTTCATTTACTTTTTCAATCTTTTCTTATCTGTTTTCTACAACTATGTTACCTGCTTTCTTCATTTCATCAAAGATTATATTTCTTCCGTGAACTATTTTTCTGTCACTTGGATTCCATAGCCTGTACCCATTATCAGCATAACCAACGAATGTCAATTTTTGGCTTCTACTCTCTAATTTTGATTGTCGAAGGTTATATGCTATACAGCCAAAAATCTTTATTTTACTCAAATCTGGTTTATAGCCAAACCAAATTTCAGAGGGTACTTGTTTATTAGGTAAAGTCGAAGTAGGGGTTCTGTTCATTAAATATATGGCAGTTCTTACAGCTTCTCCCCAAAGTTATTTATCCAATTTTGCATCTATTATGAGGTACCTTGCTTTATCTAGTATAGTTCTATTTAGCCTTTCGGCTAACCCATTTTGCTCAGGGTTTTTTGGGACCGTATATTGCAATTTTATGCCTTGTTTCTTACAAAAATTTTGAAACTTGTGTGAAGGATATTCCCTTCCGTTATCACATATTATTCTTTCTATATTAGTATTAAATTTCGGCCCTGTTTCTTCAAATTTACTAAAAACCTCGCTTTTTTAGTGATAAGATAACACACAGAAGTGGGAGAAATGGTCTAAAAAAGTGACATAATACCTTTTTTCATCATGTGTAGCAGGGTTGATTGGACCACACACATCACTAGACACCACTTCTAGTACTATTTTCGCTTTTCTTTCTTCCTCTAAAATTCTGAAAGGTAGTCTAGTCTGTTTGGCTTCGATACATGTTTCACATACTTCTGGTGGTGGAAATTTACTCGAATGACCCAATCTTCTGTGAATCAGCATCTGATTTTCTGCGCTACTTACATTAGCTTTTCCTTGACATCTTGAAGATCACTATATACAAATTTCCTTGTTTATTACCTTTTAATATTACTTTACTTCTATTCTGTACTTCCTGATTTTTAAAAATGACTTCGCATTGCGTTGTGTGACAGTTCCTTGCATACCCATACATCGCTTATAATAACTTTTGCATCGGTGTCATTAAATAAGCATAGATCACCTTCTTTTATTACTAGCATATTCTGACCTCTTTTTGCAACATTAACTTGATGATTTACCTGCTTTTCATTGGTTATTTTCTCTTGAAAATCAATCTGTAATAAGTTATGGGTCGCTCCGCAGTCCACAACAAACATTAATTCTTGTAGATCAGATTTTTCTATAATGTATGTCGAACTGTTGCCTTCTTTCACATCAGCTGTCAAAAATGATATTTCTTCTTCGTTTTTGCCTTCTTGTTCTACTACACTTGCCTGTTTCGGTTTATTCTTCGGGCAGTTTCGTTTCATATGCCCAACTTCGTGACAAAAACGACATTTAAATGGAAAATACGTAGAATTTCTACTTGTATTTCCTGGATTTTGATTCCACTGCTTGTTTCTATAACCAAGAAATGCTACATTTCTATTTTCTGACTTACCACCTTTCTGTTTTCTAGATTCCTCAAGCAAAAGTTTGTTCTTTACGAAGTCTATTGTTACCTTCGACTCATCTTGTGAGAACAGTACATCGATAGCTGTTGTCGCCGCCTGAAGACTTTCTGGCATCGCTGACAGTAGTCGACAAATCAATTCGTTCTCAGGAATATCACCTCCTACTGCTTTTAATTCCGACACAACTTGGTCAAATTCTAATAAAAATGTAGTTAATGATGTTTGTTCCGTAAACTTTAATCCACGTAACATTCTCTGAAGTTGGACTTGGGAAAACAACCCCTTCTTATTATACGTACTTTCCAATGTATCCATTATTTCCTTTGCTGTTTTCTTAGTTTTAATTGTTTCCAGCATGTTGTCGGATATACACTGAACAATGATATTACGGGCTTTAATATCATTCTTGCTAAATACTGCAAGTTCTGGGTCTGCTACTGGAGGTTCCTTGATTAGAACTTCTAACACACTGGCCTGCTCTAACAACAACTTGATCCTAAATTCCCAGTTTGAAAAATTGCTTTCATCAAACGGTTTCACTGTGAACAGTTGTTGATTTCCGTCAGCCATGATAAATTCTCTTTTTAACCTCACAAATTTTCCTGAACTATTTCTTTAAGTTCTACACGAATTCTGGGTCCATAACCTATGGGTTTGAATTCGTGAGGTTTTAAGGAAACGCAGAGTTTCTGAATAATACACTTTATTAAAAGAAACGCATTTAAGATACGAAAAAAAGCTTTACAAAACGAGAACTCAAAATAAAGCTGACCGCCCGTACATCGTTACGTTTTTTTTCTGCAGAGGGCGCCAGCGGACAGTGAACAGTAATTTATGCAGTGTTACCAATACACATATATTTTAGAGTGCGTTCGAGAACGTGCATCAATGTGTACTTAAAACACAGAAGTGTTCTCCAACACTTACTACTATAGGAGTAGAAAAAAAAGATAATATACTGCTAAATTACCATTTGTTAATTTCTGAACGTATAAACATACATAACGGACTGTTAATTGCTGAACGTGATAGTAAATTTTCAAACCTAATATTGATTGGCAACAAAATCTACGCCATACGTTTTTTCTCACCTAGATGACGTAACTACAAATGGGTATAATGACAAGTATATATACTTTGGTACGTTGTTTTAATTCATTAATGACGTACATTGGAAAACTCGTTAAACTCCTATATCCTAGTTTAAGTAAGATTGCTTTTGTCACTTTTGAGATAGTTATTAAAATTATACAAATTTGGTATAATGTAATTTTATTTAAGAAGTTTAAGCAAATGTGACGTAACAGTAAATGAACCTAGAGATAAATTAATTGCAACAAGAGAAACAATATTTAGTAACATTCAGAGTTAAATTTTGTTTTTATTATTGTGTCCCACCCCGTATAAACAAGAATGCATATATAAAATTTGGGCCATCTAGCGGTTAATCAATGAAATAACACTGATAAAAATTACGTGTCGCCAACATTATCATTTTAAAATTCTTCAATACAAGTGCTTATACGTGAAACATCAAAAATGACCACAAAAATTATTATTTATATCTTTATTATTGAAGTATTATATGCAACACAAATTGTAAACGGTAATTAAACTTTAGTTGTTAATTGTATCATTAACCAAAGCTTTGCTTTAATTCAAATAAGAAATAAAAACTATAATTGCACGTAAATTGTGTGTGGCGCAATGTGATTGGTCTATTTAAATACAAAAGCGTGGCATTTAAAACACTTCTTATTTTAGCTGCTCGTCAAAGGTACGTTACATGCGGCTCAGTACTCAAATTACTTAATTCTGATTATCGTGTCCGATTACATTCACATGATGTTAAATATGGAACAGGGAGCGGACAACAATCGGTAACCGGTAATGAATTGCAAGAAGATGTTAACAGTCATTGGCTAATTAAATCAGAAACAGGAAAAATATGTGCACGAGGCGATTTTATAAAATGTGGCTCGACAATACGTCTTGAACATTTAGCAACGGGTAAAAATTTACACTCACACTATTTCTCAAGTCCTTTATCATCTAATCAAGAAATTAGTTGTTATGGGGAAGATGGTGTTGGAGATTCCGGTGATCATTGGGTTGTAGTGTGCTCAGGTTTGCATAAACTACTCCTAATCATTATATCAAATGTGTTATTATAGGTGATCATTGGACTCGTGATGACAGTATTATGTTGAAACACGTAGATACCAGTCAGTATTTGGCAGCATCAGGTCGTACTTTTGGACGTCCGATTAATGGTCAAATGGAAATTGTTGGTGTACACAGTTCAAGTGGTGCAGTTCATTGGCAAGCTGCCGAAGGTGTGTACTTGCACACTCCTGATCTTACTGCTAAACATATACATACCATGCATACAGAGCTTTAATGAAATTAGGTAGTTTATTTTCAAATTAGAATTTGCTATTTATTGTGATTTGTACATTGACTTGTGATATATATTAATTAAATATAGTGTTATACCATTAGTTTTAGAGTGCACTAACCTGTAATATTTAAAGATAAATGTAGATGTATGCAATTGTTATTTCACTAGAATTTAATTTTTCAATAATTGAAATTTTTGTAAAATAAGTATTTCAAGCTTATATGTTCGGTTAATAAAATTATTATTAAAACTTCGTTTTATGTATAGAGTTCTGTCGTTTGTAAAATTACGCTCAATGGGTCTATCAAATTTGTCTCACTTTGTCAAAATAATGTTCTCACTGGTTTTGCACATTTTAAGTGTAACCGTTGACTGAAAACTTTACTCAATGGTGTAACGAAGATCATTTTTAACGTGCACTTTATTAACAGAGTTACATTCAGATTACACATCAAAATGTATTGTGTAGAAAGAAATTATTTAGCACTATATTAGTGTAATGTTGAAACTAAATTAACTTTACCAAAAATATTATAAATTATTAAAGTTTAAATTAAAAATATTTTTGCCAATATGCGTTTATTTGGCGTGCCTCTGATATAATGGACCATTTTGTTCAAGAGTTTGATTTTAAATTGTTTATTAGTTTAATTTGACTCTTTAGACAAACACGTTACATAGCAAATGAATGGTGCATCTATAAAAATAATGCAAAACCAGTTTCTGATACTGAGATAATTTGCGCACTATATAAATCAATTTTATATTATTTATTATAATCCACAAAATTGAAAAATGTATAATATTGAACTTAAAATACTGGCCTTGAACCATCAATTCAATAATACGGAAAACAACAAATTTTACTTTAGTTAAAAGAACACTATTAGCAGTGTTTATTGTCAAAACGTAGACTATATCGTCATCACCAGGATGAACTTTGAGGATACTAGCCAAACTCCATTGGTGAGGTGGTAGGTCTCTGCTGTAGAGTTGACAATTATTCTCTGAAACAGCGAGTCCAGCAACTTAGTTTTATTTGTTATAACAACTTCAATCTTGGCAGTCGATTTGGCAAAATGTCTACTATGTTGAGATCTGATATTGATGTTAATACGCTTGCAGTTAAAAAATGCGCGTTTGAGTAGAAGAAGGTGATAGAGGACTTAATTTAAAATAGATTCAGTCTATGCAAGTATTGTGAATAGCTCTTTGTATTGTTAATAACTGTGTAGATGACGTTCAACACTTTCTATTCTAAACTCTGACAAGCCACCAAAATATAGGAACCTAAGTAGAATAAAGTGCAGTTGATTGAATGAAAAACTCGTGTAATTCGTTTAATTCTTTCGGGATCCGTTTAAGGTTGGATGATCATCGTAATTGTTTGTGAAAATTTTGAAATAATATTTTGGTACTTTGGTAGTACTTATGGTGTTTTCCATCTCACAAAATTGGATATTTGGAATCAAAATTTAATTTATAATGTTTTATTAGCCCACCTACTCTTATAAGTCCTCTTTCGTCAATAAATGATGCTAAAAATAATTTATGATTTTTTTGTTATATGAGATTTGTTCTTTCAGGATTTTCAATGCATCATAAACTGGATAGATCTGTCAGAAATTTATTAGTTGATTTGTACTATTATTTAATAGTTTTAGTGTTAGGCTTCTAAATTCTTTTGTAATTTCAAATTTGAACTAAATAATGTACAGTTCTATTCAATAGAATTACGTACATTAATTTTTAAGTAGATTGAACAGACTTTGGTATCCATAGCTACATTAGTATGACAATTCTAAAGTCAAAATTACTTATTGTGCTTTAATTTTATTATTACTTAAGATGTTTGTGTTAAATAAATAATTTTATTTTTCTTAAATTGAATTTGTAATTGCAATGTTGTTGAATTATGCAAACAATACAATTCCATAAATACTGAAACAATATATCAACCTATATGTTATTAAAGGATTAGTTTTGAGATTTGTGTAGCCCAAGAAACACGCTTTACAGTATCAAATAAATTCCAAAAATCACAACCAAGAGTTGTACTAGATTTTATTGGATAGAACTGTACATATGTAAGGTAAAACTCATATGAGTTTCTTGATGCAACAAAATGTACCGTAAAAATTTATTCATTTCTTATTTGATATAATTTAACTTTAATTGGTTTATTTCGGTTATGGATTGACTTGACTGATTGGTTATTGGTGGAAGTATTGCCGTAAAAGAAATTTAAATCAGATAGCCAAGATTGGTCCGTAATTTGAACTAAATGCATATATGTAAGCTAATACTCATTTGAATTTTGTCGATGTAAGAAAAGTTATGGTAAAAGTTAATTCATTTCTTATATAAAATAACTTAGCTTCAATTCCTTTTATTTCAGGTATTATGTCAGGAGTGAGTTGAGTTGACATTAGTTGTCAGTGGGAGTATTGTCGTACAAGGGAAATTCGAATGAGATAATCTAAATGGCTCGAGCCACCATAGTCGTGAATTCTGAAAATATTCACGATTAATTCCTCGGGAACAGATGTCCCCGGGATTTTTATCAGCTACTCTATTTGAAATAAAGGTTTACAGCTTTTCTTAGATTGTTATGCAGCCAACTTGCAATACAATTGTTGAGTGGGTCCACAAATAGTGGTTTGCAGTATTTATCGGAATTGCTTGCCTTACTTTATGCAATAGTTGCCATAGTAATAAAGCGCTACATAATTCATATCTGGGTATAGTTAGGCTATAATATAAGTTAACCCATAGCTTTTCTAAGTCTTTGGGAAATAGGTCATCCCACTCTAATAGATTTGGACTATCTGTTTTCCTAATTGTAGTAATTTTTTGATAATATAATTGGTTAGTAATTATGGTTTGATGTTAAACCTCTCGTATTCTGTATGCGAAGCTGTTCAATAGGGGGCCTAACGTTTTAAAATTCTTATCACCTAATCTTATGATATTGATTGGGTCACTTTTGTGAGTTAATAAAGCTGTCATGTTTGAGTTATTTGGGAACTGGTCTCTCAATGAAAATTTAGCTTTAAGTAATATATTTGAAATCACCTTACATGATTCAATCATCCACACAAAAATTGTAAGTGCAGAAGAGGTGTATTTAAAAAGTATGGTTTTACAGGTTTGGTAGAACTTTCTAATCATAGAATGCACTGCAGGTGTCGGTTATTCTTATGTACTTCAATCTGCCTGTACATTTTTTCCCACCCTCTGTAACAGCAGAACTATTACAAACGATGTATAGTTTAGTAGTTAAGATTGTTTCACGTATTACACCATGGTGAATAAGAAAAAATTATAACTTATTTAAGCAATTATTTGATTTATCCCAGTGATTCGGTTGTTTTTACCTAACTGAATTTGCTCATAGGTGAGCAAAGTTCAAAACAATCATGCTCCTATTAGTAAATAGTAAAAAATGTATCACCTATAGTAGGTACATGTAAACATGACATAATTAGTTTAGTCTACCAGCCTATTAGTGGCAAAGGTAGGTGACTGGTAAATGAAAGATTCCAAGTTCGAATCCAAGAGTAGTCAAGTGCTTGGGAAAAAGTTAAAGTTAAGTGAATTCGACTCAAGTGCGGAAACAGTCCTTCTTAGGACTAAACCTGATGACGAAAGCAGTACCCGCTTCCGAAACGTCGTGCTATCCAAACAAAAACTGTAGGAATAGGCCGCTCAACCCAACTAATATGATACCATAGTTATAAAACATAATAATACACGTCATAATTGTAGCAAAATCATACATAGATTCAAAATAAACCCACATTGGGAAGTAAGAATTAATATTGCATTGTTAATGTCAGCAATAGTCTGTATTATATTATGTAACTTTGGCCTTATATTAGTTGAGTTGATCGCCCTATTTCTACAGTTCTTATAGCGTGATGTTTCGGAAGTGAACTTTGCTTTCTTCATCAGACTTAGTACTGTGAAGGACTTCACACTTAAATACTTTCAGATTAGACCTGATACCACGTATGTTGCAATAATGAATCCGGATGTTGGTACTTTCGATGGCCGGGGTTTCTAGAATCCTGCCCTCCCGGGCATCCGAATGGGGCAGAATTTTATTCCTGGCAGATCTTGCTCTTCCTAGCCTTGCTCTTGGCATTGACGATTCCCCCCCCCCCCCCCACCCACAAAATCCTTGGGACGGATCGGCGAATCGATATGAAAGTGTGAGCTTCTCGCTCCACTTACCTGGGGTATAGCGTCTGATTTAGAACTTGTCATTTTAAGGGTTTAGCCGTTAAAACGCCGCGCTTTACAAGTCGTGTTGGCGAGTACATGAGGGATAAAGGAGAAGGTGACCGGCAGCCCTTACCGAGCTGAGAAAATTGGAGCACCAATGTTAAGGAGCCCATGGTAAAGGTGGTGGTATTACACCGGGCGGCATTGGGTATACATGCCTTCCACCTATGAAGTAGAATATTAGAGCTGAAAAGGAAGCATTAATTAGTTTACATTGCATCTTACAAGAAAAAGAGGTTTTTTTTTGTACGAATGCTGAATAAAGTAATTGTACTTAAAACAAAGCAGGATATTCATTAACCTAATCTAATTAAAAGGGATCGATCATCAACATTAGAACTTTCTAGCTTGTACAATTCATTGGACCGACACGCTCCATACAAACCCAGTACCGCAACAACCTGTAATTTAAAAGTCACCATTTCTAAACGTTTTACCTTCACAAATAGATAGTCGTCATCTGAACTTTCTTTTAAAAATCGCATATTATCCGATTCAAAGACTTTGGACTTTTTAAACTTATAACCATCACTCAGCTTCTTCAGCAATGCAATCAGTTTGCTGTATCCGAAAACACTATGTGTAATTATTTGAGAGAGCTCATACACTTGACATATTATTTACTTTGAAATGTCACAATTTTCATTCACTAACAGCGTAGACTTTATCATCGAGTAATACGACCACAATGCTGATGGCTTCACTTTCTTTGACTTTTCCGTAAAGTATTCCAGATGTACCTTTTCACTCATATAATTTCTATTCTTTACGCTTTTCCACGTATATTCCTTTTGGTATGTCAACCTCGATTTTTGGGGCAATAATGTACCCACTGCCTCCATCACCTGTTCTTCCACATCTGAGGGAAGTTTTTCTTGTTCGAAATCGGTTTCCCAATTATTTTCACTAATTTTTACTCGCACTGTATTCAGAAAATCACACAAAAGCACATAGAATAAACCACAAATTCTGATAAACAAAATTTTGTTTTATTCAGTGTCAACCCGTACTACTGAGATTTTAAAACGTGACTAACTCAATTAATATTTCTTTAATTTTTCGTTAAAAATTTACTATAGAAAAAACATAATGTTGTACACGATGATAAAATACAACTATCGACGCATGAACATTAATTCATTCATTGATAAAATTGTATTTTATCGTCTTGTATAACAAATAACTATTTAGGATAACTATGCAAGCTCTTTTTTATACGTTCATAACCAAAACAGGCAACATTGTAGAAACAAAAATAATAATCTATGTCAGAATGATGTTTAAAATTTCATAATTCTCAGATAGAGATTAATAGACATAAATACATGTTAACTTAAAAAGAAATCCAAAACCGCCCGCATTTATAAGATATCAATAATATAGTTTAACCATTTTCATTCATATTTAATTAATTTTTAGACTTACCTTGCCTTATATTGAGAAAGTATATAAGGAAAAGTTGTGTAAAATTAAATTTTCTTTAAAAAAATATGTCTACACTTTTTCTTATAAAATTAATCGTTATTCAGACATTGAACAAATTTGAACTAACACTTAAATTCTGCATTGGGATAAAAACATAAAACATAATTAATCGATATGTTTAAGGCTTATATCCAGATATTTTTATATATTTGAAATATCCAGCTGTTAGAAATGTTTGATATAAACCAAAAAACTGACCCTAATAAACCTCCCTCTCCGCTGCTGGATTTCTGCCAAAATGTAATCAGCTCCAAGCCAAATGAAAACAAGCTTAAATACAAAATTTTAAGTACTGGAGTTATTGTGGATACTAACATACGCACACGCGCACGCGCGCACGCGCACGCGCACGCGCACGCGCACGCGCACGCACGCCACGCGCCACGCCCGCGCACGCGCACGCACGCCACCGCGCACGCACACACGCACCAGCACGCACACGCACACACGACACACACGCACACACGCACACACACGCACACACGCACACACGCTCAAACGCACACACGCACACACGCACACACGCACACACGCACACACGCACACACGCACACACGCACACAGCACACAGCACACACACGCACACACGCACACACGCACACGCACACACGCACACACGCACACACGCACACACACACACGACACACCACACACGCACACACACACCACACACGCACACACGCACAGCACACACGCACACCACCACACGCACACACGCACACACACACAGCACACACGCACACACACGCACACACCACCACACACGCACACACAGCACACCACACACGCACACACGCACACACGCACACACACACACACGCACACACGCACACACGCACACACGCACACACCACGCACAGCACGCACCACGCACCACGCACGCACGCACGCACACACGCACCACGCACGCACCACGCACGCACGCACGCACACACTCACGCACGCACGGACGTATGCACGCACGCACGCACGTACGCACGCACGCAAGAACGCACGCACGGACGCACGCACACGCACGCACGCACACGCACGCACCACGCACGCACGCACGCACGCACACGCACACACACACACACACACACACACACACACACACACACACACACATCCAGACATCATGGCCGATCTTGACGAAACTTGGACCGATTTAGCGATAGTAAAAAAAGTCGATTGCATAACCTTCTATACTTACATGTGTATATGTAGGTTAGAAGGTAAAAAGTCATCGATACTCAATACGTGGACTTTAGCTTCCAAGAATTTTAAACCTCTGAAACTTTCTTATTAATGCCATTTGATATAAAGCTGGAAGTTACTTAAGCATAAAAACAAACGCGTACTTGCGAGATGACCGGAAGAAATCGTTCCATGTGTATTGTTTTTGGCCCTACTACCTGCTCTATCCAGCGCCAGGTTTTTACCACACGAAGACAGGATGATAACTTATAGACCAGTTATATTTCAAAATTTTTACGACGAGTTTTGCATTACATCTATGTGTTTCAAAGGAAAACTTCAGAAATCATTGCAGTATTTCTATTTATACCGGAGATTTATTCAAGTCGAACGATATGTCAAAATCGAAACTCAACCGCCTCCCTACTATCCATCAAACTGTCCAGGCAGCTATATGCATAAAGGTATTGCATTAAAAACCCCATTAATGAGGTTAAGTAAACGAACAATTAGAATATGTTTTAATCGTCAACTGCTATACGTTAAACCGTGTCTACTTCCTTATACCACAAAGCTCGGAACAAATGGGCATAGAAAAAATGTCAACCAAGATTATGATAGAAGTGGCCTTTAACGTTTACATAATTACAAACAACTTAATTCTTCGACTTCGATTTACAAAAGGTTTGAGTGGTTATAATTAGCGTTTCCTTCTACCTACTGTCGATTTCGAGTCGAGGTTAAGGCGATTTTCTAAAGGCGTTATCTGGTGTTCCATCAATTTTTTTTCCAATTACGCATTTAAGACTCTCCTGACTTTAGCCAAGCTCCGCTTTAATCAAATGGTCTTCAGCGTAATCTGTTCCATTCACGATGGGTTTGTTGCTTTGACCATTTATATCTAAGATTACCTAGTAAATTACTAATTCTATACAGACACGATAAAAATTTACATGAATTGAATAAATCTCTGAATAAAAGCTCGTCATCCAGGCAGCTTGGAGCTCTCACTTTATAATGACCTGCCTTGGTTTGTACTGATATTTTCCAACCCCTCAGCACTTTAAATTAAACATAAAGGATTACCTCAGAAAATAAAAATCCCCTTACCACACCAACCACACACTCCTATAGTCTACCTCTGTAGGAGGCGAAGCGCGTAAAGTAAAAATAAAAATTAAGTGCAGCTCAGACTTTGGTCTCAGATGAAAGTGTACAATGTCAGAATTTAAACCTCGCCTTAACATTAAGCTCTTCCTTCCTTCCAAGGTAAAAATAATAAATCTATCCGATTGTAGTGTCAAATGAAAGTGTACAATTCCAGAATGGGAACCTCTGTTTGGTATCGCCTCTCTCTATAGTTCACCTCTCAAGGGAACGACGAGTGTGAGGGAAAAATATTTAAGCTACACTGCCAATTTTAGTGTTTAAAATCGTACAATATCACCATGTAAACTTCCCCTTAGCACCTCTCCCCATATAGAGACCTCCCTTTAGAAGCCCTGTCGTCCTTTAGTGTCTCTGAAGTCAAAAATAATACAGTGTTTGTTTTACACTACGCTTAGTATCGAATAAAACTGTATAAATATTTGTGTAATCAAAATATGAATCCAGATTCAAATGATAAAACTTTTAGGTCAGCGTTACAAAAAAGCATTTTTTTAATGCAATGATCTTACCCTTAATCCAAAGTCTTCCAGAGATAGGTAACACTCGTTGTGATGGAAGCACCAGTTAATCTCGTTATTCTCCACCACAAATGAGATCCTAAAGACAATTTTAAAATCTCTCATCACATAGTCACATTTAATTGCTTTATCAGCTCACTTCTGATGTCCGATTTTTAAGGTCACTGGAACAGATCGCGGGTAAACGATACAAGCACCATTTATTTTTTGAATTATACTACTTCTACGTATTGTGTTTTCGCTTTGTAATTTAGGTACTGCCTACCCTCAGTCTTCCGTGGTGTAAAATTTTATGGAAGCCAGCTGTCTTCATTTTTTTTATTAGGGTGATATACTATGTACCCTAACATTACAATGGTGAAAAATGACACAAAGAACACAAGTGTTACTATTTGTCCATGTTCCACACTCATCACTTGACGACTATTTTAAGAAAAACTTGCTTCTCGTGGACGGTTGGTAATCCGGTTTCATCAAGATCGTATATGTCTTTCACGAACCAAAGCGAAACTTGCGTTTTACATTGTTCAAATTTTCTAAAAAAAAAGTCTTTCGCGGGTGATTTAATAAAATTAATTTACATAGCGATGTTTGCTCTGGTGTTCACAATGAGAGATCGGTGCATTTTCCAAATTCCATAAGCCACTAGTCCTGTTACCTTGTTTTTTTGTTAAGCCATAGTGTACGTTAGTAGTGATATATATCCGGTTCTGGACCAGTGCAAGGTCACTCGCCTCTAGTGGTGAGAAATGGAAGCGTTTGGAACTTTTCAAGGTCAAACGTTTGGCCGAAAATTTAAATTTTTGGAGCTCTTCAAGGTCGAAATGTCAAGGTCAAAATTTAAAGCTAAAAATAGAAATTGCAAGGTCATCATCATGATCATATTACAATTCTTAGAAATCTAAAAATAGAATCTCTTCCAGGAGACAAGAAGAATGACAGGTTGTTGTTGTCTATGCTAAAAAGTAGACCAAGGTCAAATGGTACTTATATTAACTAAATTGAGCGAAGGTGGAACAGTTTTCTAACTAAAAGTAGGACAAGGTGGGTATTTACAAGTTTATACATGTTGTGAGAGGTACTCAAGTCAAGGACACATTGTTCGTATGTAAACCGCAGCGAGGTATGTTGAGATCACTCAGTCAGTTAGTAACTTGTAATTGTTAAACATGACAAATCGGAATTTTAATCTGGAATTATTGAAAATGGTAACACCATGCGTTGAGCCGGGTCATCTGGCGACAATGTCTTTATAAAAACACTTACCATATCTTGAATCTTTAGAAAAAAGTAGCGTTTTCTATTTTTGAAAGTCCTAAACAGAGAAAATGTAAGTAAATAAACTTTATTTCTTTTAGCGTCACTTTTCTCCTTCTCACTTATTTGGCGTTACATGAGCTTTTATTCACTCTCGCTTTTTATTATTTTAATAAGGAAGGTATTCTCACTTCTTCCTATTACACACTCACTTTTATCTTACTTTAATTCTTAATTTAGAGGGTAGCGTGACTATATGCTACTGTCACTCGTGCCTCGGCAATGATCACATCCTTTGGTTAGTTTCAACCAATTCTCACTACTAACTGACTACTCACTCAAACAGCAAGTCATGCCAACAGTTCATTTCCCTTCCCCCAATCCATTTATGCATTTGAAGATTGCCGTGTTTACTTAAATATTCTCTGATTAAATATGTACATTACTTATTGAAGTAAATTTAAGCTTATCGTTTTAATATTAAATAAACTGATATATAAACAATAAACAAACATTTCTTAATCTATAAAATACCACATATAACTATAAAATATCATATAACTTAGCACGAAATTTAAATTTTTCAGACACCCGTTACACAAATCAATTGATACGAAACGAGCGAATGAAGAACAGTGACATTGAAAGTGAGTGGTTGTGGTTGAAAATCACTGTTGTTAATGGTGCTGCATAGATATCTGTAAGAGGTTGCTGCAAAAATTTGGCTTAAAAATGCGGTTTTATGAGGTGTACTATCGAGAAAGAAGGAAGTGAATGGTGCAGTAAGAATGAAACAAGAGAAATTTATCGCGGCAGAAGGTGAGAAAAAGCAAAACAATTTTGAAGAAAATAAGAAACGTTTCTGGAAGTGGGTAAGAAACGCACAACGTGGTGTAAAGCAGAGTGCAATAGGAGTATAGGATGAGTACGGATTGTCAGAATGCTGGCAAGAACACTGTAAAAGATAATTCAACGGTTCCGTGGTTTATGTTGTTTAGCTCCTCTCAGCTCACGTGTACACGTAAATGAAATTACTGTACTTGACGTACACATAGTGCGTCCTGCTACTGGATTTCTTCCTTCTTTCTGGTAGGACAGCTTAATGGCGTTAGTCCTTACCTCCAAATAATAAGTCACGAGGGTGGTTCTTACTTAAGTATGTTGAGCCCATTCATAAATTCTTGAATTGTGGGATTGTTGATGAGGAACGCCTTAAGTTCGCAGCGCCACATTTCTACCAACTTATAACCGAAATGTTGGATGCATGGCAGTTTGGTGGCAGTTCAGCTCTAGTTATCTCCTTATCAGTAGCCTCCATGAACAATAAATCCTACATCGTTGGCCTGTAGAAATTCTCTCCTTACACAACACTGAAGGCGGATACGATGGTACAGCATTCTTTAAACGGGTCAACATAGTTTTCGGCTAAGTACTGCACCATTGCGGAATTCTTAATTATAGCATTTCAAAAACTATCTCTGCACAAACATCCCGTTGTATCCATAAAAATGTGGTGCAAGGAGTGGTCGACATCATCCTGGTTTCTTAAAATATTAAAGATGTGTGGAAAATGTCCTTCCGATCCTACGAAGCTGAGTGTTTTTGGAAGCGTGGTTAAAATCATAGGTGAAAGTTCAGAGACTGTAAATTTGATGTTATTGTTGCACGTTAGCAGGGTACTCTTTGTGCGCGTACTAATTACACCGAGCCCGTAGGGTGGTACCGGCACGACATGCTTAGCATTCGAGAGGTAATGGGTTCGATTCCCGTTACCGTCTACCTTGTATGAGGTTTTTTCAGGGAGTTTTCCTCATACACATGTAGCACCATGGTCACTCCGTGTATGCACACCATGTGCGGCTACTTAAGCGAATTCTGGGGTAGTATTTTCCCCCTCAGAACCCTAACTCCGTTCCTTCCGATCTTATCCTGACCACACCCACCCTTAATCCCACCATGCATATATACGTAATATATGTACGTATGCTGGGAATCCATGACTATGGTTGAAGGAGATTGGAAAGCTCAAACAGCCCGCCGTCCCCCTTGGGGAGAGAATGAAATACGTGACCTTTCCTTTCCATTTCGTACTAATTTATTTTCTCTTTAGTGCTAAAAAATTCTTCATTATTTTCTTCCTATGCAATCGCACATGGCCCCTACACTACACACCGTTGATTGTATCACTATCGTTTATACCCCAATACACAACTGTCGAGCGACACACTAACTTTGTTCATGTTTATATACGGTAGGGTTGTGTTCCTATGGTGTATCTTGCTTACAGCCAAAGTTATAAAACGCAAAGTCGTTTTGGATTTTTATGCTCACACGTGTAACATTGTTTCATACCGCATTTGTGATCTCTCTTTCTTTTCCATACACTTGATAGATAAGTAATGCACCTTTTAACTCTAACACTAATCGCACTTCACATGGGTCTTACTGTATAAGGGGGGGGGGGAGGGTAAATATATATGAAAGTAGCCACAGTCAGAATGGGGATTACACAGTAGTGTAGTTCGGAAAATAATTCTGGAGTTATCCAATGGGCTCGATTGTTCCTGTATAGCGGAACGTTGTACATAGCTCTATGGTTTTGTATTTGGACGTGAAACCTCCAGTCTGAAACCGCTGGGTTACTAATACGTATTATACCCTTATTTCTTCTACAAAAGTAAACTAAACTGATTCCTGTCATCCACTGGACGCTCTTTGAATTCGGGAATTAAGCATAGTACAACCATCAATAGATCGTTCGAAAAGAAGGATCATTTGCTCTGCAATACCTTGTCCACGTTTGCGAGCATCACGTTTGTGCTTAGTTGATCTAGTCTTCGGAACAAGAAGACCGGCTGTTTGTTAGAATACTTCTCACTATCCATAAGCATCCCGTTGCGATTATCAGCGTTGAAGAATGATGTGACGTAGCGTCCTAGGTCTTCTAAGAATTTCAACAACAAATAGACCGCGTTAGTATTACGACTTTAAAACAGTTTTTAATACTTACTTTTAGCTAGGCGAGTGGTAGCTTATAAGGTGATTATTATCATTAAATTTAACTCCTATGAATTTTTTAATTAGGCGCTCACGCTCATGTTGGTGCACACTCTCCTGGCTGGTGGTTGTTGAAGTTCTGAAATGCTGGAAGACCGGTGCAGTACTGCGGATGTACTTCTGGCAGCCTTTAATTGCGTACGGCATTCGTCCATTAAGGGCACTTTCCCCTTTGTAATTTACCTCAGGAGCGTGCAGTATGCTAATTACCCATACTTGAACAATTTACATAGAATCTTGTATTGAGCAAAAATCGTGAAGGTTACGTGTAACAAACGTTTTAAACAGGATGTGAATCGCTTCCAATTTTATAGCAACAACTTTTCCTTTAGCGCGTTGCTTTTCTAGAAAGTAAAAGCCGTAGAATTTTCTAGCAGCCTGCGTCCGTACATGCATGTGTGTGGCAATGCGTGTCTGTGTATGCGCGTGCGTGTGCTTGTGTTTGTGTGTGGGCATGTGGGAGCGCACGTGTGTGCGTGTGTACGCCTTCATGGATGTATGTTAATTCCCACGATAATTACAGACCGAAAATACATACGTACTTAAAAGTTTGTGTTTAAGCTTGTCTCCATTTCCCCTGGAGCTGATTAGATTTTGGAAAAAATTCAGAGGCGGAGGGGAGTTTATTTGGGGCTGTTTTTGATTTTTCTCAAATATTTCTGAAACAGCTGTGTGTTTTAAAGGTATAAAAATACCAATATATAGACCTCAATCATATAGATTAATTATTTTCTATGCAATTTTTTGATACGACGCGTAATTTAGCGGCAAAAATACCTAAGGATAGTGCAAATTTCTTCAATATCTAAATGATGATTAATTTTATAAGAAAATGTGTAGACATATTTTTTAAAGAAAATTTAATTTTACATAACTTTTCTTTATAAAGTTTCTTAATATAAAGAGAAATAAGTGTAAAAATTAAGTAAATATGATTGAAAATGCTTAAACTGTATTATCGGTAGCGGGCGGATTTGGAATTGTTTTAAATTAGCATCTAGATGTCTGTTAACCTCTATCTGACATGAAGTTTTAAACGTGTGTTTGACATAGATTCTTGTTTTTGTTTTTACAATGTTGCCTATTTTCGTAATGAACTTATTATAAAAGATGTTGCATAATCATCCTTAAAAAAACAAGCTGATACGTCTATCAAATTTAACATTGAGTGTCGACTTTCCTCACCCTCCCTATTCAGTATAAGACAATCTTTTACTGGAAATATCGCAAGGAGTATTTTATTATTTGAGTTTGTAGGTAAAATTGGAGTTGTTCTCCTTATTGGCGAAGGAACGGGGGGTGCGAATAAAACATGTACGATTGGCAAGTTAGAAATACAATCGACCTGTCCGAGCATTTTTACGCAAATATGTTTATCAATGATTTTATGGAATTTATTCGTTTCTTTTGGGAGCACTGTATACATGATTGTGTAAAAAAATATTGTTTCTACAAACGTCAAAAAAGGACACTTTTTTGATTTTCCTACGTTACCATAACAACTTGCGCGAAATAGTGTGTGAAACAGGGGTGTACTCGTGCCGGAACGCGCCGGGACGTCGTTCCGGCACTGGCTTTGGGAGAAAAAATTGTTTGTTTTGTTTTAAAAGCAATACTTTTAGGTTTGTAGTTTAATTAGAGTCGCGATAACATTTTGCTTTTAATAGTTTGATATAACCTTACCCCATATTACAATAATAAAGTTATGGCCTGCGTTCGGTAATGTATACCCTAGCAGCACCGAATATACATACTATATTTCAGAGATGTTATCCTAATATTAGATGTCATTTAAATATTGCAACCTATAATAGATATATCCTAAATATTATAAAACTAGATATAACGGATGTTTAAAGAATATCTACTTGCAATATATTTAATATATTATAAAGTGTTAATTATATTGTAAGATATATTCGAGATTATGTGTATATTACAAAAAGATGTAAACCCAATATTTCTTTTTGAGATATTGTGGATATTTCCCGAATATTATTAAAGCAGATGTAACAGATGTTTGAATGATATCTCCGTATAAGATATTTAATATATTATAAAGTTTTATAATTTTGTAAGATATATCCGAGATTGTGTGTTTATTACAAAAAGACATATAACCATCATTTATTTTTAAGATACAGTGGATGTTTGCCAAATATTTGTTAATGTCTTATTGTAATATAATGTTTCAAATCTTCCATAGTGGTTTTATGTACATTTTCCAACAAATATTTGCATACAAGATTTGAAAATGATATGAAAATATTGAAATTGGAATATTGACACAAAAGACGAATCTAAATACAATTAAGAAATCAAATTAACAAGCTTTACTATGTACTGATTTCCATTTCGTTGTTTTTTTTTTATAATTAATATTCTTGAAGATATTGTTAAAACAAGAAATCTCGGCAATTAACCATTACTTAAAAAAACTGTTTATACAAAAGATGTGTATAGTGATTATTTGAAATAACCTATATTTTTAAAAAATTGTGTAAATATTTATGAAGAAATTCAAAAAAAAACTTGAAGTGTCCCTCTATAAAGTACCCTTTCGGCTATCCGAATTATACTCAAAATTTAATATAATTACTGCATATATAAAAAACCCTTAAATACCAATGGTTTATCAAAATCGGCCGAGCCGTTCTTGAGATATCGTTTTTGCATATTATACGGACGGCCTAGGACAGAAAACTTTTCTCGCTTAATTATAATCTACTAACTGTAATTCGTAGAGAAAAGTGAAAAATAGAGTGAAAAATACGGTGTTAAAATTTACTGTGTTAAAATTTTCGGTTTTGAAATCGTCGCATGACACCCGCATATTTTATAAGATGTGGAGTAAGATCTATTTCATTTTTCCGTTAACGGAAAAGATCTCAAATTTTATATAATATACGTGTAGATTAATTTCCATTATGTTGAAGAGTATAATTAAAAATTTGGAAGAAAACAAGTAATACACGTTTAATCTTCTACGTTTCCTAATTATGTGATTATATTAACAATGCATTTCTTTTATAAATCCGTATTCACAACGTAGTTTTTGACTCTGATAGCAAGAATTTTGTAATGACAAATATAACGTTGAAATACTATTATTCCAGGAAAAGGAACATTTTACGACCTTTTTAATTCTACCTGCTTGTCGCCCCCCTGTTGTAATGTGTCTTTTGGATCTGTTATTTAGATATAATTATGATTAAAACATCGTTAATATTATAATTTGATTAAATTTTAATAAATATTTTCCGACACAACAACAAACGGTTTACACAATTAAATGTTTTGGTACATATAATACGTCATGTGTGCTAAATGCTTTACATTATTATAACTTGGACTTTATTTCTTTCATCTTTCTCTATTTCTCTGTAGATATTATTTTGGTACAATATTGAAAAATCCTCGGGGGTAATTTAAATGTGTACAAATAACAACCACTTAAAAATTTAAATTCGGTTTAACGATTATTTGTTTCAAAACGGCTATAAGATGTACATGTAAAATTTAAAAATTCAATTTGATAAAGAAGTATATGAAAAGACGGGTTCTAAACCAGCTTAGGGAAACAGATGAAAGGATTACTGCATTGGGTGGAAGTAAACTTTCAAGATCTATGGATGTTTATGATGTATGCTTAATTGTCTTTTAAGAAACAAAAGCGGTAAAAATCACAATGAAAACTTTGTATACCCTATAACGTTTCTGTATGTATTTTTCTCCCTTAAATTTAAAGCTTATTGTCAAAGTTTGTCCTTGGTTTACCTGCTTTTTAGAAATATGGCGTCGCAAAAACTGCACCGTAATCCTAAAATGAGAATTATCGGTATATTTGAAAAGTAATCGTTGTATTAGTCATTTGCTTTTCAACAGTTGCACTGCAAACGTTTTTTTTTATATTTGTCGGTCAATTTTTTAAGTGCGGTTAAAAACAATTTTACTGGACAAGGTAAGTGTTTTTTTATACTTTTATAAATCCTTATATTTGTATTTCTAAACATGTCTGCCAAATATAGAAAAGCAAAAAACCGCTTTATAGAGAAAGTTATTAAACAACATCAAGCATTTCACCCAAATTTAACTTTTAGTAATGATAGTAACAATGCAGTAGATATTCAGATAAGTTCCACTTCAAATTCTGTTGATCCCGTAATTACAGAACCTATCCAATCAGTTGTAAATGTTCGCTACAATTGCTTACTTGATCATTCTACGGCTATCATCCCATATAATACAACTTTAAATAATTTAGCTGAAACTCCTGTAAATGATAGTACAGAAACAAAATTATACTTCAGCCACCCGTAACCAAGTGAATTATCCTTTAAAAGGTCTACAACCTTTTTTCCCAATTGCAATCTTCCTTTAGATAGTAGATCTTGATCTTGATTATGTTGCAGATTCAGCTGTTGTACCTTGTTGGTGGGGAAACGCCGCACAAGTCTATTTATTTACAAATGGGAAAATTATTGACACCATATGTTGCAGTCAACTACTCCGGCGTAGGAAAAAAAAAGAAATTACCTTTTTGTAGCCTCACACTGTTTAGTGTCGTTGTAGGTAAGTTTATTATATACATCTAAATTAAATGATATTATTTGTATTAAATTGATGAAAATTTTAATCTATATATATATATATATATATATATATATATATATATATATATATATATACATACATATATACATTAAATAAAACATCCATTATCGGAAAATCGGAAAAATCAAACTTAAAACAGGTTTTTTGGAATAAAGTTTTAATACAATGCATTTTTTCAGAGGCTACCACACGACGACACACAACAGCTACTGATGAGGAGATAAGGAAGTCAGTTGCCCTTTATTTAGCCACCTCCAAGGATCGATTAATTCGAAAAGAAAAAACAATTTAATTTATATATATATATATATATATATATATATATATATATATATATATAGTGTGAATTGTGTAGAATTTAAATGCGGACTACGTGCACCAACCTGAACATTTTTATTTATTGTGAAATTTGAATGTACCTATGCCTACATTTGTTGCCATAAAATTTCAGATAAAATTAATTTAACAATATGCATTAAAACCACAAAATTCGCAAAATATAAAATGCTACGGACGTCCAGTGTTTTAATTTTTAGGAATTTGTGATTTTATTGGATTAACGATTTTATAGTTTACGGTTAGGTACGCATTTACAGTTTTTTATTATTCAGAATTATAGTGGTTCAATAATTCATGTTGTAGGTACATTCGAATAACTAGCAAGGTTTTTATTATAAACTACTTAGATTTTGATTCTTTTATAAATGTTTAATAAACTTTTGTTTCTAATGAATGACTTATTATTTGTAAGACATAAATTATATTATATATATATATATATATATATATATATATATATATACACTTTACCTATATTTAGCATATATAAGTATGGAAGATACACACTAGCACTGTATGCATTATTCATCGGACATTAATTGCAAATATATCGTTGATATATATAGCAAATGTTTATAAAATATATTCAGAAAATGTTTCCAAAATATGATTTTTTTGATGTAGACTGAAGATATTTGAGAGATATCGCAGGTATATTTAGGAGATATATGTAAATAATATTTGGAATTGATGGGTTTTGTAGGTACTATATATATCTTTTGCAAATATATGATATACATTTGTCAGATAGGTTCAGGATATGTACATGAATAACATCTACAGAAGATAGTCTACAAATATACTATTGAGATATCTATAAATAAATGGCCAATATTGAAAAGCGTGACATTTGTATATTTAGCTAACATTATCAGCAAATGTATGTGGTATATTATGTGCTGCTAGGGTATAAAGCTTTGACATTCGCGCTGCTGCAGTGTCCGCAGTTCAGACAGTCTGCTGATTAACAGACATGAAAGAGCGAAGCCGCGCCGGCCCGCGCAGCCCGTCTACCTCAGACGACACAACACTCCAGTGACTCCACGACTGTGAAACAGCAGTGAGTATTGACGTAGTGCATTGCAACTGCAACTCTGTTCACGTGTTCCGTGTATTTGCAATTCGTCTTTAATATTTCACAAATAGACTGTTTACTTAAGTGAGTGCACACGAACGTCGTAGTTTTGGTGGTTCATTATGGAACCTACTAATAAAAAACAAAAAACTTTGACATCATTTTTTAGTAGACTTACTAAAAGGAAAGACTCCAGTGATGTAAACGTTGACTCCGGCCACAGCTCGGCCGTACAGGTGCAGCCCTCAAACTCAAACAACGAAGGTGAATATGTGCATGTTATTAGCTCTTTACCCATTTCAACGCCTTACAACGCTGCTGACTCGTCAAATGTAAACTCTCCCTGTTCCTGGCCCTCAATCTGGACGGAGGACATGTGGGAAAGTAAGAAAACTGCATTTCCCTGGCTCGATTCAATCAGTGGAAAGCTTGGTTGTACTATTTGTAAAGATGTTGTTCATCTCGGCGCTTTTAAACAAGAGCGTGCGAGTATATCTAAAGAATGGACTTCAAATTTGATTTCTTTCAATGGATCAAACAAAACAGCCCAACTAACATCTTTACGGAAAAAGATATTTGAGCATAAAAAGTCAACAAGTCACGAAGTAGCTGAAGGGATTCTTAAAAAGGTAAAAGAAGAAAATATGTACAAGGTAGTTGATAAATGGAACGAATCTCAATTAGAGACAACAAAAACCGTATTCAGAACAGCTTACTTCATCGCAAAAAACAACAGGCCTTGCACTGATCACTTTGACCTTTTAGAGTTGCAAAAAATGAATGGCTTGGATGTAGGTGTGGGTCTTCATTCTAACAGAATTGCAATGGAAATAATATGTCATGTTTCTCATGAAATGAAAAAAAAATAGTTGACGAAATTTTACAAGTATCGGGCAAAATCTCAGTTTTAATAGATGAATCTACTAGTCTGGGCAGCAAGACTAACTTAATAGTCTATTTAAAGTGTGAAATAAGCAAAGAGGAACCTCCACACTACATATTTTTTGATCTGATTGAACTAGCTGATCAAACTGCTAAGACAGTAACAGAAAATCGTTTACAATGTTTGAGAAAACACGGCTTTGATGAGGCGTACTTAAAAGAGCACTTCGTTGCTTTTGCTAGTGATGGTGCAAGCGTAATGCTGGGAAAAAAAAGTCAGGAGTTTCTGAAAGGCTTCTTGAAAAGTTTCCGAGCCTAATTATTTGGTACTGTATGAAACACCGGTTAGAATTAGCTCTCGGTGATGCAGTTAATGAAGTTGGAGCCGTAAACCATTTTCAAATTTTCATGGATAAAATTTACTCAATCTACAGCAGATCTCCAAAAAACCAGCGAGAGCTGGCAGAGTGTGCTAAGGACTTAGATTAAGAAATAAATAAGATTGGAAAAGTTCTAGGAACTCGCTGGGTGGCCAGCTCATTTAGAGCCGTGTCAGCTACTTGGTACGCATATGGTGCCTTAAACAGACACTGTCAGTCAGCCAAAGTTGATAAGGACAGAAGCTCTACAGAGCGGTCTATGTATGCTGGTCTATTAAAACGGTGTTCATCTAATCAGTTCTTGCTAGATTTGGCTATAATGTATGATGTTTTAGCTGAGTTGTCGATGTTATTAGAAGCCCTGCAAAACCAAGATACCACAATAACATACGCTGACAAACTTCTTAGAAGAAGTATTCGTTTTTTCGAAGCTATGAAAGAAAAGCCTGGCACTAAAACGTTAGAAGCAAGAATTGCCATCAAAGAAGGATCATTTGACAGCATTGTCCTCACAGAAAGTTCTAAAACTTCGTCCATAAACCATCAACAACTAATAACTAGCGTGATTAACAACTTGGAAAGAAGAATGTTTACCACTATTTCGAGCCATGAAACCCGTAGATCAGATATGCCATCGTCGTCCAAATTAAACCAAGAAGCTTATGACACACTTTTAGGTGATCTTAAAATGCTAAAGCCGGATCAGTGGCCAAGTGAAAAACCAGTGGGCTTTGGTGAACCAGAGATTGACAATTTGTGCAAAATGTTTAAACTGAATTCACAAAAAATTAAAAACAACTACAGAGACTATTTACAAAATCACTCAAAAATACCCAAAGACTTGAATCCTTTGCTTAACTGTGTGAAACTGATTCCTTGCAGTTCGGCTGATTGTGAACGAGGTTTCAGTCTTATGAACCTAATCGTGACACCTACCCGCACAAGACTGACAGTTCTCCATGTTGCTGGTCTCATGTTCATTAAACTTCACGGACCTCCTCTCAGAGATTAGAAACCAGAGCCTTACGTCAAGACATGGCTTCGAGTACATCGTAGCGCAGACGACACTCGAACAAGGCGAGCCCAACCAGCTGACCGAGAAGTCAACAATCCTTTTGCAAAACTATTGTAAAGCACTTGCTAAGAATAGACTTAAGATAACAGATTGTTAATGTCAGTGTCAACTAATAAAATTTCTAAATTCAATTTATAAAAATTATTTTATTCAACCATAATTCCATCAATTCAACCATAATTCCATCAATCAGTTACAACTAAAAAATAAATTGATAACGTTGTAGTGTCAAGGTCAAATCAATGCAATCTAAAAAGTGTACGAGTATGTCTAATAATAATAATATGTGTCTATGACAATATATATTATATACATAATATACGTTATTTAGGTAATCATTTACACAACATTATTATTATTATTTTTATTAAAATTAGCGTTCCGGTTCTGGATTATTTACGAGTGCACCTCTGGTGCGAAATAAATACTTCGCGTACTGCATGTAAACTTTACGAGATTATTGTGTTTTAACTTTTGTGGTCCTCAATCAAGCAAAAATCCAAGAAAAAAATTATTTAAAACAATTTTAAGGGATATTGTTGTAGAAAAAATGTTGTTTGTAACACGTGCGCGAACTTTGGTGATCTTCACTAATTTTTTAACTCGGCTGAGCCTCGTTAAAAAATTCACCAAAGTAGCATTTCGCGCACTCGATACAAAAATAACTATTTATTATAACTAAAATAAGTAAATTTTGTGTGAATGTACAACACTGTTTGTTTAAGCGTCTAATCAAAACATAGGCAACATTGCTCAAAGCTAAATTGACATTTTACATAATAGCAACGTAACCTTACTTATTTCCTATATTAGAAAATTAAAAGAATGGCTGCGGTACCTAAAAAAGGCCTTGTAGCATTATTTAAAAGAGGATGGAACGAAATTCCAGAAGTAATAGGAAGTAGCTTTATGGGGCTTATTGGTGTATCACTACTACTTCTCGGTTATAAAAACTACATAGCAAAAGATGGTGATAATCGTAAACATAAATTAGAATATACCGTAATAAGACATGATGATCCAAGAGCACCGTGCATACGAAAAGGAATCGATGGATAAAAAAATGTTCATTTCTTTATTGAATTAGAAATTATAATAGATATATTTAAATAAAATTAATGTATGTATAACTGTAATATGTACAATAAAAATTAACACCAGGAGAAAAATGGACTTTTATCTTGAAAACGTTGTGTAAAGCTAAGGAATCGATTAGTATGTTGACCTTGTGTTCTGTAAATGAAACTAATAATCGACAATAATACTATGAACTGTAACTTACTTCTCCACCCTTTTCTCAACCACAACCGCAGGCATTTGTACGAGCTGTACTGGTGATTTTCCATCTTTCAGAGCTTGTGTTAAATTTAAAATTTGTCCCCTCATCACAGACATTTGTCTTTCAAATAACCCCCGATCAAAACCCTTGTCTTGTTTAAAAAGTAAATGCAAATCATCACATAAATCCTTAAAATGAATCAGTCAAAAAATTGTTTAAAATAAAATCAAAACTTACTTGTACAAAATTCATATCACCTAATAACGGTAATACAAGTTCTCGTGTTTCATGACTGAAAGGAATTTTTGCTTGTGGTAACCAAGCCCAATGATACGGATATGCCCTCCAACTATCGGGATGTTTGTAAGGAAATGCTAAACCGTTATCAATCGCAGCTATATTTATTTCCGGTAATTGCACTAAATTCCAATCTACGGTGTCTGTCATTTCATTATTTACAGAACCATTTGCATTTATAATAGTTGGTTGATCATACTTAATCAACCAGTTATCATTCCCACGATCCGTATTACGAATGATGTAATCTAATATAACTAATCTCTCAAATTGAAGTTGGAATTTTTGTGACATTCTCGTTGGAAGCGGTTCAACTTCAAATCGTCTCAGCCAATAATCTGCATCTTTATAACCATCAACAAAAAGTTGCAGAGAACCAATCTATAAAATGTTTGATTACAAATTACATACTACATATAAAACTTACCTTTGGTGGAAGACCTATCCTATTAAAACGTAAACCGACATTAGGGAATTGCTCCATAATAGCACGTTTCATTCTCGCCTTTTGTCTATCGATACGAGGATAATGAAATGTTTCCGATACAAGTTTGACTACTTTCGTTTTTGGTACAACATGAAGATTTAATTTAGCATCAACTAAATACGCAGCTGCTTCTGACAGGTAACCTTGATTAGGAATTAGGCAGGAGCGACCGAAACAGCAGGGGCAACATAATTTATGCATCCATTTCGTCCATTTAGGATTTAATCTGCCATACGGTTCTTCATCTTTTGGTTTAAACACACCAATGATTTTCTAAAAAAAGAATCATTTATGCATACGATTTTTAAGAAATGAAATGTCAAGAGTTCACCAAATCTCGGGTTAATTTTAAAACAAGAGATCCCCTGAACTCCCCTATATTTTATGCTCATTCATTCTGTCCTTTTTAACTTGTAAAAGCAAGAAATTTTAGAGCAATTAATCTAATGAAGAGAAAACTTACTCCAGTGGGATTTTTAACGAAATATGAACCACTAGAACCTTGAGATATGCGTTCAGGAAATATTCCATTATCAATAGCAACTTCGGCCTGCCACACCAAATCGCTAAAGCCTGGATCATCTACAAACAATTTATTAATGAAGAGAATTTAGTGTTGAATATTTACCTGGAAATTGATTATAAGAGACATCAATCCCTCCTAGGAGAGGTTGAGACTCTCGATTAATGCCCGGGGAATCCAAGGTTGGTTCGAATGCTATATCTGGTACTAAACTTATATCTTCAGCCGAACTATCACTAGCTAAAGATTGATTTAATGTACTGTGTACTAAGACTCTATCATCTGAAGTTGTTGAAACTAAAATAGGCACAGTTTCTCCGGCACTCATTACCCAATTGGGATAAAGTTGTAATTGTTCTTATCATTTAATTAGCATAAAATAATAATTAAATTTTTTTCTAACCTAAGGTAGTGCAAGTAAGTATGTTTTAATGATATGGGTAAAGTTTAATTGACTAGAATTTTATAATTTAATTAAATTAACAAATAAAGTTTAACAGATGGTAAAAATTGCGTAAAAGCAAACACTTCACAACTTCTATAGGGTATCACATAATTAACAAAAAAAATTACATACTGACGGTTTGTGATTCATTTTACCACAGAACAATAAGATATTAACGAGTTGCCACATAACCTCAAAATTGACAGCAGTAGTTTATTTAAGCATAATTTAAAAGTAGTTCTAATTCTAAAGACGAACAAAAATGCGCGAAAATTCAATTCTGTAATCAATCATTGCATGATAATACGAAAGAGAGCACAGAACTCGATAAATAAATATTGAATATTACAATTATTCTCCATCCGCCTCCATTGTTACGGGTGAAAATACTAGTAGAATCTCATGTAACAGATAAGGATTGAGTGCCAATAACTCAGTGGTCGGACGCAGGTGTAGGGGTGTTTGCGTCTAGGGTGAACAGAAACATAAATCCAATCCCGGAAAGTCATAAATCAAAGGGCGCCAGTTTGTTTAAAATCAACGGGTTTAATTAGCACACAAATAAACGTTAGTATTCTACAGTAATGTTTCGAACAAACAAAAACTTGCTTACCTTTCGTGGCGTTAACCAGGTAAATCAACAAAAAGACATCTGGACCGGAGCTTTCTGTAAAGTTTCAAAAGATTCTCAGGCAATCAACACAAAATACCATGCTGCAAGACCAATTGTACAGGTCATCGATCTTATGTCCTTCAATTTTACTTTACGTTAATTTTATTAATGAAATGGTTTCCAAAAATCTTAATCTTAATAAAAAAATAGCAAAAAAATCCAGTGAAACCTCTCATCAATTAATCAACGTTAAAAGCTTTAGTCAAAATCATAAACCAATAAAGAAATCGTCGTCCTTGTAAGGCCGTAAAATTTGAAAAATTACTATTAAAACAATTAGCAACAAAAAAATAATCAACACTGTTTTATGTGAACCGTAAGTAATGACAGAGCTGTGAGATAGGGCAAAAATCACATAGATTACATACAATACTGAAATAATACGCTTAAAGTTTATTAGCACTATATATATATATATATATATATATATATATATATATATATATATATATATATATATATATATATATATATACACATATATATTACAATAATAAAGGAAAAATAATATTCAATGAGTAATATGCAATACGTAATTATTTTAATGTAAAAAAACAAATAAATTCGCTTCCGAAAGGAAGTGACACACAATCTTTCCTGCTTAAAATTTCAAATCAAATAATCTTAAACTTTAATTTTAGTTATCCCGATTATCATCAGATTGAACACATGGAAAACATAAATTCTAGAAATTTAAAAAGATGCAGTGCAGAATAAAAAATAATAATTAGACGTGCTGATCACAGAAGACAGGGTAATTTGTACCCGTAAACGATCGGCAAAATGTTTAAATATAATCTAGGCATCCTTTTACTAACTGCCCATCTGGTTTTATGCACACAAATCAGTAACTTAATTACACGAAGTTCTTTGTTACATAACCAAAGTATATTAGCAACTATACATTTACAGCAATTGATTTTCTTTTTTTAAACAGACTGTGTGGTGAATGACAGAAATTCAGCGCATGCTTTTCCAAATGCAAAATACCAAATACTGCACGTTTATTTCAATCCGCTTAAAGCGCAAAATATTCCAAAAAAAATAGGAAAGCACTAAAATCAACACTTTACCTCTGCAATGGAAACGCAAATGTTACTATTAATCGACGAATACCAGCACAAAAGCTCCCCGAGGTGATTGAATTACTATCTAGTAAAAGGATTAACTCCCTCACAATATCTTCAGATACCACCGGGTGGATCGTAGGTATACTTTGCGAGCCCGGTAAACTACATCAGTCGCCCCAAGCTCACAACCAACTCTGTCAGCAGTCTTTTACTGACTAACTACAAAAAACCATAACCAAAATCATTTACTTCCCCAAAGATCACGTCATCTTTCAACTTAACCTTCACGCCATTCCCTTGCGGTGTAGGCAAAACAATCCCTGCCTCTTATATATTTTTCATTCACAATATTTCTCTATGCTTTCCTATCTCCGCATACCTCCCTGGCTTCCGCAAGATTCATACATTGTCTCTGACATGCCCTTTTATTTTTAAAACTCCTTATCTTTCTTTCCTTTATCATACATTCTACTACATTCAGCCAAGTTTTACGCGGCCTACCAGGCCCAGCCTTTCCTCTAACCTCACCCACATATATTTGCTTCGTTAATCTTGCGTTGTTTATTCTCTCAATGTGACGAAATCAACGTAATGTACTACTTTTATATCTATCCATCATCCTCTTTCGCTCGCCACACTCCGTCATTATGCATTCATTCTTTATCTTGTCCCTTCTCGTTTTACCACATGCGCTTCTCAGGAATCTCATACCCACAGCATTTAATTTTCTTTCGTACTTTTTTTGACATACCCATGTCTCACTTCCATACAGTACTGACGGGACAAACACGCCATTATAGATTGCTCGTTTCGCAGCTAGGCTCATGCTTTCGTTTCTCATTATCGTCCACATACTTCCAATCAAGCTCCTTCCAGCATTGACCCTTCGTACAATCTCGCCCTCCATTGTACCATCTGCAGTAAACATTCTACCCAGATATACCAGCTCGTCCACTTGCTCCACAATTTCATCTTGCAGAGTAAGTGCTCTACTCTCCCTTCCACCTTCCTGATTGAACACTACAATCTTAATTTTGTTCACGTCTACTTTTAGATCCATGCTCTAACAGACTGTGTCAAACTTCCTCAAAGCGATTTCTAGCTCATCCGCACTGTCACTTAATAAGACTCATATGCATACACCAGAAGTCGTACATTTACATCTCCAACCATTACACCATTTGTATCGCTATATGCTTGTCTAACACATTTATCCATGTATACATTGAATAACCACCGTGACATCACACAGCCTTGTCGCACTCCTTGGTCAATATTAAAGTATTCACTCACATCTCCTCTCACCATAACACACGCCCGACTACCGTTGTATACTGCCTTATTCCATTTATTAGACCATTATTTACGCCATATTCATTTAATATTTCCCACAGTTTCTCCCTATTCACTCTGTCGTATGCTTTCTCCAGATCTACAAACGCGAATAAGATTTGTACGTGTTAAATCATACGTGAAATCGACGCGATATAGCAAGAGCGTTTTCCTTTCGTAAAACGTAAATCTTTAATTTGGCTAAAATATAAATTCTGTATTAAATATAATTTCCCCAAATTAATATAGATAATTATAGTAACGCTTAAGGCCCCTAATTAATAACCTTGCGTAAACAATGAGAATACGTGATCCCGAAACATATTTATTTAGTCGCGAAAGTAATACATTTCATTATAAAGTCCAAATATAAAAGCTTTTATTTTATCAAAGCAACTTAAAACACGTATTTTTCGTTCATATACGAACATGCCTCTTTAAGATATCGATTATTTTAAAAAAAACCCTTCGCAGGTATAAAGAGTGAACGACCCGCGTTATCTCCCGGCACGTGCTTGCCTAGTATTCACTAACGGTATTATAAGACTTCCTGCTTCTGGAAGAACAGGGCCGGCTTCAGAAATAATAATTTATTTCTTTTGATCACTTGTTTTAATTAAAATTAAAACAAGACTTAGAGTGGGTCGTTTACCAACATAACCGCCACTATTAACGATATTTTCACGGAAAATCCAGCGGACAGAATAAGTGGAAGTCCACGACCATTTCACGTACCAGGACGAGACCATCCATTTCCGAACCGTTACAGTCTTCCATAAAGATTAGAAGTAACATTATTGATTTTAATTCATGTACATATGTAGTTAAGTTGAAATATTTAGTACTGTATAAAAATAGGGATAATATGCGTTCAAACCATTATCAGTCTATGGTTCAGTGTGGGCAAAGTTAACAAAGTGAGCAGACCGACATAATAAAAGCGAACCACCCCCTTCTTGCAAGTACAAGAACCGATTGAGCTAGTTCCGAGGCAACGTAAAGTAATCTCAAGGGGGTTACAAGGAAGCATTAAACAACTATACTACTAACTACCTAACCTAGTAAAAATTCTATTAAAATCTCATATAAATATGATAGACTACTTTTTTCCTACGACACTGGTGAATCCATTTTATTTAACCTAATTAAAGGATATCTGTATCTAAATACCACTGTTAATTGCTGTACAGTAGTTAAATATTCTAAAAGTAGTGAAATTACACAAAAATAGTTAAAACTTGGTACTTAACTAACTTTTTTAATTATGTTTCGTGATGAGGCGGTAAACAAAGGAACATAGGATGAGGATGGTGCCGATGTGTGACGTCATCATAGCTAATATAAATAGGTATTTTATAAATGGTTTAAATATCACTTTCAATGTCAAACTGCTATAGCGCTGGTGGTGTAGTGGTAGGAGTAGTCTTCCACGCTTTTGGTGCGAGTTCGATTCCCGGCACGTGCACTTTTTTTTCTTTTAGGTTACAGTAGTTTTGTTTATCTAATCTACTTTTGTTAGGTTGTTGTAGTTTTGTTTATCTAATCTAATTATGTTAGGTTACAGTAGTTTTGTTTTTTTTATCTAAAATAGATGACGTCACACATCGACACCATCCTAATCCCATGTAAAGTACTTGGTCGAATGTAATCGATTTCAGAAAGGGATGGCCTTGGTGCAGTTCGTAAGGGGAAATTGTGTTGTAAGAGACTTTGTTGTACATGAACTCTAAAATCGTTATCAAAGAACGGGTCCTCAGGAGTTATAGATGTACCCTGTAGGCCAAGACCGAATAGATTGGCCTTTCCCTGGGCGGTATAAATGAGGTTACCTTGACGCTCTGTTAGGTGAGAGTTGTTTAAAATTGACGGACATTCGTCTTTTCTTTTTGGTTGGTATGTGGAGATAGTGGGTTTTTTGTTTATGGGTATAGTTTTTGTTGGTATTACTGTGTTAATTGCGTCTATTATATTTGTAAGATCCTGCATTGCCGTATGCTTCCTGGGATTTGCGACTACCACCACAGGAAAGACGTTTTAAAGATCGCGTTGGACACTTGTCTGCTTTGTCTCAACTGCGTGCAGGCGGAGCAGTAGTTAGGATACTTGGGAGTTCGCAGATGGAACACTGTCAAACATGTATATACCGCGAAAAAGAAGGAACTCAAGGGTAGATTTGAATGAGGTAATAATACAAAGGATGTTGAATGGTTTTAGAAATAATCCGGGTGAACTTCGTTATTCGAGGGAGATCAATGGTCTGGATTATCTCCTCGGTAGATATAACTGGCTCAGCCACACAGATAACGCAAAAAAGGAAATGAGTTTAGGATTGTCAGTGGTGGGTCTAGCTCCGGAAAGTTAAGGTCACAATTTAAGTTCCAAAAAGATGTAATCGTGTGTGGGTTTCTAGGTTAAATAAATTAGTAGTGGCAGCAAGTACAGTACGGTTAAAGTAAAACGTTAACTTGATTATGGAAAGGTTTAGAACGCGTAGAGTTCGAAAGTTTTTTTTAAATTTAATGGTTACGGAAATATTGCGTCAATATCTAGGTTTGGATATTGTGGTAGAGGAAGCTATTGAGATGGTGAGTACGGTAGCGTCGTCAGTCGTGCAGCTATGGTCGCGTAGGTCGTCGGCAGTATGTATGGTTGGAGTTGTAGGTCGAGTGGGGTAAATAGTACTCACGTCAGAGTTGGTTGATGCTAAAACGGGTTTTTATGTTTGACCATGATGGTTAATAGGTAGTTTTGCAGTTGGGGGACAAAAACAGTTTAGTTAGAAGATTTGACTCTCACTGGGGTGCAGTTTAAGGTCCGATAGGACAGAAGGTGATTTTGTTAGTTCAATAATTAAGCAACAGTATTTCATATTATATTAGTAATACCTTTATCTTTTCTCCTCTTGTCGTCCTTGTTAGTGTCTTCTTTTTTGGTGGCCCTCCTGGTGTGGATCCGGTGGTAGCTGTGCTTGGTGGTTCTAAGTTAGAATTGATGTAGTTTCCTGGATGTAATGCTTTACATTATGTGCTCCTAAATAATTTCTTTCTGTTAGCTGTACGCCTTAGCAATGATAGCTGCTGTTTCAAAAACTGCGAAGTAATCCGAAGACTATTTTCTTATTGATCATGATTACGCTGTTCTACTGTTAGACGAAGAGTAATGTCTCTCTCTTACCCAAAATATTGCTGCGTTTATCATTTGAAATCCCGCGATACGGCATCAAGTCAATTAGAACTCAAATTAAAATTTCGCCAATAAGGTTAATCGATAATTCCCAAGCCCAACTCACCCATATTCGTAATGTGCCGTCACCTTAAAGACGATCAAAATTTCGCTATATACAAAAATTCTTAATTCAAGTTTCAAATTAGTAATTTACTGATTTCCACAAACTTTAAGATGATGACGTTTAAATCAAGTAAAACGTGAGAACAGTTTGACTCACGAATCTCAATAAGGTAATGTGTGTTATGTAAAATGACATTTGAATATTGTATAAAAAGATAGTAAACTGAAGGAATTAAATTTGAAGAGAAATAGTATCGAGGTAAAGACTATGATGAGATGATAATGTACGCTACTATGTAGCTATTATATTTTCAGGAACGCAGGTTCAAACTGTTATGAACGGGTAGCGTGAGTGAATTAATAGTATTTTAGTATTGTAATAAAGTAGATTTTATAATCAATAATTTTACGTTTGATTCAAAGGCAAATAGCATGAGAATTTGCTAAATTTTGTAAAGAGAGATTTGGCGCATTATACGTGAAACTTTCGTAAAAAACTTGAGTTTAGTTGTGACTATCTTATTAAGTGAATTTTGAATGTTAAATTTGGGCACTTCAGAAGGATATTACGTTTTTCTCAAAAATGTCAAGATGGCGTAGATTTAGACGTAGATTGGTCACTTTTTATATTTTTTGCTCGGCAAAGACGTGTGACGTTTAAACCCCTTTGGCAGTGGTTGATTTTAATTTATCGGGATATTTAGTGACGTATTCAAGTGGGAAGTGGGTATGTATAAAAGAGCAAGGGTAGAAGCAATTCAGCCAATATTTGGTTGGAAAATCCGCGCGCAATTTCCAGAAAAAGTATAGAATGGTCAGGCCAACTTACGTTGTAAAACTCAGTAGTGTAAGTGAAATATTGTTGCCAGAACCAATCTTTGAGAACAGTACATTAAAAACGTTTACAAGTAACGTTGATTTTACATTTAGTTGGAAATTGTGATAAAACTTTTTAAAAAATTTAAGTAGTTTAACAAAATTTTTTTTAATACTAATCCTGCTAAAAGAGTATTATATAAAAAATCCGCGCGATAGTATAAGAAACTTTTAAAGTGATCCTTTATAACTAAGTACAGATTTTAAATATTGTAAATGAAGATTAAGACTGCATTAAATTTAATTAATGCTGACGTAAATATGTGTGCGTTTGTTAACATCATAAAACAAATTTAGTTTATGGACAATTAAAAATTTGGACAGTCACGAACATTTCAGGAGGCATTTAGTAAACAAATTGCCTAATTGATGCAAGCGTAGTAGGACGTAAGTGGATGCGAAACATTCAAGTTTGAGCCGACAGGCCTTAGGCAGAGTGCAAAGTTAAGAGAGATGTTAGTGGTGCGTGTACGATTCGAAGGTCTTATTAAAGAAGGTCAACTGCGTTAATTAGGATATCTCATTTAAAACGGATTAGATTTATAAGGATAATTTTAATTATTGTTGTGTAGTGGAAGAATGATTTTCCTATAAAGGAACCATTGCTAGTATTGGATTTTAATTAGACTAAAATGGCAATTAGTTTTAGATACTATCTTTTTTTGTATTATTAGTAGATTAAGACCAACTTAAGATTTAGTAGGTACGGATACAATTAAGGTCTTTTTGATTTTGTGAAGTTGCTCCATTGAAAAGTCACTGTACCTTCAAATATTGGTAACTGGTTTTAACAGAATTAATCATTCAACTCATTCTTTTATTTGAATTGTAGTGAACCTTTCCCAATGATTTTTTTTTAACTTAAAGCAAAAAATAAATTTAGGTGTTACAAATTAATAGTACTTTATTAGATTTCTTTGGTTTGTTTTTTTTACGTGTAAAGTTACACAGAGGTCCCAATACACTTTTGTTACTTTTGGCTGTTTGGGACTGTTGGCTTGACAATTAGATTTCTTTTAGACAAGCCAATCACAAAATCTAATTGCTTTTATTTCGTCGATTGAATTGAACATACAATGCAGATCTTATTTTCAGCGACTGTTTCTCTCTTATTCATTTTTTTTATATATACAGGGTGTCCCTAAATTGCATAGCCTAAAGTATAAAGATTACTTACGTAAAAATAAACCGATTTAACTAAGCATGACGTCCTAAAGTTGATAATAACGAAGCTACAGGGTGTCAAAGTTGCAGAAAATGGTGGAAATTTTGAACATTTGTTGAATTAGCAAATTAAATACCTTATTAAAACAAAATTTACATAACATAATTTTATTTTTTTAATTTTTATTTAGCTTTTAGTTGATAATGTAATTTAATTGTTTAACTTTGTTCTTCATATTGTTAATTATTGTTTTTCTCTTCAATAATTATTGTTCTTGAAAAACTTCATTCTTCTTTATTTTTTTCAATAAATCGGCTTCATGAATTATTCTTATTATTATTATACTTTTGGATAATTTGCATGCATCATGAGCTTTAAATGCGTTTTTCTCGGTAACCGGTGCTCTTAGCGATATCAAGACTGTGTACCTTTTTTAAGCAGAAAGGGCCTACAGTGTAGCACAAAAAAGTTGTAGCAGTTTAAACATGTCCTAATAGTCTCTTGTAGCGCCCTCTAAGAAATACACCGAAATCGATGATAAATTTTAATTTCTAATCCCAAGAAACCCCCATATAAAAAGTTTTATAAAATTAGCTCAAAGCAGTCGAAAGATATGAAAGAAAATGTGTTTATGTTTTAATTTTTCAACTTTGACAAAATTGTTTTCCAACATCTGTAACAATTTTAATAGATATTACTACTGATGAAAATAACTGTAAATATTATCGAAACGTTTAGATTGTATAATTTAAAATACACCATTAAAAAACTCCAAAAAAGATAAGTATTTTATTAATGGTGAAAGTTTACATTTTCATAAAAAATGTGATTTATTTTTTTAACTTTGACATCCTGTAGCTTCGTTATTATCAACTTTTGGACTAAGGCAAGTTTAGTTAAATCATCTTATTTTCACGTAAATAGTCTTCATTATCCTTTTGCTATGCAATTTAGGGACACCCTGTATATAAAAATAAAAGTTGCAACTTGAAAGGTAAATCCTGCTTGCAAACGTTTTAATATATTAATGATAAAATATCTAACAGTATTTGAGAGAATATAATATCCAACTTACGACAGATCGTTACAGCTGTTTTATTTTAAGATAGGGAATAGTGATTTCGTATTTAAGAATCCGTATCTATCTATTACTTCGTGGGGGCACAGTTGCTACTGGTTTTTAATATACTTCAGTCAGGATTACATTTTTACATATCAGTTTAAACTTAGCTATGATTTATTAATATCCAATATCTCAAAGTCACTCAGATCACTATTAAAACAAACCAAATATCTGCTCGAGTTGTACATTCATGGTCAATGATCCAACTCTGGTTGTTTGATTTCTTATTTATGCTCTTAAACTTACTGCTTCAAAATGATTGTAAAAAATTCATCATGTTTATTGAAATGAGCGCGACTGTCACATTTAATGTCAAAATTAATGCTTTTCGAAGGAGACAGTAAACAAAGGAACATAGGATGAGGACGGTGCCGATGTGTGACGTCATCTATTTTAGATAAGAAAAACAAAACTACTGTTACCTAACATAATTAGATTAGATAAAGAAAAGTACTGTAACCTAAGAGAAAAAAAAAGGTGCGCGAGCTGGGAATCGAATCAGCACCAAATGCGTAGAAGACAACTCCTATCACTACACCACCAGCATTCTAGCAGTTTGACATTGAAAGTGACATTTAAACCATTTATAAAATACCTATTTATATGAACTATCATGATGTCACCATCCTTATCCTATGTTTATCGTCTCTTGTTGAAACAAAACACGAAACATAATGTAACACGCAACCCCACCAAGCTCACTTAGTTTCATGCCTAAAATCTGTGATAACATGTTCTCATAAAATATTATTTTGTAATCGCTTACTTATATACAAATAAAGAAGTGGTATATAATAAAAAACTTCTTAATGTCAACTTTTTTAATTGTTTTTTTGACTTTAAAAGCATAAAACAGGATTCATAACTCATGCACCATCACATTTTTGATGCTCTATTCTTTTGGTCCTCACTCACACCAAAAACGTGTAAAACAGAATAGTAGTTACGAAAACTACTATTTTAGTTGTGAACTAATTGCTCGTCAAGCAAAGTGAACTATTTTATATTGTTCTTGTCAGTACGATAAAATACATTTGAACAAATGTTAAATAAACGATAACAAGTGTGACTTTTCAATGCAATCTAATCTTTACATACATATCCTGCTCATATAATTAACATGATAAAATAATACAATGTAGATTAAATGTCTATATTTAACTTCAATAAAAAACAATAATAATTATTACAAACTATTACTTCGACTTAATTCTTGAAGTGTGCCTAAATCTTTTAACAGCATTTGAACAGTTTGACACGTATGACCAAAATCGTCATCTGTATTATTATCACCACCATCTAAAGCGTCAACTTGAGCTTCAATCATATTAAGACGTTCTTCGACAAGATTTTGTGAATGTGCAATATGGTCTAATAAATTTAATCTGCAATCTGTAGAATTAATTGCCGCTTCCGGTTGTGGTATTATCGGAGGGGTTGGTAACTGTTCTAAATTATTATCTATAAGAGTATTTAAATCTAATTTTGAAAATTCGTCTTTAATTTTTTGGTCCCCTTTCGGTTTTAAAAGTGACAGTAAAGCGGAAGCATTTTGTGATCCGATTTTGTTCGATAACAGATCTAATTCACTTTTGGAAAATGTGGTGTCATCTTCTTTTTCTGGTAAAGGTAATTTCACCCATGGTTTTGACCACAAATATAATTTTTGATGATTATTTGTACTAAAACGTTACATTTATTATAAAGAATACGAGGTTTGTTTACTTACTCAGCAATTTTGATTTTTACTTTAAGCGAGTGCATGTAATCTTTAAGTTCGACAAGCAATCCACTGACATCACGCGATTTTTTCAGTAGCTCAAATCGTTTCTTAAGAGTATCTTCATCTCGGCAATGATAGTTGCCAACAGGGAGTACACCATTCTTCAACCAGTCTTGATCGTGGAAGTATTTCTTAGAGGAACGTTGTCGCATGGGATTTTGACATATGTAGCAAATATATTTTTCTGGAACTTGATTTTCTCTCTCTATATTATTGCAATACGCATGCTGCCAACATAAACATATCTCGCATTGTATCATCAAACCATCTTCTTCCGTAATTCCACATGTGCAGTTAATAATCTCTTCACGCTTCATTCTTACAATTTTTATAACTTCCCCTCCTTCAACAATATAATTAGAATTATTTTCAGTTACTGCTGGCTGTTCCGGAACCAACGGAACTAAATTGTCTACTTCCTTATCAATACATTTAGGAATATCAATATTATCAGACAAAAACCGCTTACGTTTTAAATTGTGCTTAATTGTAGACTTAATTAAAGCATTTTTAGACCATGAATCTTCCATTACTTTGCTTTCATCTTGTTTTTTCGAGTCAGCTGTTCTTATTACAGGTAAGATTGTTTTAATTCCAGTAGGCCTAGTTGTACTTAAAGATTTTAAATTTAATTCCTCACCTTTCGGAATCTCCTCCGATTTATTCAGTAATTCTTTGAGTTTAATAACGGGATACGCACTTGGAGGTAAACCTGAAGGTAATCTCGCTGATGGCTCTTCAGATGGTTTACTATTCAGTAATTTCAAAATTTCGGAATCTTTAATTTTTTGTGGTAAATTTGCGTCTTGATTTGGTTGCAAGGGTTCAGGTTCATTTACTACTGGTGGTGGGGGTTTTGTTGTCGTACTTTTGGGAGTTGTTACCTTTTGTGGAGGACGACCAGGTGTTGTTTTTGCTAATCTATCTGGGGATTTATCTAAAGATTCACCTACAGTTCGAGCATAAGCTAAATCGGCAACATTTGGTGTAGAATCTAGAAATTTTGTAAATTTTGGATGATAATGTTTAACATGCATCTGAGCTAAATTTTCACGTCGAAAACTTTTCTCACAACCTTCTATTGGACACTTATAAGCATCGTCTACTAGCAATATTTTTAGACTGCTGGTATTACTCTTATCAGTTTCAGTAGGTCGTTCTGGTGCAACAGTTTCGGTGTGTTGTGGTGTTTCTACATTTTTTGTTAAACGCCGAACCCTCGAACGTCTGCGAAGGTTAAAGGTGAATATTCGTTCATTATAATTAAGTGTAGGATTTTCATCTAAAAATGCTTTGATTTCGGCCCGTGTTCGGAATCTTCGACCATCCGGACTGTAAACCTTAGATTAGATATACTGTGAAAATTTTCGTAAAGGCATACCTAACAATAGTTGTATCCCACTTCCCAGCCGAAGCACCACTGGCCCTTTGTGTTAAATGCTTCGTCCAGTTAGCAGGTAATCGAGGATCGGCCACAACAACCGACTCCCTAATTCCATCGTTTGCCACCTCAATCACAGATTCAACACCTACCGGTTTTCCGTTCTCCCATCTGAAAATATTACCATAGCGTAAGTATGCATATATAAATTGATTAAGTACTTTGGTATCCACCTTTCCATTCCTTTTGCATTAACTTCGATATTAGTGGGAGTTGTTGGTAATGGGGATTCCTCAGGTGTGTCTGGTTTTAATCGTTTCCGAAATAATTGAGCTACATTTAATTTACGCTTTTTATTGCGTCGATCTTGTTTGGTACCGGTTGCTGGATCGAATAGAGGAGTAGATCCAATTTTCCCATGAGTTTTTACAATTCTGTGCCCTTTTAATACTTTCACAAAACCATCGTTAAATAAAACTTCATACGTACCTAAAACATAAGTGTCTTCTGGTATCAATCTTAATACTTGCATACTTATGTAAGGTATAAACAATTTATATAGGTTTATGAAGATTATTAACGGTAGAAAAAAGTTGTTTTCATCAACGTGGTATAAAGTGTTACCTTCTGTACTACTCAGCTCTAAATCCTGCATTTTAGTATATTCGTACCACCTCAGTGATTATTAAAAATTTTTGACACAGTGAGATCAATTCAATGAGGTGTTAACACGAATTACTACATATTCAAAACACTTACCTGTTGTTTGTTCCGCATTGAAATTCAGACTTTTCTCCTCGGAAGATAATGTTTGCCCTTTATTAAATCAAACTATTGTCAATGATCTCGAATATCACATTTGAATATCATATAGGTAATCATTTGAAAACGTAGTTACTTATAAATGAATAAAAGCAAACAAAAAATCTTAAAAATTTGTAAAAATACACAATAATGTATAAAAGTAATTTATTATTATAATGATCTTATACACTGTGTCCATATTTCAATGCTCACCATTAATTAATTAATTCTAACTATTAAGTCGGTTATTAGAAGAGATAGAGCAACGGCCAAATTGGGACTGTTTTGCAAAATCCAATGCTGGCATTGAATTCTGCAAAACATTCCCCATTGGACTGTTCTCTTCTAATAATCAATATGGTGATCATCAAAATGTGGACACAGCGAACGTTTAGATTACAATGATCGTACTTGCATAAATAATTCTAACTTCATTCATAGAACAGTGTATTACATAGTTGTAATAATAAAAAACCACAAACTATTGTCAATAAAATAATCAAAATATGTATTGTCAAGGTCAAACCAATACCACATTTATTTACAATTTTAGTAATCATCGGCATAACACCTAATTATTTGTAAATAAATAGAAGCAAAAAAACAAAATCTTAAAAACCAGTAAAAATACTCAAAAATGTGAAAATCTAATTTATTCGCTATTATTACACAGTGCTTTTCTTTAATTCCCCCCCCCTATTTTTTAAAAGGATCAAATTGGAGATTTGAAACTTGGGGTAGGGTAATGGGTACATAAATACTATACTAGTAAAATTAACATTTGGAAATTTCAAGATGGCAGCTAGGCGCCATTTTGAAATAAAAATTTAAGTGAGTACTTTACAACCCTAAAATATTAACTATATTTTTAAAGAAAGATAGTCATAATAAAATAGGAAAAAAAAAATTCATGATGCAGTTGTAGGAAAATTTATTCAGGAAAACGGTCTGTTGCCAAAAGGTAACATCATGCATTACAATCATAATGCTACATATGAAAGTTATTGAAACAATTATTATTCTTGTTGAAACAAATCCACTCCGCATTTTCACACCTTGTGTGTGTAAATCCCTTACACTAGGATATTTACACCTTATTTTTTTTTGCTTCTTGATAAATTGGTCAATGTCGTATGTGGTCTGTGCGAACTTCAGGCCACGGCACATGCTTCTTAGGATCTCTCTTCATTATTTCTTCGATAGAATTTTCCAAGCTACTACTAGGACGACCTCGTTTTGTAGTAACCATCCCAGCATTATAGATTCCTTGCAACTACAGCGCGAAATTCTATTTGGTTTTTAAATTTTCAACCTGGCGACTTCTTAGAGAGCACTCGTTTATAGCAACCACGAATTCATCAAAGTTAAGTCTAGAAGGTGATCAAAAATTCTCATATACCATTTGAGACTTTTCAGACATATTCTATATCTTCCCATGAAACTGTCCAACAAATCTTTGGATTATATTCGCTAATAATGTTTTCTTTTCTTTTCGATCAAACCTCTTGACTTTCGAAATTGGATTCTTTCCAACAAATGTCAGGTTATTGATGAAATATCTACACCCTCAATCGTTGCGACAAACTTATAACTTGTACCATGATTAGCATTTTTCAAAGAGGTTTCTGTAGGCAATTTGCAATTCGGTATTCTATTTCTACGTAAATTCTCTCTTTTGCTAAATGTACGGTAGGTAGCGGACCGCGAAAATTTTATTATTGTAATAAACGTTTGTCAAATCGCCATTGTTACCACGAGAGAAAAGATAATTAGTGGATTTTAATATCTTGATAATACGTCGTAATTTGCTAATTTTTCAAAATATTTTATGTAAGGAATGTGAGATTGTTTGTAACTGATATCTGTCTAGGGTTGTAAAACACATGTTGGGGGGGGAGTAGCAGGTGCACGCTTAAAAATGCTTTACTGAAGGGGCGTAACGAATCATTGGAATTTCTTATGAGCCGATTCTTGATGGAAAAATGTCACTAGCTTAATAAGTAATTGTGGCGGTACAGACCGCGATCAAAAGATATCTTTGTTACTTGGAAACTCGAGAGAAATGTAAGGTTTGTTATGAACGAATGCATATTTTTAAAATTAAGATGCCGTGCAATAATTAATATGAAACTTCCAACGGAAATTAATGTTTTCTTTTTTTTTATTACTTTTGAAAAACGGGGGTGGTTTTTCGGGAGTAGAAATAGTTAGTTTTGAAATCGATGGAGGGGGGGGGGCAGTAACAGTTAGAGTGTCAATCAAGCCTGATCGATTTTTGGGTTAATTAAATACCTTCATTGTAAACAGTTTGTCTTTAAAATAATTCTTGCGTGTACATTTTCCTTTTGAATTCGTCAACACTAAGTTGTCTTTTCTTTCGGGGTTAAACCGCGTATGTTAACGATTTGTGGCTGTGATTAATTAATTACTAGTGTAAGTATGTATTTTTATATAAATGCAAGCTCGCAGCCGATCATTTTACCAGCCTATGCAACGTATTAAAAGAATCAAACATTGCCTTACAAAGGTATCTTATTCGTACACGGACTCATTAAGCTGAAATATACTAAAATAAGACAGTAGAGGGCCCTTTCGCTCTGGTATTTGTGCGAATTAGCATTGTTGGTTGTTGTTTATATTTGTGTAGAGGTGGGCTGAGACTCCTTTGGTTACTAATTGTAAAAGGCAATTACCAAGCGTGTACACACTCCCGAGATCAGATAACCATTCAACACCTCAAATTTTATTTTTATTGTTGTATAGATGAGTGTGTAACCGGAGAAAGGAGCACTGTATTTTTCTAACACCCTCAAACTTAACCAGCGGTCACGATGTTATGATCTATTTATAACTTACCCTTGTAAGGCTTTGTTCTAAGGAGTTTTTTGTCAGTTTGTTCAAGAAGAATTATTTGCCTGCGAGCTAATTTCTCTATGTATCTGCTTTATTGTAATTTGATTTATGTACTCTGTGCTTTAGAGGCCAGTAAACAATTGGGTGCGTATAAATTCCTTGTCCGTTTTCTTTTGTCGTTGCCTTTACCTTATTTATTACCTGTGAAATATTGCTGTTGTATTTTATATGTATCATAATTTGCTTTATTATTTTATGTGCTTATTTACTTAAAGACCGGCATGATTGGTTTTAAAGGGCCACATGTTTGGTATTACGATTTTTATTTTGATTATTTATGACCCAATTGCGAGTGTGACAACATGTGTTTTTTTATTGTTTTTCGGTGTAACTAAACTGCTTTTTTTATTCATTTTCTCTTAATGTTATAATTTTGTATGCACTTTAACCTGATTTAATGGTGTTTTGATATATATTTAACCCTTTCCTTTTTTTTATTTGATTTATTAATGTACTTGTGCAATTACTTATTAATGAATAAAGTCGGTTTTATTGCTGGTTCTTTCCCACAATAGTATGTTAACGGGCTGAACCACCGCTGCGCAACGCTCGTTGTTGATTTTAATTTGAGTAGTTTCATTTTTTTTACCTGCCCCTCATGATGCAACACTTACCTCATCCTATATAATTTAGATAGTACAACGTACCTACCACTAAACGGCCACTTCGTTTTATCAGATTTGAGGTTTGCGAGTAATTAAAAATCAGACTTGTCAATAAATTCTAATGTTTTAATTATTGCCCGGAAAGTCAAAGTAAGGCAGGCAATTAATTTGAGTAATAGTGACATTATTGTCAGTCAAGTCAGTACCATAAGGGGAAATGATGTATAACAATTATCGTGGTATAATCCGTAATTCTTCTATCGTCGAATTATTTTGGCTAACTGTAAAACTAAACTAGAGGTTACTCCAAGGTCAGGTTCGCCAAGCATTTACCATTTTTGATGACCAGTATAAATCTCAAATTTATAGGCAAATCCTGAAATTCCTAATATAACAAAGAATTTGAAACCCCATTTATGGAATTCATACTGAAATAAAAGGAAAAAAATATTTTCAAATAAATGCACGATCTTGCCGATAAGCAACAAAACAAAAAAATTAAAAATATGCGTAGACAAAACAAATCCTGGTTTTATTTATAATGCTGAAACTCAGTATGATTATCAAAAAATACATGCCTTTGTGACCCAAAAGAAGAATTTTTCAAATAAAATACTATTCTCGCTGGAAAAAAACACTTGTTGAAATCTAACAATAAATACGGTATGCACAGTGCACTTCACCTGCTAAGAGTATCCAAAACATGACTACGAGCGGCATCTACCGGCAAATATTGGTAGCTCATGTTAAGCCGGTATGTAGACGAATGACTACGCTATGCAACAGTGCGAGTTTTGCCCTGGCATTAGTCCGATTTACTGTATGTTGCCAAAAAACAGCAATATCCATTTAAGGGTTAAGTCAATATCTTTACAAAATACAAAATGGCAGCATTTTCAATGCTATGAATCAAAAATAATTAAAATTTACACACTCAATTCAAAAAATAATGGAAATGATTATCCTGCGCTTCTTGACACAAAAAAGGCATGTCTGAAGTTTCTTGCCGAACATTTTCAAATACACTAACGTCAATATTTCAACAAACGTTTGTTATCCTTAGATTCAAAATAGAAGCAGGTTCTGTCTCAAGCATCTTTTGTTTTAAATAGCCCCAAAGAAAACAGTTCAACAGGATCAAATCAGATGACCGAGCAGTACAATAAATACTCTGACACATTTGTGAAATTCACTTCCAGTGTCCTTTGATATTAATGCGTAAATTTTGTTTCATAACATTACAACTGCTGCCATTTTGTATTTTGTAGTATCGACTTCTTAATGTTTTAAAATACTTATTACTTAGAGGTTCAAAATGAGGTATCACAAGCACCCCTTTTCCATTTCAATTTTTAATTCAAAATGGCGCCTAGCCGCCATCTTGAAATTTTCAACAATTTTACACAAAAACATAGTATCTATATACCCATTGCCATATAGGGTGTACCAAGTTTCAAATCTCTAATTTGATCCGTTCAAAAAATAGGAGGGGAAAGGACAATAAAGAAAAGTACTGTATGCATAGTTTGCCAAGGTACAATTTGTACTTACCAGTTATCAAATAAACAAAAAAAATATATATAAATAAAAATTAGTTTACAGAATCGTGAATTGTTTAACTGCAACTGCACTTTACACCTTTTTGTCAAATTATACTTACACTATTTGGCATAATTTCATTATTGTTTCGTATGTTAATTTCCTACTAAATGTTTTGTAAACAAAAACAAAATTGTTGACAATATTATAAAGCAAAAGAAATTCTTATTTACACGAAAAGAAAATCAATTAAGCATTCTTGTTAATTACAAAATAAAACAAAAAGATAAAAATCTCAACTTTACTGAATAGAAAATTTAAAATTACAAATGACAGAAATTTAGTATAAATCAAAATTAATTACCTACTTTTAGCAGTTAAAAATGCTTAACTTTATTTAACGATCTAACCGCCGATCCCATTATACTACCTTCATCGGTGATGTAAATGTGTACCGGGTTGCCAGATAAGAATACAAAGTGCTGTTTCTCGGAAACTATTCGTTTTAGAGAGTTGCGGTAAAAAAATGTATCACTAAAGTGGCCAAAAATAAACCGTGGAAAATATTTTCAAATTTGCAAGATGACCGCCAGGGAGCGTAACCGCCATCCTACACTTTTAAAGTGATTTTTTACTGAAATCCACCTAGTGAATTTACCAAATAATTATATGCTTTTTAAGACTCAGCTTTGTCGAGTAATTTTTGTTTGACGTATCTATTAAAATAAAGTGGTGGGGGGAGATTCAGTAATTTTTTAAATAAACAGCTGTAAATCCTAAACGACTTAACTGATTTTAATAAACTTAGTCTCATTGGAAAGAGCATTTATTGATCCATCAAATCCATCTTACCTGTAATATGTCTAATTTTTAGTGATGCCGCAATAGCCCGCTTTTTGGTATATCAGAAAATTGGAAAATTCTCTAAAAAATGAAATGCAACAATATGAGATGAAATCATCCCTAAATAGGTTAGTGAAGACCGCATCTCGATATCTTATTCATACCATAAAATATCGAAGAAAGAAAATTTAGTTATTAGAAAATTTCAAAAATTCGATGTTATTTATTTGTCTTTTTTCAAGATTCAGTGAAAAATTCCATCATTTTATAATTTTTAAATAAAAAGTTTCATAATTTCAAAAATTAAATGTAATAGTATGATAATATTTATTTTTGAAATGTATTATTCCAAATTTGCGGAATTCTTTTTATTAATTTTATTTATGGCTCTAAAAAGGACCGATTGTGCAATAATGCCTACTTAAGTAGGCATTAAGTAAACATCAAGTACCGGGTGGCCAACTAAGAACGGCCGTCGACCATATCTCAGGAATGGATTATAGCGCAGGTTCGGGAAAAAAAATTTTATAACAAAAGTGGCCTCGAGAAACGCTTGGAATTGGCTCAGAATTGTAGGTCCACCGCTAGAGGGCGTATTTGACAGTTAAAATTTTAAAAAGCAAAATTTTTCAAAATTTACCCAATTAACACGTTGACTGGCACGGGTATTTTTGAAAAAGTTCCTTGGGGCCACACTATTTTTTTTAAATCAATTTTCTATAAAATGATGTATTAAGACTATTATAGAGTAAAATTACATTATTTTGTTATTTTACCCCCTTTTTTCTCCGTGTGTTCTAGTGATACACGCGGCGTGGAGTTGTTGTTATGTATTTCTGCGCCACGTGTATTCAATAGAATACACAGTTTACAGGTTTCAACTTGCATAAACTGAATAACAAGTATTGCGTATAAGTTGTTCGCTGCACTTAGTCGTCGATTAGATTTCGTAGAGGTATAATCGTACTTCTGTAAGGGCATAAAAATGTCATATGAACGTGAAGAGGCCCATTTACAGGCCCTGATAGATCAGTATATTGACATGAGTGATGATGGATATGATCCCGTTCACGATTCAGACGCTGATCCAGTGTATGAATATTCGGAAAATAACAGTTGTAGCCGAGATACGTCTTCGAGCGAAGGTATGAGTACAAAGATATGGTATAAAATTTTATTTTATCAAAACCAATTGCTTATTTCAGAACAAGTGAATAAAAAACGAAATTTGTCTACTTCTACTGCTGGTTTTGCCTCAAATAAAAAAAAGAAAACTGAAGATTGTCCCCAAATGATTACAACATCTAATGCTGATGATAGTGAAAGTGAGAATGAACTTATGCAAGTAAACGAGAATGTAACCGATTGCGAAGATGAACAGGAATGGGGAGTAGTTATTGGCAACTTTCATGAATATATTTTTGACAAAAATATTGGAGTGACAGATGTAATTCAAATAAAAAATAAAAATGAACTGGCGTACTATAAATTATTCATTGACGAACAACTTGTGGATACTATTGTCACCCAAACAAATATTTATGCGCAACAAAAAATATTACAAGGAATAACTGAAGAATCCATAGGACCATCTTCACGCTTGAACAAATGGTACCCTACAGACAATGACGAAGTGTATAGATTTCTCGGAATATTGATGTGGATGGGATTAGATAAAAAGCCGTCACGTCCTGATTATTGGCGAAATTCTGATCTTTACTTGTCAAATGCAGTTAAATGTATGTCACGCAATAGATTCGAAATTATTCTTCGAATGTTTCATTTATCTGATAATGAGCTATGCCCAGAAGGTGACAGATTATATAAAGTGCAATCACTTGTTGACGCACTGAATGAGAATTTTAAAAAGTTTATTTTGCCTCATGAAAACGTATGCATTGACGAAACCATGGTTCCCTTTCGTGGGCGGCTGAAGTTCCGTCAGTATATCAAGGGCAAGCGACATAAGTTTGGAATCAAACTCTTCAAATTATGTATTGCCGGAGGATATTTGTTGCATTCGAAGATATATTGTGGCCAAGACAAAGTTGAAGGCATGAGTGTTGCTACGAAAGTTGTTTTAGAATTGATGGAGCAAAATCTCGATAAAGGTTTAACACTCTACACTGACAATTGGTACACAAGTATTGAGTTGGCCCTAAAATTGAGAGAAAGAAACACACACCTCGTTGGAACGCTGCGAAAAACAGAAAAGGTCTGCCAAAAGAAGTGGTGAATAGCAAACTGCAAAAAGGCGAAATAATGGGCCAGGAGAAGAATGGAATAGTTGTCTTCAAGTGGAAAGACAAAAGAGAAGTAATGATGCTCTCCACAAAACATACAGATGAAATGGTAGAAATACCTGGCAGAGATGGTGGTAAATCCAAGCCGAAGGCTGTGATTCATTATAATACAGCTAAAAGTTTTATAGATTTATCCGATCAGATGTCTTCATATTCAACATCGCTACGACGAAGCATCAAATGGTTTAAAAAAATTGCCATTGAACTGATTATTGGAGCAAGTGTTGTCAACGCTCACCTGTTGTACAAGCAAAATAATGACAACGCCTGCAATATAAGTATCACAAATTTCAAAGAAAATCTATGCATGCAGCTTTTGAATATTGACAAGAAAACTATCGAAGCGGCTCCAGTCAATAACCAGCATGCCTACAGACCTGCTGAAAAAAGAGGACGTTGCAAGATATGTTACCAACAAAACAAAACAATTCATAGTCGCGCATATGCAATTCGAAAAACGAAGCAAGTTAGTTCGGGATGTCAAGCATGCACAGATCAGCCATTACTTTGCTTAGAATGTTTTTTTTTCTACGCATAATATTTCATCCAAGAAACAATAGATATTTTATTTGCAGTAACATTTTTATTTTGAAAACATTTTTATTTGACATTTTCAATAGTATAACTTATTTTACATACGTCATACACTTTTTTATATTTATATTACCACACAGTATTGGTATGTTTCCAAGAATAAATTTTTCACTTAATAACGTTGTAGTTCATTTATATTTTAAAAGAAATTTCGGCTAAGTTGCTATGTGTGTTACTTCACGCCACACCAAACATCCCGCCCTAAGAAACCTATGCTAAACGTTCTCTTGTACCATACACACGGCCAGAACGAAGTTACAGTTCATGTATACAAAATGATACACGCGGCGTACTGGACACGACTAGTGTGTATCATTTTAAATACACGTGGCAGTCAACGTGTTAAGGGGCATATTTGACAGTTAAAATTTTAAAAAGCAAAATTTTTCAAAATTTACTCAATTCAGGGGCATATTAAATATTATAATCAGATTCCTCGACAACTTCTGCATATTTTTTATTTGAAAAGTTTTAGTCTATCTCTTCAAATAAGGGGGGAGTGGGAACCTTGTTACAAAAAAACGCCTTTCATTCAGGTTCTGCTTGACCGATTTTAATAAACTTGATGTTGTTTGAAAGAGCTTTTGTTAAACAATAGAAAATTTATAAATTTAAAGCAATCTGATTAATAACATAGAGGGCGCTGTTTAAAAAATTTTTAATATTGTGTTTCCTCTTTACAATTTTAAATGGAAGCATAAACATTTAAGTAGGTCTTTAAAAAGTAGACTACATTAGTAATAAAACAGTGAAAACTGCAAGTCGGAATTGTTCTTCTAACGTCTAGTAGGCTAGTTCGCGTTAACGGAAATTATTAAATTTAGCCTGGATGAAAAGATCTTACATTGGACTGCAGTAATTTAAAATGTTATCATATTAATGTTATGGTTGCCGCTAGATTACCTAAATGTAATGCTGCCGCTTCTAGCAATGAGAACAAATTATAAAACAATAATGTGAGAAATCTAACAATTAAAAGCTTAAATAAATAATTACGTATTAGTGTCGCCCTAGATGTTCGAAATGTCCATCATTTTCAATGCATGAAATTAATCGCTGACAGGTGGAGAGAACAGCAGTTTCAATTTCTGCCCTTGAAATACTTCGTATTGTCTGTCGTATTCTTTCAATCATGTCAGCTCTTGCTGTGGATCTATCGGCATAAACAAGATCTTTTATTCGCCCCCACAAATAAAAATCTAAACAAGTTAGGTCTGGAGACCTTGGTGGCCAAATAAATAAACTTCCACGTCCTATCCACCCTTTCAGGGTATGATTAATCTAAGAAATTCCGAACATCTCTAGAATAATGTGCCGGGCACCCATCATGCTGGAAGAACATGCCACGACGAATGGCCAAGGGTACGTCTTCTAAAAGAAGTGGCAATTCGTTGCTTAAAAAATCTAAGTATGTTTCTCCATTAACAGTCTCATTAAAAAAAAAGGCCCAATTATTTCTCCACCTAGAATCCCGCACCACACATTTACTGACCAACGACCCTCATGTTGGACCTCCTGCATCCAGTGGAGATTCGTTTCAGACCAGTAGTGCATATTATGTCGATTTACACTACCATCACTACGAAAAATCTGTCCACATAATTCGTGAAAGTATTTCAGGATCGTCGTGTATTATATTTGAGAGCCAGTTGCAAAAATCCAACCTGGTATCGAAATCTTGAGCATTCAAACTATGGTGTAGGACCATGTGATATGGGTGCAATCTAAAACAGTATATATTATAAAGTAATCAGATCAACTAAGACACATTGAAGTCCTTCGTTGTTAGTAAACGAAAAAGGACTTTAAATGCATTAACTCTCGTAATGTTATTACGAATTTTTTTCGCCCGGCCTCTCATTATTTTTTATTATTGCTACCTTTTTACTTTACTTTGCCTCACTTAATTATCATGTTGTTAGTTAAAATCTATTCACATAGCATAAGATAATTTCATTAAACAATTTGGTGTTTTATTGAAACTGGACATAAAATGGCGGCAAATACATTAGTCATGTTGTCACAAGTTAACTTTGATGTAATGACATTTTCGGTATGATAAAAATGAGAAACATATAACGACAAATGAAAAAATTAAAACATTTTTATCATTATAATACCGAATAAAACATGCGTTAATAAATAAGTAGTGACCTATGTTCTCTTAAAATATTTTGGACGGTGGTTCGACATACACCCAAGTCTCAAGCTATAGTTATGCTATGAGGGTTAACATTTACATAAGCTAAAACATCAATAACATTTTCCTCTGTTCTACCTCTGCATTGTCTTCGGCACACAGGAAGATTCACATTTCCAAAGTACGCACACGGCGTGCGAGTCGGAGAAAAATTCTTCTGCTGTGATGCCGTCTGTTTGGGTACTGCAGTGCATACACTCTAGCAACAACGGTTGCATTTCTCATACATTCAAAATAATCTGCCAACATATCAAATGCTTCTTCATTTGTAAGAATCATTTTGGTACGAAAATATAAAGAAAGTCTATTAAATGCAACACGATGAACAATTTTTGATATATGCATGAAAATCATAGCTTGCTTGTTTTCAACAGGGAATTTATTTTATATCTTACATGGCCCTCTTTACTAATTTTGTTGTCATCAGTAAATCGTAATTCATATTTTAAACTGTATTTGTTGTTGCTGGGCAAATATCGGTTTTAATTGATATTTTATGCTTTTGATTTACTAACACTTCGCTTGAAAACAAATATAACATTCTTATATAATTAAAAAAATGTTAGATTTATCACATTATTATTTTATAATTTGTTCTCATTGTTAGTAGCGACAGCATTACATTTAGGTAATCTAGCGGCAACCATAACATTAGTATGATAACAGTTTAAATTACTGCAGACCAATGTAAGATCTTTTCATCTGGGCTAAATTTAATAATTTCCGTTAACGCGAACTAGCCTACTAGACGTTGGAAGAACAATTCCCGCTATTTACCTGTTTCTTACGATATCTCAGAATAGGAAAAAGATATCGACTTGCAGTTTTCACTGTTTTATTACTAAGTTAGTCTACTTTTTAAAGACCTACTTAAAGTTTTATGCTTCCATTTAAAATTGTAAAGAGAAAACACAATATTAAAAAAAATATTAAACAGCGCCCTCTAGCATTTATGTTATTAATCAGATTGCTTCAAATTTACAAATGTTCTATTGTTTAACAAAAGCTCTTTCAAACAACATCAAGTTTATTAAAATCGGTCAAGCAGAACCTGAATTAAAGGCGTTTTTTCGTAACAAGGTTCCCACTCTTCCCCACCCCTTATTTGAAGAGATAGACTAAAACTTGTCAAATAAAAAATATGCAGAATTTGTCGAGAAATACGATTATAATATTTAATATGCCCCTTAATTGAGTAAATTTTGAAAAATTTTGCATTTTAAAATTTTAACTGTCAAATACGCCCTCTAGCGGTGGACCTACAATTCTGAAAATAATTTCCAGGCGTTTTTTGAGGCCACTTTTGTTATAGAAATTTTTTTCCCGAACCTGTGCTATAATCCTTTCCTGAGCTATGGCCGACGGCCGTTCTTAGTTGGCCACCCGGTACTCAAAAATCAAGTTTTTAAGACATACAGGGTGGCGCACCATATACGCGTCGATTGTTTAAAGTGGGAACTGTAATAATTTGTGAAAATATTTCAATAGTCATATATAGGGTCTTTATGCGCACATTTTAAAATTACTTTGGTATATACAAGGTGTGTCAACAATAAGATACATATCAAACATGACTTTTTAAATTGAACATCCTGTATTTTTTCTCATTTTTGAATTCTAGAGACTAAAAAAAGTTTAGTTACTGTTATTGTTCCTATATCTAAAACTTAACGTTTTCGAAATACTTCAATTTTTTTTTAAATACAGACTCAAAATCAAATGTCCCGTACGCTCAGTAGATTAAAATTTTCATTCGCAGCTGACATGACTGTTTTACCATAACAATAAGGTTTAAATGACATATGAAAATACTGCAAAAATATTATACAGGGCCTTATAAAATTTACTTTCAACTTGATAAACTTTTATGTCAAATAGCTTTTATTTTAAATACAACACCCTGTATTCGATGGGGCTATAAGTTGGCTTTCAATCTGTATTACAAAAAATGGAAGCAAAAAATTAACCCTAAGTTATTGATGTTTTAGTAAGTACTCAAAATGACGACCGTCGTTTTCAATACATAAACGAACCTTTCTTTCAAAACTTTTCTTAACATGTGTGGAGTAACTGTGTGGGAAGCTGCTCTTATTCTTTCTCTCATGTCTTCAGGTGTCATTGGCGAAGTCTCATAAACAATATCCTTAACATATCTCCATAGAAAGAAGTCTACACATGTTAAATACAGGGACCTTGACGGCCAATTTTCTGCGCCCTCTGTTCCTATCCACTTATTAGACAGAAGTTAAACCGGGTTATGAAGTCTCTTTCATAAAGCTCTAGATGTAGTTGGAGATGATACGAGTGAAATTTGTATTTTTTTATAATTCGGCCGATATTTCGTCTACGCATTTCCGTCTCATTGGCTAAAGTACGTTGGCTTACGTGAGGATTTTCTATTATATTTCCAATAACTGCAAATCCATTACCTTCATCACCAAGAATGGGTTTTCCCCTGTTAATTTTGGGATAAGTCACACTTCCTGTTGTTCGAAACACTTGGAGTAACTTTTCGTATGAACGTTTGTCCGGATGACTTCGAGCTGGATATTTTTCGGAGTAAACCCTCGATGCCAATAGACAGTTCTCTTGACACTCTCCAAGTACCAATATCATATTAACACTCTCTTGTTGCGAATAAATTTTCATTTTTAAAGTTCAAATTTGTTTGCAACGTGCGTCTAATCAACTAACGCAAGTCAAACTGACATTTCTAATTTATTTTGTAAACCGACAATAAATGTTAGCATTTTGTTTTCCCAGCCACCTTTTTTTTTCTTCATTTTAATACAGGAATGGACGTAATGTTATGTGAAAGAGAAAATGATCTTTTACAGAGGAACTATGATAGATAGGTATAGGGAACCCTAATACAGATTGAAAGCCAACTTATATCCCCATCGAATACAGGGTGTTCTATTTAAAAGAAAACTTATTTGACATAAAAGTTTATCAAGTTGAAAGTAAATTTTATAACGCCCTATATAATATTTTTGCAGTATTTTCATATGTCATGTAAACCTTATTCTTATGGTAAAACAGTCATGTCAGCTGCGAATAAAAATTTGTAATCTACTGGGCGTACGGGACATTTGATTTTGAGTCTGTATTTTTAAGTTTTAGGTATAGGAACCATAACAGTAACTAAGCTTTTTTTAGTCTCTAGAATTCAAAAATGAGAAAAAATACAGGACGTTCTATTTAAAGTCATATGTTTGATATGTATCTTATTGTTGACACACCCTGTATAAACCAAAGTAATTTTACAATGTGCACATAAAACCCTATATCTGACTCTATTGAAATATTTTCACACATTACTACATTTCCGTTTTAAACGATCCACGCGTATATGGTGCGCCACCCTGTATATATATTTTTCTCTGTAATTAAAGTAAATCACAGATAATAAACAATTTCACCACCTACTATTTTCGATACAATTGTCAGAAAACAATGACATCCCATAAGAACGTGTGTTAAAGTTGTCCAATATCACGTAAGGTCACACGTTGTGATATTACTTGAAAAATGTCTAATACCAAAATTAATACATAAAGTGGTTAAATTTATATGTTCGATGATGACATTATTTTGTTTGATGTTAATTAAAATTTAAGGTACATAAGGTAGATACGTTTGGGTTATCTGAGCTTGCAAGACTCATTCCCAATCAGTTTTCTAGACATTTTATGTAATAAAATTATATTTAATGTGTTTTGGACAATACGCTGACTGTTTATTTTTATTTTTATTTTAATATATGTAGTGTTTATAAATTGAGTATTATTCGTTTGAGTGACAATATTTTTGTAATCTTATTCTTTTCTCAGAACGTTAGTATTATTACGTTTAACCAAATTTAAAAGTTTGGATATTTTGGATTGCATTCAAGTTACTGTTTCTTTGTTATGCAGAAATTGTTGATTTACACAACTTTACAGTGGCAAATTTTTAAGTGTTTTATTGTTTAATGAAAGCTTTAACGTAATGAATAATAAGAATTTCTCTATTAGAGTATTTGCTATTTTGATTTTGTTCATTTTAAAGGATGATTTAAGATACAGCATAACGTAATTATAAAGTAAATTATTATAAGTTTTTGTTATGAACGAATAAGTTCAAAGTAATTAAAAATTACTATTAATTAATAATAATTTTTAATAAAGTAAATTAGTTGGTTTGTCGATCAGCTGGCTTATTTGTACGCTAGTGTTTGTGTTGCGAGTGCAATTTTTTTTAAGTTATTTTTAGGGATCAATTACCGGCGGCAGCCACCGTTTTACCTGGTTTGCGATCAATTAAAAGTAAGCAAGTTTGTTTTATTTGTTTGGGTACGTAGCTCAGTACCTTTCGCATTAGGTATTACAACGCCTATTTCGATGTTTATTAAATTATAGGACTTGATAGATATTTGATTGTTTGTTTATTTTGTTGTGTTGAATTTTCAGTTTAAATTGAATAGTTAAGGGGAGATTAAATACTGAATTTTAAGAAAACTACATGTCACCAGTAAAAATTGAATAATGATCCAACTATTCCATCAATGTGAACCAAACTTTGTATCGCTCTACCTAATGGTATGCTGCATGTCATATAAATTTCATCCTGATTGGAGTAATAGATTTTCTTCAGTACTACATAAGAAAAAAGAAATTCTTGGTTTTGTATTGAAAAATTGCCATTGTTTAATGTACCTTTTCCATGAAACTAATATATCTATAGGTTTGAAATTTTCTACACGTTTTAAGAGCGCGTGAAATGAAAATAACGAACAGGGAATCATATATCTCAACCTGGAGCATCACAAAACATAAATTCTAAAACTAGAATTTTCAGTCTAAAATTTTCCAGATTTTACCACAATAAATCAACTGTTAAATATTCCGAAATAATTCTTCGTTATTTAGTTAATTACCATAAAAACAACATTTCAGAAAAACAGCTTCCAAAATTTGTTTTATTATTTCTTCTCACTAACATATCTCAAAATATGCCAGGACCATATTCATCTTCTTGGGCTGCTGCATCCACATCCAGCCTTCTTTTTATATTTCTTTTTTGGGTTCTAGCTTCTTCAGTCATCTGGTGAGCTGCAATTTCGGCCCGAGCTACTCTCTTCATATCGATCTTGACGAGAGCGGTCCTCATGTTTTTTCCACAACCAACTTGAATATTCTCTAGGACATGAATCCTACTGACTACACCATCATTAAATGACAGTACAGCATCCCTAACACGAATTTGCAATGTTTCTATTCCCATTCTTTGGGAAACGAGTCCAAATTAAATTATTGAATGACTCATTTGCATTTTGGCTTTGACCATGGATGCACTTTTTCAGCAGATTCTCATCGCTTAGGTCTCTAAACACTGGTTTAATAACATCCATGGCAGCTCCTGGTAGTGAATGTTCATGTCTGTATGCGCCACCAGCTGCTTCCACTCTTTGGAATCCACACCAAGATTTTTCTCCTACTGGACACAGACCATGTTGTGGTGAATCATCTGTAGACAGCTTGTCAATTTCAGCATCTGTAAGACGTCCTTTACCTGAGAGTGACTTACCATCTTCCAATTTTTTCTTGGTCCACTCTTTACCAAGGTTTCGCAGACAAGACCCCATCCTCTTCTGCACATGGCCAATGACTTCTGCCTTTCTTATTTCAATATTACTGTATGGCTTATCGTCACTCACTGCTTTATGAGCTTTGGAATCACCATCACCAAGGAGCTGTACATATCTAGCATTTCGTGATGCTTCAGATCTTTGAAATATTTCGACAGCGCCCTTGGCCTCCGCCCTCCACTGCTGCCATCATAATTTTTTGAGCATTTGTGGGTTCCTCTCTTATGATTACTACATTTGCTACAGTATTTAGAGAGACAAGCTACATCTAATACTTTACCTGTAGCAACTGAAGTAGCTGTTACAACTCCATTCATAGATGTGTGGCCTATCTTGTGCCAAGACCCATCGACAGTAACAATGTCCCTAGACTCACTAATTTCTGCGGCTTCTTTTGCAGCCTTTTACATGGCTAATTTCTTTGATGCAACTGCCAATCAATGTGTGGTAATTTTGAAAAATTGAAGGTGGTGGTGGAAGATCTAAAATTCCACAAAGTGTCTTTGCTGCCTCTAAACCGTTGCGTATACACCTCATTCCATAAACAATTAAAACATTTATATCATATAATGAGTGTCTGTTGAAAAATGAAGAACGTTTCGAAGCGCTCAGTTTACAGACTTTACATTTTATAACTACAGTGGACCCCCGATAATCCGGCCCCTGGCTTATCCGGCACCCCCTGTAATCCGACATGGTCGGATGCTAATGCATGTTTGAACAAGTTATAACTTGTACGCACCACCACGATTGTGCTCGACGCGTAGAGTATTGCTTTGATTCTGATTGCTTAGTTTGAATTTGACTACATGTGATGAAGATAGCGGTGCGGTCTAGCGTGTGTTCATTGTTTAGTGTTTATTCATTGTGTATTACGTATTCGTACCTAGTAATGTCACAAGCTCAGAAGCGAAAGCACAAAACACTGACAATTAAAGAAAAATGTGATATTTTAGACCGCCTAAATCGTAACGAATCTTTTAATAGTTTAGCAAGTGAATACGGCGTAGGCCGATCTACAATTTATGACATTAAAAAAAAACACGAGAAGATTAAACAGTTCGTGTCAACTACGGACTGTGGGCCAGGCAAGAGACAGACACTCAAGAAATTTGAACAACCAGTAGTGGAAGAAGCCTTATACATGTGGTTTCTTCAGGAAAGAAATAGGCATACGCCCATTTCGGGACCCGTGTTGGCCATGAAAGCTAAATATTTTTATAAGGAAATAATAAAAAAAGATGATTTTGTGGCTAGCAAGGGATGGCTAGAACGTTTCAAAAGTCGTCATGGCATACGTTTAATGACTATTACAGGAGAGAAACTTTCTAATGATGCCACCTGCATAGAGCCATTTAAATTAAGATTTTTGCAAAGGGTGAAAGATTTAAATCTTAACCCGTCACAGGTGTATAATGCAGACGAATCAGGGCTTTTTTGGCGTGTGTTGCCTAACAAAACTTTTGTTTCCTATAACGAAAAATCCGTACCTGGACGAAAAGTAAGTAAAGAACGTGTAACCATACTACCATGTGCTAACGCTGCGGGTACACACGCTAAAGACGGTGGTCGTTGGAAAATCTAATAAACCACGTGCATTCAAAAACATTGATTTACCTGTACACTATTATGGACAAAAAAGTGTGTGGATGACAAGAAATCTTTTCAAAAAGTGGTTTGATGAATGCTTCGTACCAGAAGTTAGAAAATGGCTAAAAGAACATAATTTTCCTCAAAAAGCGTTATTGCTTCTTGATAACGCTCCTGGTCATCCGTCTGAAGAAGAACTGACAACTGAGGATAAATGCATCACTGCGATGTTTCTTCCGCCAAACTGCACTGCACTGATTCAACCCATGGATCAGCATATCATTCAGTTTGTAAAGCAAGATTATAAGAGAAACCTACTTGAAAGCCGTATCAAAAGACCAGCCAATAGAAAAAACATTAAAAGAATTTAATATGAAGGACTTGGTTTTTGCTCTTTGTCAATCGTGGAATGCATTACCTTCATCAACTATTACATCGTCTTGGAAAAGTTATGGCCAGATATAGTCACCACTCCTACCAACGATCCACAAATCAGTGTACCTTCGAAGTAATAGAGCAAATTGCTGATGGAACACAGATAAGTCCAAATGATTTGGAAACCTGGTGCCGTGGAATGGATAAAGAGAAAATATTTTTCATGAAATGTCTGACGAAGAGATTATAAAAGAGATTTCTAGTTATAAAACAATAAATGAGGAAGATGACGACGAAGTAATTGCAACTACTCCACAAGTGACAGCAGAAGACGCGATTAACGCCTTTGAGCTGGGTTTGCAATGGGCTGAAGCAAATGGTGCATCCTACAACGAACTTCTACTTTTAAGAAGACTGAGGGACAAAGCTTTAATCTCGCGTTTCAACAACGTTAAACAAAAAAAAATTGATGAATATTTTCATGCGTGTTAAATCGATTGACTCATAATTTTTGATTATTTTAGTATGTACATTTGTTTGTACACAATTTGTATTTCCTAATGTAAAGTTATTGCTTATTTTTTGTGAGTTATATAGCATTACTAACGTTAATTTTATAATAAAACGTCTCTCTATTGTGTTGTTTAATTTACTAAATTTGACATACATAATGAAGTATGATTTTTACTTCAGAGTACATACATATATATAACATGTAGAATCTTATCATTGGATCTGTCGGATTACAAGGTACTCTTTCGTAAAAAAATCCGGACTATAGGGGGTCTAAGGCAGTACTCTATAATCCGACAAATTCGCTAATCCGACACTGCCCTGCAAACTGTTTGTCGGATTACCGGGGGTCCACTGTAATCTGAATGCCAATACTCGTCTGTTTTCAATGTCTTCACAAACAAAACAAAACACGCTTGAAAAACAATTTATCGCTTCAACAGTGATATCAATTTATCAAACGCAGTTTTCTCTATCCAACGGGACTTTCCACTGCCCACTATTTCAATTCTAGACTATTCAATCCTAAACTATGTGACTGCAACAGACTGACGTTTAGTGGGCGTGGCGTGGCGGACTATTTTAAATGCCAGAGAGCATAAATGACGACATAAACGTAATAAAATATATATTTTCTCATTCAGAAAAGAATGAGGAATAACATTAATCTCTCTTTAACCTCCCCTTAAAGGAGTTTTTAAATGTAAATATAACTCGTTTGAAATGTTTACGTTAATGACTGATTTACTGTTTATTTTGACATGTGTAAAAATCTGTAAGATACTCTGCATGAATAAATTAAATTATTAATTAAAGGTCAGATATAGAGCATCTGAAATGACGGCAAGGTGCATAAAATGTGATCCTTGGTCAAAGTCAAATTCCAAGATTGTTGAAACAGATGTGAGACTGTCAACTACAAGCAATTCAAACCAGATCAAAGCTGAATTCTCTAAAGCCAAAAAGAAAATGCGTTGCTGATTTATTAATTTCAGTAACAAGTGAAGTGATTTTAAAATGTCGATTATGATCCATGAAACAGTTAATAATTTATTGTAAAATTCTTTAGCATGTCTAAGGTTACATGTTTTGATGTGATTTCTTCTGTTCAAAGTATTGTGATGCTAATCAGTTGGAGCAGTAAATCTAAAATGAAGAAAACCAGATCCTGAATAAATCATATCACTAATAGTCAATCATCTTAATTATTTAGGACAAATTTTTAAATAAGAATAGAATCAACCTTATTAAGGTTAATTCATTTCCACAGGCAAAACATTAAAAATCTTGAACAATTGAGAAGATCAAACTGTTCCAACTAGACGAAGGTTGTCAACTTAACAACAGTTTTTGGCCTAATGTTAGACCAAAATCAACTAGAGGTGTTTGGCTTTATGCAACACGAGCTTAATTCCCACAATATTTACTCTTTCACATTGAAATCAATCTTGAATGAGTAACGAAAGGGTGTCAGTCAACAAAATTTAACTTTGGAAGGTGTACTATGGCCAAGAAACTGGACCTTCAACCTATTTCAAATACTATGATTCTTACTTGACCTTGATCTTGTTTAGAGTTTTTAGAATTTGAAATTCTGAATAGTCCAAGTTCAAATTCACCGTTTGGCCTTCAATATTTCATGAGGTCAATGACCTTTAAGTTTAAATTGACTCGAATTTCTGAAATTTTACCTTGCGATTGGGACGAGTGCTCTTACCAAACTACAGGTCGAATCTCAATTACAAGTTACAAGTAGAAATTACGACATACAAATTGTGAGTTACAAGTTACAATTATGAATCACAAACTGAAATTATGACTTACAAAGTTCAAATCGGAAATATGCTCTTACTTTCCTTTTTATAATTCTGCTAACAATTAAAATTTTAACTCGTCAATATTATTAAGTACATTAAAATTCATATTGTGATTTACTACGACAAAATCTTTATATTTTATTTGAACTGTATAGTTTATTAGTACAGTGCCAATTGTGATACTTAATAAATTACTGCATTAATACTCAACTAAGCACTGTGCATAATCTAAATTGTTTTTTCAGAGAATCATTTATTAATGGGAGTACCATACATTGATAGGGTCTATTAATACACTTTAATGAAGTTGATAGAAGGCACTACGTTGATTTGTATGAAACATCTAACAATGAATGCGTTGTGTCACAGTGACGAGAACTCACATGTTAAAATGCCTCACCATTAATACACTTAATAGTTAAACAATATTGTCTAATGGCATAATCCAGTTTTACAAAATACTTTTGATCGCTTATTGTTATACTTATACTCGTTATGCAGTATAATATAAATAGTACACAACTACAATTTAAATTGAGCATATTCATTTTGAAACTTCTGTTTAGATTTTGTTACAAACTGCTGAACGTAAATTATCAACAGTAATATATTAAATGCATGGTAACTTGCCGATAATACTGGCTAACGGGATGCATTAGCGCTTGCTGCGACGAAAATTTGCACGACTGCACATCTCAAGCAACAAGCTCGAATGCATCCTTAGCTAGTATTATCGAAGTAAAGGAACTGTGTAGAAAATTAATCTCGTCTATCGAGTATATTACAATAGCTATATATATTCAATTTTTGTATTTTATTTGTTGTAGTTATTTATTTTTTTGAAATGTGATTAGTTCAAAATTTGAAATTTATTTCATTGGTGGATGGGGTTACGTTGACATATATATGCAATAGTCATTGTTACAATAGTGACATTTGGTGCAGAGACAGAATTCGTACCAAAATACCAAAACCATTACGATCTACACCTAGAGTTATTGGCATTAAAACCAATGTCGGTGATACAATTAGTAACAGTTTAAAATAAATAAAAATAATACTTTTTTTATATGACTAAGCAAGTATGTTTTAAATACAAGGCATTAATCGGAGAACTGTAGGTTTCTAAAAATTGTAAAAAAATTTAAAACAAAATATCCACCATGATGAAATCTGAACTATAATACTTACCACTTTAAGAAGCAAACCTCATTAAATAGATAACAGATGGCAGCACTTCATACCTAAATAATGTACATTAATTCTAAATTCAATTAATGTAATTGTATTTTTTCCACCGTTAACGACATGTTTTTTATCATGAAAAGATAACGTACAATTTTTAAGTTATATTAATATAGATAATACAAAAAATTATAAATATCATTTAAAAACGAGCTCCTTACCGCCTCCTAAAACTTTTGTAACAGTAGCAGGAAATTTTCTAGCATCACTCCACGAAGCCATAACCTTTTCACCTTCAGCAAATGCTTCTGTATTTAATAATTTTTTAGGTAACGGTTGATAAGGTCTTAATCGTGAACTATTCATGCTAATCCATTCATCATATTTACTTGAATACTTTTCAAAATGTATTAATACTTCATTCTCTTCATAATCTATTTCAACAATATGTGCTGGAAACCACATTTGATTAAAATCTAAGGCTTCTAACTGTGTATTAACAGAAAAATTTAGCAAACCAGACGGTGTCTGAATAGATTTCCCTTTTTGTTCGATCGTTGTTGATGACGTTTCCCTAACAGAAGGTCTAATTTCAATAGCATCTTGTGTATGTAACATTATATCGGGAAATTTTACTTCAGCACATATATCAATAGGCTCTTCTTTTATTTCACACTTTATCATTGGTTCAAAAACGGTGTCACCAATTTCCAATTCAATTCTTATCGGTTTCATTACCTCATCGTCTTTTTTAGTACTATTCTCAGTAAGACTTTCTTTTCTCAATTTACTCCACGGAAAAACACTAGGTAAAACACCTTGGCGTAACATATACCTCTTACCCTTAAAATGACAAAAATCGACCTTCAAAAAATGTCTCGAGCATACATGTATGACTTTGTAATTGTGTTTATCTTCAGGAATATGACATAATGATAACCATTTTGGTCGTATATCAGCATGCAAAGGAATTTTATGAAAAGTCACACCTCTATCCTCTTCTCTACCTTCTTCAGAAAGGCAATCGGGAACATAACATTTTCTGCCCATTCTAAGAATTTTTTAATGTTAACACATTCTTAATGTGACTTTAAACGACACATTTTTTACAGACATTGCAATTATTATTTATTAATCATGTATGTTCTAATTATAAACAAATTTTAGAACTACCACGCATGACGCAATCTTAGGAGAATTGTAATTATAGCCAACAATAAAATAGTGAATTTACCAAATTATAGATTTTTTAAATTTATTCTCATTTAACATAATTTTCAGTTACGAAAAGTGTAAAACAAAAATTATTCGTCACACAAATGAAATTTAAAAAATCTAAGATTTAGCTAATGGATACAGTAGCGACATTACATAGCAATTTTGTGGCTAATTTTTTTTTGGCCTGCGTCATTCTGTACTATCAGCAAAATAGCCGTAGTGAGTGTTTAGACCGATCAGCTGATTTTAATTTCTTTTGATTTAGCATAAGAAGGTGTATCTATTTGTAATAACCGACTTGCCATGTGAGTATACCGTTCAAGAGATGATGTAATTAATATATAAATAAAATGTATACATTATCAGTTTCTGTTTTGTTTTGAAAATGAATCGTACGAAGCGAGGTGGATTCACATGTTCTTTTAAGGAATGTCACAACAACAGTAGCGGAAATTGACAATTTATTATTTCTAATAAATAAAAGTGAACCATACATACATTAACAGTTTTGTGGAGAGTCTGTATAGTTATGTATGTTTATTGGACTAAATTTGATTTTTTATTAGTTAATTCTTAAAAAAAAAATTTGAATTTACGCGCCTGTACTATTCTCAAAATGGTTGTATCCGTTGAAGGTCATCGATTTCAGCCACACAAAGATCGAAGGCGCGGAAAAGCATTGTCATTACTGTATGCGTTAGCTACATATCTATACTGTAATCCTGCCAAGAAAACAAAGTCCCTGAAGGCGGCGCTTTGATGTCACCCTTGTCTGAAAGGTACATTCTGGTTAAAAAGTATCGAGGCGGTAAATTTAAATGTGACGTGCTGGTAATATTTGGATTAACTAGGTTTAATTGACTATATTCGTTAATTTTCTCACATTTGGGGTAATTACCTGAAATACAAAACTCAAGTCTCTTCAAAAAACAATTTTTCTTAAGGTCTTTAAGGTTACGCTTAGAGTGAAATAATTGTATCGTGAATTTAAGAAAAAAAACTTTTTGGGGAGACTTTTGAGTTTCTTGAATTTCATGAACTAGGATTTATAAGTGTAAGGCCCATAATTTTGTGCAGGTTTCTTTTATGAGTTACCCTTACTAATTACCACGATGTGGATTTCTTTTTAATCTCGGCTAGTCAGGAATTTGGGAAGTGGGTTTTAGACTTATATAACTGTTAAACGATTTCCTTGCCCAGGTTTAATACATAGATTAAAACAAAACTTCTGGAATTATAATAATAATAATATAACAAAAAATGATATTCTGGTAAAACAATTTAGTATTCAAGTTAAACACAATGATGGAAAATAAACGAAAATTTTCTAAAAATAATTAATAAGGGGTTTCTTCATACAGCGCCTGGTATTTGGGCAGCCCACCGTACACCAGAGTAATGCTGGTGTCGTTGAAATGTCGGCGGTAAATCCTAAGATTTTTGTTTAATGGTTAGGGACAGGTGTCGCCTGTGTATCTGTGCTCGTCGTCGTCGGTTTGGAAATTTCCTGTAAACAAGCGCGTTATAATGCAGTGTTCAAAAATAAAATATTGGTGGTTTTGTTTCTTTGTAAACAAAATAATGTGTTCAGGTTAAAATAATACAAGGGTGTGTGTACACTTCAAAAAGGAGGATTACTGTGATTTAGACAGGTAAGTTTATTTTGTCTATTATTTTATAAATTTAAGACAATGTTGTTGAATTCGAGGTTAGAGCGTATTTCAAATCTTTATCATGGACTGGCTCTTTTATTACTTATATTTTCTTAAGTAACGTTTTGAAATACGGAACAGGTTAAAGAAAAGCAGGCCCTACACGAGATTTGATAATTACACGAATAGTGTTAATACAAATTCTTGTTAGGCAACGGTTGTATGTGATTTGTTTAATTTTTTTTAGGGTTTGTACACACGGACTAAGGGAAAGACTAATTCTAAATTAACTATAAATATATACAATCAAATATGTACAAGGGGTTGTCAACGTTTGGAATTTACAATTTTATGTTTGAAATGCTTCATATGATACAGAAATATTTTCGACAATGTGTTGTTGAAAATTGATAAGAGTTCATTCAAAACTACTAAAATGGAACGTTGACCTTCGTTTTATTTGTATAAAGAGGATGATTCTTTACACTTTAATTGAATGTGGCTACTTATTTGCGAAATGGAATTTTTACTTTCTTTAAGAATAATTATCTTAAAGTTTTAATTGTTAAAGCGCAAATAAATTTCTTTAATCTATTGGATTTCTTATTGTAATAGAAATTCTTTTACTTTGAAGTAAAACGTAAAAATTTACTTTTAGTTGCATAAATTTAATGTTTTACACAATTCAGGTTTTGTTTTCGGTAATAATTTGGATTTGATATTCAGGTGGATTTTCGTGATATACAGGGGGAATAAATTATAAGTGTTGATAGCCAAGTAAGGAGCTCGAGCTAAATCAACAAATTCTAGAGATTCCATTTGAATAAATGGCTCAAAGCTGTATCGAATACTTTGAATATATAGAACTATATACAGGGGTTCAGGATATATTGGGTGTTCGTTTATAATTCCGTTAATAGCTAAGCCAGTGGGCTCAATAGTCTAAATTAACGAATCTTAGAGATTCTGTTTATTCAACGCTGCAACGGACACTTTGAATATATAGAATTACTATACAGGAGGTTCAGGATATATCTGGTGTTAGATTATAATCTCGTTAATAGCCAAGCCAATGGGTTCAATAGTCTAAATTAACGAATCTTAGAGATTCTATTTATTCAAAGCTGTATCGGATACTTTGAATATATATAGCTATATACGGGGGTTCAGGATGGGATTTGTAAATTGACGTTTTCTGAGGTTATAGCGCGTGATCGGGCAACCAGACGTGGCTTATATGACCCCATTAACTAGAAGAAGCCCTATAATAGTTCCGGTGACCGCCGGTGTTAACCAGTCAATCTACCTAAGACCAGTATAACACGCAAAACCTCATTGACGTCAATTAACTTCTTAAGGATGGTTTGTTAATTGGAATTTCTAGGTATTACAACTATTTTCGTAAAAAAATGGGTATACTTCGGAGTGTTAGAATTAATTCTATTTAATGCAATTGAAATTGCTTTAAGAGCGGGTCAGGCGGTTATGTTCTCGAATAGAGAATTTCAGGTGTAATAATAAATTATTACAAACGGGCAGACAGGAGAGTATTTGTAGAGAAGTGTTCTACAAACAGAATTAATTCAAAAGTGCCAAAAATGTCGCTTATAAACCTTGCGAATGAGTGGGGTTTTAGGTAGGAAATGTCACAATGTTTCTACACATCGTGAAAGTGGGGTACCGGTGCGCACACAAAAGTGCTGATTATTTGCATGTATTTAGAACTGGAATAAAATGAATTATTATTTAAACATTATCTTAATAATTTTTATTAAAATAACAATTAATTTGGCTCATTACATAAGTTCAAAATATTAAATAATTCGAACAGTAAGGTCAGTTGAATACTCGGTATTCGAATTGCTATTAACGGAAATAATTATAAACCACTTAGCTCATTTAATTTTATGAAAAATATTGATAGATTTACAAATAAACATCGAAATTAAATTGTTTAAAAGTTATTAATTAGAGATAGAGAGGTAACAATAATTAAAAACAGGCAAATAACTATAAAATTGCTCAACTAATAATTAATTTTGTGAAAAACGTACAGAGATTTACAGATAAACATAGAAATTAAGTTATTTAAAAAAGTAAGAAATAATATTTCTGGCCTCGGAATTAACCGATTTTCTCGAAATCGTAGCCATGTGTTTAGTAGGATATTGACAATGACAATGACAATTTAGTGATTTTGTACACGATTGTACATCTAAGCATTCTAACGTGTGATTGGGCAAATTGAATTCTCACCACTTTGGTAATATTTAGTTCATATATTTTCCGGGGACTTTGTTTTTTGGCAGAGGTATATATATATATATATATATATATATATATATATATATATATATATATATATATATATATATATATGTATTAAATAAGACATATTTTCTCGGAAAACGTGTAAAGAAACGTAAAAATTCATTACAACGTTTCGGGAACGTCCTTGTTTCACAAGTTATTATTTTTTGGTCTTCTTATTTCGTTTCCATTTTTATTTTATCCATATTGAAGTAATACTTTATTAATAATCTTCATCTCTGCTGTTTCAGAATTTTCGTCAGATAAGTTGCGAGAGCGATACATTAAACATTTCATAACGCTATGTAATTGGCCCAGGTTTAGTAAAAAATAGCGTATAATACACGCGTATGAGCGCCTTTAAAGCACAGCTCCTTTAAAAGAAACTTCGGCACTTGTATTATAATATAAGATTTTCTTAAAGACAAAGGAATTGCCAATTAACGAAGTGCATTAAAAAAAAGTTTCATAAGACCCGTCTTGAAGCACGAAATAAAGTTTAAAAAAGCGAAGTGTTCAAGGTTTTATGAAACACGTTTTTTGTAATTTGCCCTTTTTAAACAAACATTTTTATTTTAGTTGATTTAGGTTTTTTTTTGTTAGTATGCTCATGCTTATGGTTAGTAATTATTTATAGCTACATATCTTAGCCGTAGATTGTTCAAGAGTCCTTCTCCTCTCCAGCCCCGGTCAATCCATGCTTGTTGGCGTTGCGACGTTTTGTGCTATTGTATAGTTTACAATCATGAGATGTGGTTATTGTTGGTGTAAAAAAAAAGAAAAAAAGGATTTATTTGAATATTTAATAATGGGTTAATTAGTTTAAGTGTGTGTTGTTTAGTGAGGTGTAGCGTGCTTACTGTGGTTAATCCGATTCGTTGTCCGGTTTCATGGTAGGTCGTCATCGAATAGACGGGGGGATGCGGAGGGCATATGGGATGTCATCTAGGGATTCTTCTATCTCCTCGGGGAGGTCGTCAAGGAGTTGTGCAAGGATCACTGGGGGGTGCTTAAATTTTAAGTTTTCTTGGTGGGAATTGGAGAAAACGGTAGTTGTAGGGAGTGGTGAGGATTTCCTTGGTAGGGATAGTGTCGCCGAAAATCCTTTTATGTGCAAAGTTTTTCTGCAGTGTTTGGTTTCTGTGTGTGATTGGTGGTATGTAGACGTGTTGTGTTGTGAGGTCACTAAGGTACCTGAGGTAACCTATGTATGCGTCTAAAAATTCGGCGTTCAGAGGAGGCAATAGAGGAAAGGTGATTGGGATTTTATTCGTGTTATGGGTGCTCGGAAATCCATAACAGGGCGGATGTATGTTTTGCAGGTGTGTTGAAGTGTTTTAGGGTGGCAACCTCTGATTCTACCCCGGAAGGCGCCCAGTAGGTTTACGCGGTTTCTAATCCTATTAAGTGTTCTTTTTACATCGGGGAGCCAATTGAGGGTTCTGGTAAAGAGGATTCCTACGTAGGTGATTTCATCTTGGAGTGTGAGTCTTTTTTAGTTTAGGGTGAGGGAAACATTTCTCGAGGCAAGCTTTGGGAACTTGTCTTCGGTGTAATTAGGATGTCGGAAGAGGATTATTTGGGTTTTGGTAGGATTGACGGAGACTCTCCACAGGTTCGCCCAGTTGGAGAAGTTCCGAATGGTTTTGGATATGAGGCGGGAGGCCGTTTCGCTGTTCCGATTAACCGTCCAGAAGGCGGTGTCATCTGCAAACTGCGCAACGACTACTCCGGGTTGTGTCACTTCGGGAATGTCGGATGCGAAGATAGTGTGGAGGATCGCGGCTATGGCAGAACCTTGCGGTACAATTGTGTGGGGTTTCCCCGACTTCGCTATTAGTAAAGATATAGGACGCTCGTAAACCATCAACATCTTGCATATATGATGACGCAAACATCGATCTTATGGATGGCCTTTTCTCTAGTTTTTCTTTAAGTGCTCGAAAGAATGACAAGGGCTTACTTTTTTTGTCAACATGTACTTTTGATAAGTGGTCCTCCATTTTTGAAGACTTCATGGCATCGCTACTGCATACTTTTTCACCACACAATTGGAGAGCAGCTTATTTTACCAGCCATTGCGGAGGTCCTCAACAATGTATTGCACAAGCCCGCACATGATATAAAGAGAATTCCTTTAAGCAATAACATCGTTCAGAGATGAATAGACGAGATAGGTCACGACGTGGAAAACATTTTATGCAATTTCTTACAGACCAACAGATTCTCTCTCCAGTTGGACGAGTTTACATTACCCGGCAATAAAGCTCTGTTGTTAGGATATGTCCGATATATTAAAGATGAAAATATGTGCCAAGAACTGCTTTTTGATACATATTTAGAGACTGATACCAGAGGAGAATCGATTTTTCAGGTCGTGGAACGTTTTTTTCTGACAAAGCTATTCCATGGAAGAACATTGTTTCTGTTGCGACTGATGGTGCACCATCTGTGGTTGGCCGTCATCGTGGTTTTATAGCTCACTTAAAGCGACAACTGCCTGAGGTACTAGTCATTCACTGCGTGATTCACAGACAGATTTCTAAGAATTGCATTATAATTGTAACGGTATAAACGGGTGGTAGAACGGGATTACAGATAAATTGGCCCCTTTTTGCCTCGACTAGTCAGCGTGCGGATCGTGGTTTGATGTTAATAATTTTGCACATCCAGAATAATAAATCGTACGTCAGTCAAAATAGGGGATGAAGTCAAAATCGGTTCGGTTAAGGGCGCCAGGATATTTGATAGACAAAAATAAGGGTTGTCGTGCCAAAATTACGAGTACATAGCGTGTCTAAACATCCAAAAAACATGCGCTTACCTATTCGTAATCGATCCCAGGGGTGCTGGACAGCAACTCAGCAAATTACCTGAAATCGGGCTTCAAAAAAAACACTACACGCTTGGCAAATAAAAGCGTGTTAAACACTCAATAAATTTACGTTACTACACCTCAGTGTAAATAATGTATTAAATAATAATCAAAACAAAACAAAAAATCTATAAAATGAACTCTAAATGAATTAATACTCAACTAAAAAATCAAATAAAATACTAAATATTAATAACGCTATTACTCAATAAAACAAAAAACTAACTTTGTTACGTTAAAACTAAATTACCGGTAACTTGCAACAAAAACTTTTATGTAACACAAAAGGGTTTCCATAGAAGTAAAACACATTTATAAAACCTAACAAACTATAATAAAATAATAAAAATGATAAATATAAAAAAATATATATAAACAGACGATAATGCGTATCAACAAAAAAAACAAATACTTAAAAGGCGACAGGATGTCTGATCAGAATCTGCTTACGCCGTACTAAATCGTAAACCTAAATATAAATAAACCGTGGATAATATACCCACACTACAATAGGGTCAATTGCCCTTTACTAATAAAATCAAAATAAATAACAAAGGGTGAAGGCGGAGCGTCAAAACTATAATTAATTACGCTAAATAAATTTAAAACAACTTACTTTAATAACAAAAAAATTACGACACCGCTTTCAGACCTTCATTGACACAAAAATATAATTCGAAACACACAGAATAATAAATCTTGAAATATTCAATAAAAAAACACAATGTTATATTACCTTAAAGTCTAGAATTACACCTCTTCTGTGTTACAACAATGAAAATGATGGTCGGTCTCTGCTATAACGGAAATGAAATCTACCTTGTCTGGCAAATGATGAATGAAATTGTTGACTATTGTACTATGATACACAAACGATCCCTTGCTTGAATCGCGTTAAAATGTTATTGCATAAATGAAAAACTTCTTTTAAAATACTAATAATTTGAGCGTTCAAACTTGCTTGATAACTAAATCTTTTAACTGGTTTTATTTCCACTGATAATCCAAAATGTTAATAACTTGATTTAAATAACGTTAAATTTTAATATATTGCGAAAGTTTCTTTATCTTTACACACGCTTTGTACGATAAATAGGTGGAAGTAGGTGGCACTGCAAGAACGATGATTTTTAAAATCCGCAAAAGCGATCTAAACCCAAGAGGTCACTGAAGCACTATACAACACGACGATGTCCTCTAGGTAACTTTACGTAAAACCGAAATCGGCACTAAGTATAATCCTTTGGTGAATGAACAATTTTGATAAAATCCCTTTCACAGGTTCTTCAGTAGCTAAACTACCCTTACTACACAAAAAAGTACGTTCGTTAAACACCACAAGGTCCCAAACTTTCAACGTTCTAAACCACCCCTTTAAAGCGTAACCAGCGGTACCGTAATACTAGTACACGAGAGCGCGATCAGTTTCAGAATCCCAAAAATTATTTACAAAAATCCATCTTTGAATTTGCATCCCACTACTCATAAAAAAATCTTATCTAATATAATTCAACCAATTAAAAAAACGGAAGGGGAAGATTTAATACCCCGATACACAAATTCGTTTCCGTCCGTAAGGACTCGGTAAATTTTCAAAAACTACACGTCAGCAAAAGTATCCTGTACAGCCTCTGTATGTTTACCTTAAAGTACGAACAATAAGGCCCACATGTAATCTCTATGAATGAAAACCAAAATACCTAATAATAAACTGGACAACTATATTTAAGCGTCTGTATGGCGCTACCATGACATCATACAGATAAATCCTCACTATTTATTTAAATTACTTAATTTTCTATTATATTCTACGGAAATCAAACGAAATAAACCTTAATTAAACTTAGAAACAACTATATACAAATAAACGTTAATTAATCTTCTATAAACGAGAAATAATAAGGAAAAACAACCTAAATTTCGGAATAATAATTTCACAAACAAAGAATCTAAAGCTCGCCATACACGTTAAACACAAATTTACTATAAAACTTAATTTGACAACAAAAAAAAATTTATATACGGAATCTAACTAATTACGTAAGACTACAAACAAAATTACCTACTACGTATACAGGGTGTTCAAAATACCCTGGCATAATGATGATAATGATGATGATCTTAACAAATCTATTTTTAGATCACCTTGAACAAATTCCCGCCAAAAGTTTAAACTGGCTCCAAGTGCCCCAAACATTCTCTCTCTCTCTCTCTCTCTCTCTCTCTCTCTCTCTCTCTCTCTCTCTCTTTCTCTTTAACTCCAGATGACCTTGACATAAACTGATTCTATTTTTAGATTTCTAAGAATTGCATTATGATGATGATGACCTTGACGTATCTATTTTTAGATCGCCTTGAACACATTTCCTGCCAAAAGTTGAGTGACCTTGAACTGGACGAGAAACTACCCTATATCACTACTAACGCATGCCATAATTACGGTTGAAGCTTTGTCAACTTAAAAATTTTCGTAAAATATTCCGTGAATTAATTGCTATAATTACATCGGGGATAATGACGTCGCGTTTCTTAATATGTCTATTAAAGAATCAAAATGGAAGTAAATTACAAAAAAAACAGTTAAAACACGGCTGTCAAAAAGCTTCAATTATGAACTTGATTTAATGTTTTAACCTTAGAATATAAAATACTAATTTTAACTGACAGTTATAATACAAAGGAAGTTTTTAAATCGGCCTGCTGGTTGGATAATATAAGATATTATAGTTTGAATAAAAATCAAGTGCGTCCCTTCTTTTCGAACTGAGTGTATTTGATTATTGATTTAAAATTTTTGGTTCTGAAGGAAATTGGGAACAATAAGAAATACTTCCAATGAGAATATTATTATTTCAAACAAAAATATCATGAAAGGATTTTTTTATTCAAAAATATTTTAAACGGCGCAGTGATCGGTATTATCAAATTAAAAAAAAATGTTTCCTAATAATGTCCCTCCGATCCAACGCGATTCGCCAAATTCCGCAAACTTAATCGGTAAGAATGATTAACTATTCGAGACTCTATCAAAACTTTCCTTAGTTCAAGAAGATCATGAATACATTGTACCTGTTAAGGGTATAAGAGTAATTGAAGATATGGAGCTATGGGAAAAATCGGAGGCTTATTTAGTAAATAGAGTATGTTACGTATTATCGATTAAGTGTCGCAATTTTAGGAATACCTCGGTTTTATAATGGCATTAAATGATGCTGTTACTGGAATTTCCAATTCTCATACAAGTATAACTCTATCACCAATAGTTTTAAATTTACTAGAAATGCTTGAAAAAATTAATAAATTAATAAATGATACACCACCTATTAAACAGCCACAGAGATATGGCAATCAAGCATTTAGAGATTGGTATAAAAAATTAAAGGAAGTATGTCACGGTATATTGAAGTTAATTAGATTCTTACTCAAATTTATAGCAAGCCTTTGATCTTGTGCAAGGAGTCTTGCCAGAACATTATCATCGTGCTGTTCCCGAAATATTATTTTATCTAATTGAAGGTTTCGGAAATGCGACACGTATTGATTATGGAACTGGTCATGAACTTTCCTTTATTATGTTTTTGTGTTGTCTGTTTAAAATTGGTGCGTTAGTGGATACCGACAAAGTTGCTGTACCATGTAAAGTTTTTGCGAAGTAAATTATTTTCATTTACGTATTAGAATTATGGAGTTTAAATTTTAGATATTTGGAGGTGGTGCGGAAATTACAGCAAACTTACAGAATGGAACCGGCCGGTAGTCATGGTGTGTGGAGTTTAGACGATTATCAATTTGTTCCTTTCATTTGGGGAAGTTCTCAATTAATCGGTATAAATATTGTGCTTGTTTAAATTAATTCTTAATTGAGTTTTAGGAAACTCACGCCTTGAACCACCATCATTCTTGAATGCAAATGTAGTAGATATGGGTCATCGTGATTACTTGTTTTTGGGTTGTATAAAATATATAAACCTAGTTAAAACTGGACCATTTGCCGAACATTCTAATCAATTGTGGGGTATAAGTGGAGTATCAAATTGGACTAAAATTAATCATGGGCTTATAAAAATGTATAAAGCTGAGGTACCGTATTTAATTGTGTTAGATTTTGCATAAAAAAGTTCTGGTTGTAGGTTTTATCTAAATTTCCCGTAGTTCAACATATTCTTTTTGGTTCATTATTACCATTAAAAATAGCACAAACAAATATGCCAATTCGTAAACCACGATTGAATGTTACTCCACTTGCTGTTACATCTTTTACATCCGTTCCAGCTGATACAGCTTCTAAGGGTAGTTATCATTGTTCTGATAATTGAAGAAGCAAAATGTTAACGATTCTTCAGTATTTCTGTATTAAGTCATTTTTTACTTGTAATATTGTTCAAGTTATTATTTACATTAATATACCGAATACTAGCCTCTGTTACTTTTGATTGCGTAAGTACAAAGATGTGCGCTTATTACCTTAAAATTTTGTATGTAGTTAAAAATTGTTTTCGATTTACTTTCACTATATCATTAATTGAGTTTGGCTGTTACGTTTTCGTGTGACTCGGTCACTATACAATTTTACACCAACAATATACAACCTACACTCGTAATAGTGGATAGAATTATTGTATATTATGTTTAACACAATTTAAAGATGCTTACGATAATGATTCATTTATCATACATTTATTTTCAACTGTGCAATAATTATATCTTTAATATCAGTACACTTCATTTTAGACTGTAGGATCACGCCTTTAATTATAAACAATTAAACTGACGTACATAATCTAAATCCACCTTATCGTCGGCGACACAATAAAACCTTGTAACTCCAAAAATATGAAAAATTACATTTTACTGCCACCTGATAACAGAACTGTAAATTAACAAATGTATAAAACCTTGCAGCTCCAATAAAATATTCTAAATAAATATTTTAGTTCAAGAAATCCTCGTATCTCCAATGTATTCTGAAATGGTTCATAAAACGTTGTAACTCCGCCATTTTTAAACAGGTGTTCATCAAAGTAATGACAAGAAGTGATTTGTTTGTTTGAATTGGTGTGATATTGGTTATAAACAGTTTAATTTGCGTAAGCTTATTAATGTTATTATGTTTATAAATAACATTTTATGCAATGTGTTTTGATTCTACTGTGTTTTTCCTCTTCTTTTTTTGTTGTTGGAGTTACGAGTATTTCTGTTAATTGGACTTAACTTTATTTACATTCAAAATGAAGTTATGAGGTTTTATTACGAATCATACTCATTTAGTGATGGTATCAGTTGAAAGTAAAATAGGTTTTTTTTAATTGCAGCAGACAATATGTCGCGATCTTTAAAAATTCTAAATTTGGCAATATCACGAGATAATAAAATAAGAAAGGAAGGTACTGGCGAAGTAACATATGAGTCAGATCAACAGTCACAAGAAGGTGTCGAAAAACAGGGTGAAGTTGAAGCATTAAGTTTTCAAAATCAGTTGAGTAATAGCGAATTTTTGGTAGAAAATCTTAACATAAGGGACATGCCCCTCATTTTAATAGATGAAAACGGAAAAGAAATACTTTTACCAAAAAATTACGTACCTATAGACTCCACGCAATTATCGACTACAGTTATATGTTATAACAATGATGAAAAGCGAGCAATTCCTACGTCTAATGAAGTTTGTAACGGTAACATTTTGAGCGAAATTCAAAATCTTGAAAAATCATCTGAAGACTTATTAAATATTATGGAACAGGGACAAGACGAACATCAGATCTGCAACACCATACAAGTTGAAGACATTGCAACTCAAGAAAGTTCTAAAAGTGAATCTGTTGCTGATTATGTGGAAGAGGAAACCAATGAGGGCAGGTTCAAAAAAACGAGAAAACGAAATACTGACCTATGGGAAGCTACAGCTAATAAAATAAAGTGACAAAAAGGTGCTGAATATTATGGAAGAAAGAAAGGAACTGACAACACTTGGAAGTATGAAATTAGAAGACCTAAACGACAACTCAAAGCTTCATGCAGCTGTAAGAAATCTTTAAAAGAAAAAGGAATTAAGTGTCGTGCAGTAAACGAAGACCAGAGAAAAGAGATTTTTTCAAAATTCTGGAACATGTCATGGAACGAAAAACGCCTTTATGTACAAATGCTAACAAATGTTAAAAATCCAGAAAGGCAAAGGGACAGGAAAGATAGGGATAAATCGAGACGTTCCACCTCCCTTGAATATCATTTAGAAATTGGAAAAGATCTTATACGTGTATGTAAGACTATGTTTGTTAACATTCTCGCAGTAGGCGAGTGGACCGTGCTTAACTGGTCTAAATCAAGTCAGAATTCAATCCAAGGGAAGGAAAATGTCGAACATGACTTTGAAGAAACAAATACTATTTTCAAGTCTAGAAGAATACTTAAGAAAGAGACAGCTAATTTGGAGGAGTTTTTAGATAAATTGCCCAAAATGGAGTCACACTATTGCAGAGCGACTACGCAAAAACTATACCTAGAACCTTTATGGTTATCAAAAACCCCTTTATATGAGTTTTATAAAAATGACTGGTGTCTACAGAAAAAAATAAATCCTATTAGTAGAACCAAATTTAAGCAAGCATTTAAGGAAAATAATCTAAGTTTATTTCGCCCAAAGAAAGATGCATGCGACATATGCGCTGCATTTAAACATGGAAATACTGAAGCAGAGGTCTATCAGAACCACATAGAAAGAAAGAATGAGGCACGAAGTGAAAAGCAAAAGGACAAAGATTCTGAGACCAAAACCTTTACAATTGACATGCAAGCTGTTCTTTTAGCTCCTAAGAATAACGTATCTTCAATGCATTATAAAACGAAGTTAGTGGTTCATAACTTAACCATACTTGATTTGCAAACCAAAGACGGTTACTGTTTCCTTTGGAACGAGACTGAAGGAAATTTGACTGCAGATGAGTTTGCGTCTATTATTATTCACTTTTTGTTAAGCATCAGGGACTCCCTCGAAGCAAGAAAAGAAGTTATTCTTTTCAGTGATGGATGTAATTACCAAAACAGAAACGCAACTTTAGGAAACGCTCTTCTTAATTTCTCCAGAATTACTGGAATTACGGTGTTACAAAAATACTTAGAAAGGGGGCACACCCAAACGGAAGTTGATGCAATGCATAGCACCATAGAAAGAAAATTAGAAGGTATTAACATCAATGTGCCTGCTGATTACGTATCAATTTGTGAACGTGCAAGGAAGTCCCCAAAGCCATATGAAGTAACTTACCTTAAGCATGAATTTTTTAAGACATTTCGTAGCCTTCGCTATGTAACCACTATTAGACCTGGCAAACGATCTGGTGATCCCACTGTGACGGACCTAAGGGCGCTTAAATACAATCCTAATGGTTCTATAGAATATAAACTTAAATTTTCTGAAGATTGGGAAACTTTACCGGTTTGAGTTAATAAACAAAATCCGATACTATTTGAGCACTTACCACTTCTGTACACAAATAGAATTCCTATAAAAATGCAGAAATTTAACCATTTGCAGAGTTTGAAGAAAACTATTGATCAAGACTACCATGCATTTTACGATAACATTCCTCACGTTTAAGAGATTTGTGTATCTTTTTTGTTGTAATAATTAAGAACGAGTTCTAAATAAAAACGAAAACCTCGTATCTCAATTTTTAAACAAATAATAATATTAATTGCATTAGTTTCATTTTAAAAACAGTGTGATTATGCAATACATACCTATTTGTAGTGAAAAAATAGAAAAATTTTTAACTTTTGTTTAATTGAATCCAAATGAACTTATTTTATAAACTGTTAGTAGCCCTCCTGTAAACTTTAACAAAAGGGAGGCACGAGGTTTTATTGTGTCGTCGACGTTATGCTAATGTTAGATTTAACTGTAAAATTATTAACAAACAAAAAGACACCCACGTGCTACACAAAATTAAAAAACGCCGAACGCGTTTCGATAGCTATGCTATTATCAGCGGTCAACTAGGGCGAACTTAAGAAAATTTCTAGCATATATACCATCAGCGAGTAACGCTTCGTTGCTTATCTGGTGAAAGTGTAAGTTATGAAAGTTTAATGAGTTCTGAGTAGCCTAAATGTCCTTGATCATCATTCATTAGAATTTGTTTGTTTTTGAAAATCTCTATAAATGTTCTTTAAAGCGAATTTTGATAGGTCGTTTAGTTTGCATCACATACATTTTTTCACAATTTTTACAATTAATTTTATAAATTCCCAGCCTGTACTGCTTATCCATCTTATCTTTTGGATTGCCTAAAAGAGTTTGCAAACTATTATCTGAAGTAGTGACTGTTTTCAAATTAATTTTGGAAAAGATTTTAGATAGACCTTTTGCATAAGCAGGATATTTGGTAACTTTACATACTTTGTTTTTATTTGTTCTCTAGCGTTACCTAATGTAGTTACATTCTTAACCCTCATCCTAGGTGTTTCCTAATTATATTCGTAACCACTTTATCTGAAAACCCATTGTATGCAGCAATTCCTTTAATAGTGCGCAATTATTATAATTTTGAACTGAAAGAGGAAAATTTAAGCAATCTATGAACCAAAAAGCTAAAAGCCGCGAGTTTATGCTGTCTACAGTGATTTGAGCCATTGGTTATTAATCTTTTAGTGCTAGTTTCGTTACGATAAATATCTATATATAGTTTACTACCATTCCTTGTTACCAGAGTATCAAGGAATGGACTGTCAATTGCCTCTATCTCAGTGGCGGATTAAACGGTGGGCGGACTGGGCGGCCGCCCAGGGCCCACAAGCACAGGGGGGCCCACCGAGACCTGAGGCGTATATAAAAATATTTTCTTCATAAAATAATAGATACAGAAAAATAAAATAAGACAAATATGTTTATCACATAATTAAAATAGTGTATTAAGTTTCTGTATACATTACCGCTTTGTTTACATTATGATTATAGAGTTAGGTCCGAATTCGGCGAATAAGATAATAATTTAACCTGTCCCAAACAACACTCTATATTTGCTGCGTACTCATCGACGTGCGATCTGAGAGGCCGCTCGTTATAAGCACGTTTTAAAGAAAAACAGAAATTTTGGGAAATTTATTGCAAATGTGTAAAAGTATAGTATAGTAATACAAATTCTAAAAACAATCTGCAAATTTCTATTGAAAATTCCATAATTCTAACATTAGTCCAACGCAAAATTTCCTTTAATATTTCATCGTAAAATAAAGCCTACACGTCTTATGGAGTTTGATAGACCGAACCCGCGCAATCATTCGGTTGATAAAGAATAAGAAAACACAAAACGTAAACATAAATAAAAAATACTTTAAATTACAATCGTTTTATTATTTTTCACTATATAGGTCCCTTAAATTGGTATAAAATATAATACCCATTTTGATTTTACCGCCCAGGGCCCCCAAGCAACTTAATCCGCCACTGCTCTATCTCATAGGTAAATTTGATTGTGGGAAATTTAGAATTTAAAGTTTCTGCAAAGTTCTCAACACACAAATTTTAGTATTAAGCATGGCAAACACATAATCCACGTATATAATCCAAATAGGGCAAATCACGTTTTAAGCCTGTCCCAAATTTACTCATGAATAGATTGGCTATAAAAGGATATAAGCTATTGCCCATTGTGGTACCATGTTCTTCTGGAAAAATTTGAAAAGGTTTGTTTCATACACAAATTTGTTAATTTAAAACAAAACCGTTTGGACAATAGAGAAGTAGAACATTTTCTTAAATTAAAAGATAGGTCGGGAATTTATAAAATTAATTGTAAAAATATATGTGGGGCAAACTAACCGACGTATCAAAATTCGCTTTAAAGAACATTTAGCTCATATAAAATACAAACGTTGGGACAAGTCTGCCATAGCCGTACATATGTTTGATAAAAATCATGTAGTAGATAAGGTATCATTAATGAAACATGTTAATAATAAGCACGAACTTGATTGTTATGAAAGTTTAGAGATCTTCAAAACAAACAAATTCTAATGAATAATGATGATCAAGAACTTGTATGCTACTCAGAACTCATTAAACTTTCACTATCACGTTCACCAGATAAGCAACGAAGCGTTACTGTATATATGTTATAAATTTTATTTAGTTCGCCCTAGTTGACCGCTAATGATGATAGCGTAGCTATCGAAACGCGTTCGGTGTTTTTTAATTTTGTTTGTTACAGATCCTGCTACAGTTTCAGATTTTTCATGTAAAATTATTCTCAACAAAATCAGACAAATATTTTTTTTTATTATTATTTACACCTTTACAATTACATTCAATCTATTTCTAAATTTAATGTTTTGTGGACCCAAGTTGGTCAACTACAACAATTTTACCTATACTTCTTGATACTTAATTTAATACATACATTTACTTATACTATCTGTTATTATATTACTGTTGTTTTGTTATATCTTAATTGAATTGTTTCTTTATTAAAAAACACTAGCTTATTTTTAAAATTCTTTATTGATTTACATTCCTTTATTTTGTCTGGTATCTTACTGTATATTTTAGTTCCGTTGTACGTTATTCTTTTTTTTCCTTTGTTGGTTCTTTGATTGTGTATGTGTAAGTTATCAATCCTCCGTGTTTGGTGGTTGTGTATACTTTTAAGTTTGTTTTATATTTGATTTCATGGATTTTTCCTATAATCAAACGACGTGGATGTGGTGCCCACCTTGTATAAGTATAGATTTTGATGAAATTAAACAGAAATTACGTTTTTATTTAGTTCTGCACAGTTATAAGTACTGATTTTATTTAAAAAAATGATCTTATGTAAGCAGCAAAGCAAAAAAAAATTACTTTTAATGTAGCCTTGATTTTCATATTTGACAAACGAAGACCTCGCGCCGGTGTACAACTATTTTTACTGAAAAAGCGGTAAAAACCCAATGCGATATCCCCCACTCATACCCCACAACCGATGTGTTTACTAGGTGCTCAGACAGTTACGCTTTGGTGGCTGGAAAATTAGTTGGTTTTATTGACAATCTCTTCAGTGCATTACAGTCTGGTGTATAAAATACACCGGCGCGGGTCCCAATGTAAGTACTATTGACTGCCATTAAGGGGCTCTTATTTGTCCATAAAATTAGTGTTTATGTAGATTTTTGAAAATGTAGAAATTTGAGGGACAAAGCAAAAATAAAAAACCCAAACAAATTGACACAGGCAGAATTAGAACAGTTGGCCCAAGTGATCTTCGACTCCCATTCGGAAGAACGCGACGATAATGTTGATACTTCTTCTGAAGAGTACATGGAGGACACTGAACATGACTCCGAATCAGAGATCGAAGGTAACGATAACGATGATTTAGAAGATGTTGGAAATAGCACTAACTTTATTGCCAAAGATAAACTGACTAGATGGAACAGAAATTCGCTAAAAAGCACATTTAGTAAGGTACGCTCTAAAAATCTTGTGAAAATCTTTCCGGGTGCCAAACAACAAGCAAGGGACATACAAAATGAAGTAGATGCTTTTATGAGAATATTCACAGATGAAATGATAGAGTACATAACTGAATGCACAAATCTACACATTTCGAATGTTAGGTCTCAATTTATGAGAGAACATGACGCATGACGTGTTAAGTATGCCATAGTTGGCAACATAGGGATTGTGAGGTTAGTTACGAACGTAAGGAGTTGTTTCAATATAGTTAGACAAAGATTAGGAAGTAAAACATATGGCAAACGTTACGACCAAGGCGAAGGTAGCGACATCTATCGCTTCAAGTGTATTCGCACAAACAAGTCGATAAACAAATAATTATAGGAAACTAAAATTTTGTTTACATGTCTACCATATGTTTATGACGCTCATGTAAACATCGTGCTAGAATTGTTATATCTGTTTGTTATCTCGTTATATTTAATATTCGTTGTGTTTTTTTATCTTGTTACGTGTAAATATCTTTGTGTATATAGTTTTTCTGCTTTTTAGCGTTAGTTACAATATATAATATGGATTTCTGTCATATTTTTTTTTTAAATTCAGTTAAACCATTATTATTATTATTATTATTATTATTATTATTATTATTATTATTATTATTATTATTATTATTATTATTATTATTATTATTAAATACAGTGTACATTAGTTAAAATGAACTGTGAATGTATAACTGTATCAAAATATTTTAATATAATCTACGTTATTACTACAAACCTTTTTTTTGTTTATCCCAACTTCATTTTCCTAAATCCTAAAAAAATACGCCTGATAGCTGACTAGAAGAGAAATTAAATTTCGCGATTATTCTTTTGGAATTCTAAGACGCTCCTCTGGTAAACATACGTTAATTTTTTGGATCAGGATTTACTATACTCGTCTTACCTACGTTTCCCACCTTCTCTCGCTCTCTCTCTAATCTTTGTAGTTAGATATTAGTATATTAAAGTATAAGTGAATAAAAAGGTCTTTAAGACATGCGCGATTTTTCGAGCACGACGGCGCAACCGGAGTGCTCAAAATAGAGTAAGTGTTTTAAGACCAGTTATCCACGATTACCTTACGCTAATTTTTTTTATTGGTGCACTTTGAAATCATAAATACTAGTATCATTACAACAAAAAATGGAAATAAGAACTAATATAAAATATGTAAATAAAAATTAATATATCTAAGAATACTAACTGTACTTTATATTTTCATTTATAAAATTAAAAGTGTTAATGTTTAAATAAAGGTTTTGAATTTGTTAGTAATATTTTATTTGACGTTCCCAGGGGTACTCCTGTGAGATCAATAATCAAAAAATTGTCATTTAGACTTCACGTTTCTTGAGTTATTGATGTTGCCATGGTAACGTTAAAAAACGCGCGTTTTTGAAAGCTCGATTTAAACCCCAGAATAGAGATTCTGGCTTTAAATAGGTAAAATGGGGCACCAATAAAAAAATATATATTAATTCCTTAATTAGCCCTAATCATCCAAACAAAAACATAACACAAAGAAGTAGATTGCTAAGGAATGTGTGTATAAATATAAATTTTAAATTTTTCTGGAAAAGTGAGGTTAAGCACGTACAATTATGGAGTCGAAATTACCAGGAGGGTTAAAATCTGAAGGAAATTTGAGTGATAATTTTAAGAAATGCAAGCAGAGATTTGAAATTTATCTGTTGGTTACTGGAGCATCAGAAAAGGAGGTAGCTATGTTATTGAATATGATTGGCGAAGATCTCGACATAGGGTAGAGGGGGGGAATTCCGGCCTCTGGGGTAATTCCGGCCGTTCAGTATCTCATAGTTTATAAATATTTTTGTGTTTATGTCTATTGCTGCCACCTCTTAGAATGTCGTGGAAATACTGTACGAAACTATAATCGGCTGTAACGAGCCGGCACGTTTTTATAACGAAATATATGATTTGTGTTTAACTGCTATAATTATTTTGTGTTGTTAAAAGGTATGTATTATCTCATAGAACTGTCTAAAATATATTCTATATACGCAAGTAAGTGGCACATACATAGTTTGTTTCGGTATAAGTAAGAACATTTGAAAATATAACCTCAATTTATTGTAATTGCGTAAATGTGTATTAAGTGCATTAGGGGTAATTCCGGACAATGCTGGGGTAATTCCAGCCGGCCGGTATTTGCTCAATCTCCATTCTCTTACTAGGAATTAAGTATGAATGTTTTGTTTATTTTCAGTAATTACATTAGAAAGGGGAATAAGGCGTCTTGGACGTCCGATGCCTTGAATTCTGCGTTAGATGCAATAAATGAAGGTGTTGCACTGAGGGAAGTGTCACGGCGCTTCAATATTCCGCGAAGTACATTACAAGATTATCGCAAGATTTGCAGTTCCTCTAGGTCGAAAGGCAGTGTTTTCTGCCCAAGAAGAAGAAGAGTTGGCTTCACACATTATTAAACTTTCTAAAGTTTTCTTTGGAATTACTCCCAATCAAATTAAACAGTGTGCATTTGCTTATGCCAACAAAAATAATTTGAAACATCCCTTTACAATAAAGAATGAAGCAGCAGGAAGGGATTGGCTTGGTTTTCTGCGCAGAAATCCTGGCATTTCATTAAGAAAACCGGAAGCTACTAGTATTAATCGCATTACTGCCTTTAATAGAACGGAAGTGTCATTATTTTACAAAAACCTCGGAAGTTTGATGGAAAGATTTCAGTTTCCACAGGCCAGAATATTTAACGCGAATGAAACTGGAATCACGACGGTCCAGAGACCAAATAAAATTTATGCGGAGACAGGTCAAAAGAGAGTCGGATTTGTAACGAGTTGGGAAAGAGGAAAGACAACAACTGCTTTTAGTGCTTCAGGTATCTATGTGCCTCCGATGTTTATTTACGCACGTAAAAGAATGGCACAAAATTAAAAAAAAAATGGTCCACCAGGAGCTATCTACGTGTGCTCTGACAACGGATGGATAAACGAAAATTTATTTCTGGACTGGTTAAACCATTTCCAAAATTTTGTCAAGTCTTCTCAAGAAGATCCGATATTACTAATTTTAGACAACCATGTAAGCCACTGTGTAAAGAACCAGCGTTCTGTACGTATGTGTTTTAGAATAAATTAGGTGCGGACCATCCTGTATGTAAGATTTCATAAGTTTACGCGATATTGCACAACAAATAATTTATTCATCGCCGCTGACGTGTATTTCTAAGAAACCGTAAGTTTCTGCACGTCAGAACGATTTTAACCAATCACATAACGGCATCCCCCGCACAGTAGCCGCGAAACCGCCCACAGATGCACCTTTATAAACTCGCGACGCGCATAGAAAAAGGAAGAAGAAAGGAATCTCCGTAGATTCAAGTTAAGCCGATATCCAGCAGCCGCCCCCGTACCGTTGACCGTTCCAGAAACCAGTAGCCGCAGCCGCTCCGTTTGCTTAACGTAAGCACCGACCTGTTGTTCACCGACGAAGAGTCCTTCGCGATCGGGCAACCTAAAGTTCAATTCTGTACTGCTATTGATAGACACGTAAGTTGTAAAGTTATACATTCTGACAATTTACACTCAAACACTACAGACCGTAAATAATTCCGGGCTGAGCTCCAGGAGTTATACTACACAAAGTATACCTAGAGTAGCACGCAGGGGTAACCCCCGACGTAATACCAACTACACTAACACCTAGAATAGCACGAAAGGTGGATCCCGTCGTCGCTCGCCACTACAAAGTATGCCTAGAGTAGCACGCAGGGGTAACCCCCGACGTAATACCAACTACACTAACACCTAGAGTAGCACGAAGGGTAGATCCCGTCGTCACTGCCACTACAAAGTATACCTAGAGGAACGCAGGGTAGCCCCGACGTATCTCATCACCACTTGAGGGTGAAGGGTTGTTACAGGGCTGTAAAGACCTACGACCTTTCTCTTAGTATATACAGTAAAGACAGGCCGTCGCCTACGTCTTCTGGACATTACTGAAATCCGCTCGAAACTCACACACTTCCTACATCCAGTACTTAATAACCGTACACAGTGTCTGTGAATCGCAGAAGAGTACCTCCATAACCTGTTGTATAAATTAGTAGTCCACCTAACCATCGTAAATACCTGGTGCGAGAACGTTTGTAAATATATTAGATAGTACGTGAATTATTCTATCTTTACGTAAACCTATTAGAGTAGTTTTTAATATTAAGTATTTTTCCCTTAATTAATTATAAATAATTAAACTTAGTATAGAGATCGGTAATTAATTTAGTTAGATAAATAATCTAATTGCCTACATTAACCCGGTTATAATTAGAGAAAGACCGTCGAGAGAGCTCGCGTTTGCAGACGCGCATTCGCGTGTATTATTTCCCGAGGAGTAGGACATCCTTGCTTCAGCGCTCCAGAGTTACTGACAAATAAACACGATATCGATTTTCTCAAACGATTCGAGTTCATTGCGCTGGCGCTACGATCAACCCCTGCATCAAGCATAACGCTCGCGCTACTGTACATGCAGGACCGTAACCTAAACTTTGCCTCTTAGGTAAGGAATAGATTAAACAAAACTCTCTTTTGTTCACAGAAGCGACGCCGCACCCAGTGACGCCACGACCCGGACCGAGAAGTTCACCTACATATTGTGTTCATTACCTTCTGATTTTTATTAATTGTAAATATCTGATTAATATACATTTTAAAAATGCTTTACGGTTTTTATTTAAGGTTACAGTGTTAAGCCCATCCAGTAATTACTACGAACCACACCCCGTTTATAAAATAAACCCGATTGAGCAAAGCCGAGGCAAGATAAAACCGCGCTGGGTTACCAAACCAGAAGGGCGCAATATAAAGTAGCACCTAAAAACAGGGGGCATTATAACTGCACCTTGAAAGCTTACAATTATTGCAAAGAAAATTTCATAAGCCTCTTAACCCCATACTTCACACCGTACTCAGCCTTTGGATGTTTCTTTTTATGCTGCACTAAAAAGTGCTTACAATTCTGAGTGTGACAAATATATGAGAAGCCATCCTGGTGAAAAAATTACGTCAAATGAAATTGCGGAACACTTTAACAACGCATATGGGCGGATTGCTACGCCCGAAAAAGCCATAAACGGGTTCAAAGCAACAGGAATTTTCCCATTAAATCCTGATATATTCACAGACGATGACGATGAAATGTTGTTAGGGAAAAAACTCCTGAACCCGGAACTGCCGTTGTTGAATCCAATGAAGAAGCCGCATCTTTCAGTGAGATCATTCCCATCCCTGGCACTTCAAAATCTGGTGATCACGGACTACAAAAAAACAATAAAAGGAAACAACACTCACAAATATTTACTTCAACTCCGATGAAAGACATCCTAGCGGAGAAAGAAATGAATAAAGGCAAGCGACTTCAAACGAAACAATTAAGTGTGGAAAAGTCAAAGAGAAATCTTTATCATAATCCTGGACCGTCCGATGCCAACAAAGAAAACTCACACAAAAGAATTAAAGTACAAAGGGAAAAAGCACCAAATTTCTTTCCCGAAAAAACCATCTTCTTCTGGAATTTTCCACCTTGCTTCTTGATACGGTTTCTTAGCTTTCACGAGTTGATTTCGGAATTTTAGTTTTGGAACTTCACATGGACCTTCTACCCTTCAACTCCTGAAGGAGTGCAGGGTCTCTGACGGTTTCTAAACTAATACCCAGTTTTTCGAATTTAAGGTGGCTTCGGTAACCCACCCTCAACAATTTTTGTTTAACCCCTCACTTAAAAGTAAGGTCAAATATAATTTTTTATATAAATTGTTGTTGATAAACTACTTTTAATTATAATTAAAATTGCAAAATAAATTTTTCTAATTTTTGCAAAATTTCTTTTTCAGAATATCAGTAAATTATAAAAGGCCTGAAACACAACTTTGTTAATTCAGCTTTTAAACCCTTACTCTACTCTTCGTCGTGTCTTCTTCTACTGACTTGAAAATTCAAAAACGGTTACCGACAGGAGTAGACTTGCAAGAATAAACACTGTGTCCGAATTCTTACTGTCCGAGTTCACCCCGGATGACGGTACTGATTTTATTTTAAAAATGATCTTATGTAAGCAGCAAAAAAAAAGATTACTTTTAATATAGCCTTGATTTTCATATTTGACAAACGAAGATGAACTACCTCGCGTCGGTGTACAACTATTTTTACTGAAAAAGCGGTAAAACCCGATGCGGTATACCCGACCGATGTGTTTACTAGGTGCTCAGACAGTTACGCTTTGGTGGCTGGAAAGTTAGTTGGTTTTATTGACAATTTCTCCAGTGCACTACAGTCTGGTGTATAAAATACACCGGCGCGGGTCCCAATGTAAGTACTATTGACTGCCATTAAGGGGCTCTTATTTGTCCATAAAATTAGTGTTTATGTAGATTTTTGAAAATGTAGAAATTTGAGGGACAAAGCAAAAATAAAAAACCCAAACAAATTGACACAGGCAGAATTAGAACAGTTGGCCCAAGTGATCTTCGACTCCCATTCGGAAGAACGCGACGATAATGTTGATACTTCTTCTGAAGAGTACATGGAGGACACTGAACATGACTCCGAATCAGAGATCGAAGGTAACGATAACGATGATTTAGAAGATGTTGGAAATAGCACTAACTTTATTGCCAAAGATAAACTGACTAGATGGAACCGAAATTCACTAAAAAGCACATTTAGTAAGGTACGCTCTAAAATCTTGTGAAAATCTTTCCGGGTGCCAAACAACAAGCAAGGGACATTCGAAATGAAGTAGATGCTTTTATGAGAATATTCACAAATGAAATGATAGAGTACATAACGGAATGCACAAATCTACACATTTCGAATGTTAGGTCTCAATTTATGAGAGAACATAACGCATGACGTGTTAAGCATGCCATAGTTGGCAACATAGGGATTGTGAGGTTAGTTACGAACGTAAGGAGTTGTTTCAATATATAGTCACGGCAAAATCTTTTCCGTTGTGGGGGTAATTGTTAGAGAGACAAACTTAACATACCAACTTCCATAATAACCCTGATAATTACAAATGATATATCTATGTTAGTGAAATACACGTTGTTGGGTTGTTAGAACTGCCAAAAATTACAATGTTGTCAGCTCTTCTGTTTAACACAACTTCTAATTTTGACGTTTTCCACATTTTGAGATTTTCGATTCGGTGGCTTGCATTGTTCAAAATGTTACAATTGCTTAATCATCGCAAAATGATCTAAGAACTGTTAAAAGTATTGTTACTTAGTTGAGAAAGTATTTCCATCAAAAACTAATTTTCAAAATAAATATAAGTATAACCTAAGTATTATGTTGACGTCGAATTTCATACGTTTGGCAACAATGTCAAGCGCTGACGTTTATCCCACATTGGAAAAAGTTTGCCGCGACTCTAGTTAGACAAAGATTAGGAAGTAAAACATGGGAAACGTTACGACCAAGGCAAAAGGTAGCGACATCTATCGCTTCAAGTGTATTCGCACAAACAAGCCGATAACAAATAATTATAGGAAACTAAAATTTTGTTTACATGTCTACCATATGTTTATGACGCTCATGTAAACATCGTTCTTGAATTGTTATATGTGTTTGTTATCTCGTTATATTTAATATTCGTTGTGTTTTTTATCTTGTTACGTGTAAATATCTTTGTGTATATAGTTTTTGTGCTTTTAGTGTTAGTTACAATATATAATATGGATTTCTGTCGTATTTTTTTTAAATTCAGTTAAACCATTATTATTATTATTATTAAATACAGTGTACATTAGTTAAAATGAACTGTGAATGTATAACTGTATCAAAATATTTTAATATAATCTACGTTATTACTACAAACTTTTTTTTGTATATATATATATATATATATATATATATATATATATATATATATATATATATATATATATATATATATATATAGTTTATCCCAACTTCATTTTCCTAAATCCTAAAAAATACGCCTGATAGCTGATTAGAGGAAATTAAATTTCGCGGTTATTCTTTTGAATTCTAGGACGCTCCTCTGGTAAACAAACGTTAATTTTTGGGTCAGTATTTACTATACTCGTCTTACCGTTTCCATTTCTCTCTCTCTCTCTCTCTCTCTCTCTCTCTCTCTCTCTCTCTCTCTCTCTCTCTTTCTCTCTCTCTCTCTCTTCTTCTCTCTCTCTCTCTCTCTCTCTAATCTTTGTAGTTAGATATTAGTATATTAAAGTATAAGTGGATAAAAGGTCTTTAAGACATGCGCGATTTTTCGAGCACGACGGCGCAACCGGAGTGCTCAAAATAGAGTAAGTGTTTTAAGACCAGTTATCCACGAATACCTTACGCTAATTTTTTTATTGATGCACTTTGAAATCAAATACTAGTATCATTACAACAAAAATGGAAATATGAACTAATATAAAATATGTAAATAAAAATTACTTTATCTAAGAATACTAACTGTACTTTCTATTTTCATTTATAAAATTAAAAGTGTTAATGTTTAAATAAAGGTTTTGAATTTGTTAGTAATATTTTATTTGACGTTCCAAGGGTACTCCTGTGAGATCAATAATCAAAAATTGTCATTTAGACTTCACGTTTCTTGAGTTATTGATGTTGCCATGGTAACGTTAAAAACGCGCGTTTTTGAAAGCTCGATTTAAACCCCATAATAGAGATTCTGGGTTTAAACACTCTAAGGCGTGCTTTAAATAGGTACAATGGGGCACCAATAAAAATATATATTAATTCCTTAATTAGCCCTAATCATCCAAACAAAACATAACACAAAGAAGTATATTGCTAAGGAATGTGTGTATAAATATAAATTTTAAATTTTTCTGGAAAAGTGAGGTTAAGCACTTACAATTATGGAATCGAAATTACCAGCAGCGTTAAAATCTGAAGGAAATTTGAGTGATAATTTTAAGAAATTCAAGCAGAGATTTGAAATTTATCTGTTGGTTACTGGAGCATCAGAAAAGGATTAAAGGTAGCTATGTTATTGAATGTGATTGGCGAAGATCTCGACATAGGGTAGAGGGAGGAATTCCGGCCTCGGTAATTCCGGCCGTTCAGTATCTCATAGTTTATAAATATTTTGTGTTTATGTCTATTGCTGCCACCTCTTAGAATGTCGTGGAAATACTGTACGAAACTATAATCGGCTGTAACGAGCCGGCACGTTTTATAACGAAATATATGATTTGTGTTTAACTGCTATAATTATTTTGTGTTGTTAAAAGGTATGTATTATCTCATAGAACTGTCTAAAATATATTCTATATACGCAAGTAAGTGGCACATACATAGTTTGTTTCGGTATAAGTAAGAACATTTGAAAATATAACCTCAATTTATTGTAATTGCGTAAATGTGTATTAAGTGCATTAGGGGGTAATTCTTGACAAAGTGCTGGGGGTAATTCCAGCCGGCCGGTATTTGTTCCAATCTCCATTCTCTTACTAGGAATTAAGTATGAATGTTTTGTTTATTTTTCAGATCCCTCGTAATTACATTAGAAAGGGGAATAAGGCGTCTTGGACGTCCGATGCGTTAGATGCAATAAATGAAGGTGTTGCACTGAAGGAAGTGTCACGGCGCTTCAATATTCCGCGAAGCACATTACAAGATTATCGCAAGAATGGGCGAAGATTTGCAGTTCCTCTAGGTCGAAAGGCAGTGTTTTCTGCCCAAGAAGAAGAAGAGTTGGCTTCACACATTATTAAACTTTCTAAAGTTTTCTTTGGAATTACTCCCAATCAAATTAAACAGTGTGCATTTGCTTATGCCAGCAAAATAATTTGAAACATCCCTTTACAATAAAGAATGAAGCAGCAGGAAGGATTGGCTTGCAGGTTTTCTGCGCAGAAATCCTGGCATTTCATTAAGAAAACCGGAAGCTACTAGTATTAATCGCATTACTGCCTTTAATAGAACGGAAGTGTCATTATTTTACAAAACCTCGGAAGTTTGATGGAAAGATTTCAGTTTCCACAAGCCAGAATATTTAACGCGGATGAAACTGGAATCACGACGGTCCAGAGACGAAATAAAATTTATGCGGAGACAGGTCAAAAGAGAGTCGGATTTGTAACGAGTTGGGAAAGAGGAAAGACAACAACTGCTATGTGCGCTTTTAGTGCTTCAGGTATCTATGTGCCTCCGATGTTTATTTACGCACGTAAAAGAATGGCACAAAATTTAAAAAAAAATGGTCCACCAGAAGCTATCTACGTGTGCTCTGACAACGGATGGATAAACGAAAATTTATTTCTGGACTGGTTAAACCATTTCCAGAATTTTGTGAAGTCTTCTCAAGAAGATCCGATATTACTAATTTTAGACAACCATGTAAGCAACTGCACCTTGAAAGCTTACAATTATTGCAAAGAAAATTTCATAAGCCTCTTAACCCCATACTTCACACCGTACTCAGCCTTTGGATGTTTCTTTTTATGCTGCACTAAAAAGTGCTTACAATTCTGAGTGTGACAAATATATGAGAAGCCATCCTGGTGAAAAAATTACGTCAAATGAAATTGCGGAACTCTTTAACAAAGCATATGGGCGGATTGCTACGCCCGAAAAAGCCATAAACGGGTTCAAAGCAACAGGAATTTTCCCATTAAATCCTGATATATTCACAGACGATGACTTCATAGCTGCTGAAAATTTAAATGTTGTTAGGGAAAAAACTCCTGAACCCGGAACTGCCGTTGTGGAATCCAATGAAGAAGCCGTATCTTTCAGTGAGATCATTCCCATCCCTGGCACTTCAAAATCTGGTGATCACGGACTACAAAAAAACAATAAAAGGAAACAACACTCACAAATATTTACTTCAACTTCGATGAAAGACATCCTAGAGGAGAAAGAAATGAATAAAGGCAAGCGACTTCAAACGAAACAATTAAGTGTGGAAAAGTCAAAGAGAAATCTTTATCATAATCGTGGACCGTCCGATGCCAACAAAGAAAACTCACACAAAGGAATTAAAGTACAAAGGGAAAAAGCTAAGAAAGTGCAATACAAGGAACATCAAGATGATGATTTTGAAGGTTCTGATAATGAAGTTACCGAAGATATTTGCATAATATGTGGTGAATTTGGTAAAAACAATGAAATGTGGATAAGGTGCGTAATGTGTGGTCAATGGGCACACCAAGCTTCTTCTGTAGACGGAAAAGCAACATATGTGTGCGATTTTTGCATTTGAGTTCTTTGTGGAGGTAATACCGGCCCTCGGTCGGAATTACCCCCGCGTTGCGGGGGTAATACCGGTCGTCGGTCGGAATTACCCCCGCGTTGCGGGAGTAATACCGGCCGTCGGTCGGAATTACCCCCGCGTTGCGGGCAATTCCGGACAAATGAACTGTAACAAAAAATGTTTGTAATTTGTTATTGTACTTTTTTTAAATTAAAATAAAGGTTTTTTTTTGGTAGTTTAATAGTTGGTCTAAATTTTTACATAGTTATTGAATCCACAATGTAACATATAACACCATAATTACAGAAATGGCTTAAGGGGCCGGAATTCCCCCCCTCTACCCTATACAATAATTTTAAATTAGGGCAGAAGACAAACAAAAATATGACAAAGTTATCAATGAATTTGAAATCTATATGAATCCAACAAAAAATATAATCTATGAAAGGTATATGTTTAACAAGCGCACCCAATTAGTAGGTGAAAATGTAGATTTTTTTGTTAATGATCTCCGCACATTAGTAAGAACCTGTGAGTACAAATATGGAGCTGACAATATGGTAAGAGATAGATTTGTTTTGGGTATCAGGGACTTACGAGTGCAAGAAAGATTGTTAACAGCTGAAAATTTAATGTTAAAGAATGCAGTGGACATTTTCCGTGCAGATGAAATTACAAAGGAACAATTAAGAGAAATACGTCATGAGAAATGTGTTGATGTTGTGAAGAGAAAGGAGTGAGCAAGAAAAATTTACATCAAAGGCGAGAATTAGAGAAGAAAGAAAAAGTATTTAATTGTACCGTTGTTTAACAGAGAAAGAGTTAAACCAATGTCCACATATAGGAAAAATTGTACAAAGTGTGGCATATTAAATCATTTTAGGGCAGCTTTCAGAGTTAATCTTGGTCAGTAGTAATATCTATTAAAATTGTTAAAAATATAAATAATTTTGTCAAAGTTGAAAAATTAAAACATAAACATCAGCCTGCTATTAATATTGTAGTTTGAGAAACATATCAAGCCAACTATAGAATTAAATTTTAGTAAAGAATAACTAGCTCATTAAAAATTAAATATTATTAAACTCTCTTAAAGATGACAAATCAGAACACCCTCTAACGGCGAAGGCTAACAATGAAAAATGTCAGCCAAAAATTAAATTTTTAGTAGAGCGAGCAAGACGAATTTGTGACCCTGAATTTTTGAAGGATGAATATAAATATTTAACAAAATCCTTACAAGATAATGGATATTCACTTACAGATATAAATAAAGTTATTACACCTTCTGGACGTAACCTTAAAGAAAAACCAGTTCTTAATGTTGGTACTGCTTTTCTTCCTTTTATAGCTAATGATACAGATAGAATTGAAAAAATCCTAATCAAATATTGGCATTAGGACTATTTTTAAACCTACCAGAAAAATTAGATTGTATAATTTAAAGTACACCATTAAAAAACCCAAAAAAGATAAGTATTTCATTATGTGTGATAATGGTAAAAGTTTACGTTTTTATTTTAACCCTAGGGAGCTAAGTATATTTTTTTAACGGTTAAAGCTAAGCATTCGTAAAATTTACGACTAACTTAAAAAGCAAAAAAAAATTGTAAGATATAAATTGTAATTAACATAACATTTAAATATGTTAAAATATTCTTTATTAAACATAGTTTTAAGGTAAATTCATTTTTTATTTAAATCTTTGTTCACATGTTGTACAAATCTTGGCACGGTGTTCCATGCAGAACGCCTTTTTGCAGAGGTTACATAAGTTGGTGTCATTCTTCTTTTTTTAGCAGGACAGGTGTTACAAATGGTTCTGGAGGACACATTAGGTACCGGAGCTTCGGTTGTTACGGTTTCCCCTAAGATAGTTCCAATACAGTCACGGATTGAACGTTGCAAAGTTGGTATATTTTTTCTTGTGTTTATTCATGGCTTGATAAGGGCTTCTTGAAGTGAAAACATGTATTCTTTTTTATTGACGATTTTTAAGCCATCTTTAACGCTATGATGGTTATAAATAATCAATGAGTTAATACATGCAACATTTAACATGCCATAAAACACACAAAGTGGCCATCTTCTTGTTTTTCATGAAGTAGACATTCCAGAACACATTTGATCAAATGCGCCTTTTGTCTGGTTGTACGTTTCAATAATTCCGGGTTTTTCAGAATTCTTGTTAATACTTTCTCATTCATGTATAGTTGAAAACAGCAATACATTTTTGTTGTTTTTGCTTTATACGAAACCAGCACTTTTTCTTTGTTAAAGTAAAATTTTGCGCTGCCAACTTTTCGTTTTTTTATATCTAACATTTCTGCAGGAATCTCACGCTTGTTTTTTCGAATAGTTCTCACCACAGTAGTTTTATATGGCTCTTTTATCAAATCGTCAGCTAACGGTACGGAGGTAAACCAATTATCCATGGTCAAATTTCGAAATGATCCCTGGAATAGCTGCAATAGGGTTTTCACAAAATATTCCGCTAAAGATAAGCCTTCTGTACTAGTTTTCTTCCCAAGATATGGAGCTGCATTAAGCATGTACTTGGAAGCTGCATCGCAAACCATTACGATTTTTATACCACACTTTGATGGTTTATTGGGAATGCACATACGGAACGGGCACTTTCCACGAAAGCCTAGCAACTGTTAGTCTATTGTCGTATAAGTGCTAGGGACATAAGTAGTTTTACATGCATTTATGAAACTATCAAATATCTCCCTAATTGCAGCAAAAGGATCTGTCGCTTTTCTTTCATCTCTGGTGCTTTTGTCACCAAATCTTAAGCACTCTAATAAAAACTTAAAGCATTCTCTGCTTATGGTTGCTCTATATGCAATCCCACCCTTTTTGTCATCGAAAAGAATTAATGATGACAAATGATTATCTTTCATAACAGTAGAATATATTAAAAGTCCAACCAGAGCTAACAATTCATCCTTAGTGACTGTAGAAATGGTGGCGGATTTTACTTTATAATTAGCAGCTCGTACAGTTATCATATTATTTGTATATTCTAAAATTATATCAACCATAGCATCCGAAAAAAACGTTTTAAATGCATCCATTGGAGACAAATTATCCATGTTTACCTGGTTGGGCCTTGGAAATATATGAACAAAGTTTCTCTTCGGCAGTTCTTGCCGACTTCTTCTTTGCAAAGATGTTCCAGCGATGACCATTTTTCTCTTTTAGGGTAGCTTCTGATCTGGTGAATTCAACGTTTGAATCACAACCCACTTCTTCTTCTAAAACCTCATATTCCTGTATTCCTAGTTCACTAGATATGTTGAACTGGCCACTACACTCTCCACAATTTTGATTATTACAAGTCGGGGTCAATGGAATCGCACTTTCTTTTGAATTAATTTTTGATTTTTTTTTGCTTAAAAAACTCCTCTTTCTCACTGTCGTCACTCTCGCTCCCAGACGGGAAGGACTCACTTCCAGAATCTACAAATGGATCTTCTTCTAGGTGATCTTCATTACAACTTTCGTGACTATAATTGACATAATGGTCTTCATCAAGGAATTAAAAATCGGCTCCTAACTCTTTCAGCTCATTAGGCCGAAATGGCCTGGCATCTTCCCACTTCTTCACATTTTTTTTTATGATTGTGGACCTGAACAGGCTAAATTTGGCCTATCGTGCTAACGCACTCAGGAATACTTAGGAGGATGGATAATGAATTGCCAATAGATGCCTATGAACAGCTACCTTAAATTTTCTCATATCATAAGTGAGAGGAAAACAGGAACTAGGGAGATCATTCCAGAGTTTAGAAGCCATGTAGAAAAATGTAGATTGCGCCCGTTTGGTACGACAAGTGAAGATTTGTACTGCATACTGATGATGTGAATCAGCGAACCGAGTGTTTCTCGCAAAGATAGCCCGAGATGGTATCAAAGAATATAATTCAGCAGCACAATAGCCATTACAACGATAATACAAAGAAAGAACTGAAACCATCCTTCTATGCTCAAGGGACTGTATGTGAGAAGTTAAGGACGGGTCATTTATAAGCCTAATCGCTCCCTTTTGAATACGATCAACGATATCGAGAGCGTATTGGGGAGCACTAACACAGAGGTGAGAATTATATTCCACATGAGGCCGAATTTGGGCCTCATACAGCAGAAGGAGTTGTCGAGAGGTAAAGTACTGCTTAGAGATGTACAAAAAGCCAGAAGATGGTCACCCCATGAGAGATTTGAAGATACAGTCATACCCAACAGAGTAATAGAGTCTGAAAACTTAAGAACTGAGCCATTCATACTTACAACAGGAAATGATCGATCTTTTTTGGCGGACACAAGGCAATACTGAGTTTTGTTAGCATTAAATTTGACTAGATTATTGCTTCCCCATTCGAGAATACGTTGAATGTCTTTGTTGATTGAATTTGCCATTTCAGCTTTGATTTCACTGAGTAGACTGAGATGAACTACAGTGAAGAGTGCTATCGTCAGCAAAGCAATGGATGGGGTTAGTGAATTCGATTCCCGTTACTGTCTACCTTGTATGAGGTTTTCTCAGGGTGTTTTCCTAATACTCATGTAGCTGCATGGTCACTGCGTATATGCACATCATGTGCGGCTATTTAGGCGAATGTTGGGGAAGTATTTTCCGCTCAGAACCCTAACTCCGTTCCTTCCGATCCTTTCCTGGCCACCCCCATCCTCAATCCCACCATGCACATATACGTAATGTATGTATACTGGGAATCCATGAGTGTGGCTGAAGCAGCTTGGAAAGCTCAAACATCCCGCCCTCCCACTTGGGGAGGGAATGAAATACGCGACCTTTCCTTTTCTTTCCTTATTATAAACAAACTTTAAAAGAGGACGTTATGAACAAAATTATAATACTAGAAAGTGGCGGTGTCAACACGGTTGAAGTTTCAATATCGAGTAGGCGTTTTGAACAGTGACCTCAGATATATCATGTTGAGTTGTTGAAATGGCGCCCTTTCCTACCTTATCTCAACATAAGCACGTCGTAAATTTAATCTCATCCGACACTTGTATTAATGATGCTATACAAATGACGCGTGGACTAAATAAAAAAAAAATTAATCCAAAACTTATCGTATTTAGCTGCCTTAGAATTGGCCGACCAATGGCACATTTTGCAGGGGACTAGGATCGGTCGTGTGTGTGGAGGGTGGGTGGGGTGGATGGGTGTGTGCGTGTGCACGTGTGTGACTGTGTGTGTGTGTGTGCGCGCGCGCGCGCGTGTGTGTATGTGTGTTTTCCGTCGTATAGGCGGCCTTTAGCTAGTATCCACGCTATTGACCCTTCTTTTCCTAATATTGGAAAAGTGAAAGCTTACTAGTTTACTTTGTTGGATTGTAATTTCGTTTGGAAGCGGTTGTTCAATTTTATTGGTGTCGCGCAAGAAGAGGTCTAAGATTGCTCTTTTGTGTTTTTTAATGTCCTCCATCGGCACCCTCTGGTTGGCACAGGTCATATTATACGCTACTGGATTCAATACGCCTTAGTTCGATAATTGGTTGGCGTATATTGTGTTCACGTGTTCTACTACTTCGTTGCTGTTGCTATTTGAGGCTCTCTTTTTATTGATAGGGAAATGTTGCCATTTCTCTGTATTCCTGAGCTCTTTCGTACTCAGACAGCTGATTTTTTTCCATAGGGGCGATTACAAGGAGGTTTTTTTTCACTGAACTTAGCAAAACATATTAACACTATTAACCCTATGTTTAGTTTTAAAAAACCAAGTCAATGCATTACAAGAGCAATTTCAACATTATCAATCAACCTTTGATTAAACAATTGTCACTAATATCATGAAAAACTTTCAAAACTGATTTCTTTTTACAAAGTTTAATTTGCACTAGTGGTTTTCAGTATGTATTTAAAAGATGAAAATATTCAGATTCTACGCTGGTACAACAGCAATATGAGTATAAGACAAGTGAGCTGTAAGTTATCCCGAAATACCAATACCATCTGTCGGAACTATTCACAGCATAATCAAAAGATTTAATGATGAAGGTTGTGTAATACAGTCATATAAAAGAAGAATAAAGGCTTGCCCTGCCTTGACACAAGAACCAGAAATAGAGATATTATGTTATGCGGAAGAAAATCCCATTACCCCCTCACGGATAATAGCAAATGAATTTGGTATTTCGAAATCCTCTGTTCTTAAAACTTTTAAAAAGTATAAATGCAAACCTTATAAATTTTCCAATCACCAACAGCTTTTTCCTCTTGGCCAAATTAAAAGAACACATTTTTATGAAACAGTATTTAATTTACTAAATGAAAATGAAGAGATTTTACACAAGATAGTTTTCACAGATGAGGCATCGTTTTGTTTAGATGGCACAGTTAATTCACAGAATTATCGGTTTGCACCTAGCACTTCTCTCCCCTTTCTTGTTATCCCTGATTCCTTATTCCCACAGGTATTGGTCACGTACAAACCCACATGTTCAAAATTTAACACACACTCAGTACAATAGGAGAGTTAATGTTTGGGTTGGAATGGTTGGCTGTACCCTTATTAGTCCATTTTTTATTAATGGCAACTTAAATGCTGCCAAATTTTTACAACTTCTGCAAAGAGACATTATCCTACAACTAGAAGCCTTAAATATTGAGAACCCATGGTTTCAAATGGACGGCGCTCCACCACATTCCACAGGTGCTATTACACGTTTCCTTATTGAAACCTTCCAGGGTCGCTGGATTGGAAAATTTGAACCCATAGCTTGGCCACCGAGGTCCCCCGATTTATCACCAAATGAATTTTTTCTTTGGGGTTATCTCAAATCCAAAGTCTACAATAATATAGTAATAGAGAATACAGAAGAGCTAGAAAATAGAATACGTACCGTCTGCAATGAAATGGATCCTGTTTTTTTTTAAGAAATACTGTTCAAGGATTTTACGATCGTTTAGCATATTGCTTGGAGCAAGAAGGAAGTCACTTTGAATATTTGTTAAAATGATTTCTTTAAAAGTTTCTCACTAAAGTTGTTACTTTACTGTAAGAATTAATGCAACAATACTTAACCTAAAAATAAAATAACAGTTCTGTCAAAATAAAAAATAACACACCTGTAAGTTGGGTTGCTTGCCTATCCGATATTTGTAGCAAGTAACCCGTGGCAATGCATTGACTTGGTTTTTTTAAAACTGAACACAGGATTAATAGTGTTACTATGTTTTGCTATATTCAGTGAAAAAAAACCTCACTGTATCTACATCCTTAATTAACGTTGTATGTATTAAAGGAGGTGCAAGTACCTCTTGTGCTGTTGTAGAGAAACGGTCCACTTGTTAATTCAATAACATACATGCTTGCAGTACTTGTTTTTTACCTACGTATCTGCACGGGAAGGTTTCTCTCAGTAGGATAAAGTTTTCCCAAGTTACATTATCTGTTCTTCATCAATTCGTAGCTAAATAGACGCTGCCAGCAGGCGCTTTTTAATCCCTTTAAGTAGTGTTTGGCAGTAACTGTTCTAACTGCTTTTATTTTGGCCTCTACATTAACTAAGTCTCTCATTGGCTTCGGTAAGCACAATTTGTTAGCGCTTGTTTAGTGTTTTTTTGCCCGCCCATGAAACTTTTACTAAACTTTTTGCAAGATGTTTAAATTCTTCTTGCTATATGAGAGCACTTGTGGCGAATACTATAGTTGGGATGCTATAAAGCGATTGATTAAGGCTGCCCTTCCGTAGAAGATATGTTCGATTCTGACTGTTTCGATTACGTAGGAGGAGGTGACGCCAAACAGATTTATTTCCTTGTTTGACCACTTTATTGACATACGTTGGTCATCGTGTGTGTACCTGTGGTGTGTGTGTGCGTGCGTGCTTGCCTGCGTGTGTGTGTCTGTGTGTGGTTATCTAAGTCATTATGTAGACTTTTCGCAATTTCCTCAATTATTGCGATTTGTTTGAAAATGAATGTTGTAGGTAAAGCAAATTGTTCAGTTCGATTACCGGAAGCTAGCAGCTTCCACGCCGACATCCCCCAGATTCAGAGCAGGATGTCCAGCAGTTTCAGACAGCTTCAGAATATAGGGCGGGGTGTCTAAATACATTGTTTTCATTCAATTAACCGATCAATGAAACAATGTTGCTACTAGATATATATTGCCTTTTCTCTGCCCATCAGACCATGCAGTAGGGAGAGTTTCATGTCGTGGCACTCAATATTTGTCATGAAAGCTTATAAGGAACTCAAAGAGGTTAATTGGCCTCTTATTTTAGTTGACAAGGTAACAAAGGTAATACATTTCCCACCAACGCTTTTAACATAAAAATAAACTTTAGAATTTAGCGTTCTGAGCTTTTAATTACATATCGTTCATTAAATAATTAATTATAAATTAAAAACAGCCATAAGTACTACAGCGTAACTTCCAAAGTTAGTATACTTTAAAAACAATTAACCGTTACATGCGATGCGTCACTTTAACTGTGTTACTACAATAAGTCTCTGTATGATGCTGATTACTGACGAGGTAGTGAGAAAGCAGAAAGAGGAAGAACAGTTTGTTCAATATATAGATGGTCAAAAGTCGGAAACGGAAGTTATTAGAAAAAGACGAGGGTACTTTGCTTTAGATATGGAGGAGAATCGTTAAAGGCATCGAAATGGCCCACAAATCGGGATAAAAAGTTTATAGACGGTATGACGTTTTAGGATCACAAATTTTGAAAAGAGAATTTTCTTGAATGTAAAATCCGTGATCTTGGAAGTGCTTCTTTGAAGCTATTTTGTGTTATTTCTTCAGCTTAGTTTTTAAGAGGAATTTGCGTCAGAGTATTTGCAAGAGAGTATAGAACTGTTAAGTCAGGAAAAATTTAATGAAGCGACGCGATTTGTTATAGATCAGAATTGGAAGTGAAGCCGATACAGATATTGTAGTTTGTTAATTTAAGTTGGATTTTTCAATGTAGTGGAGACGATAAAAAATATATTGGATTACCTGGTGACGGGTATTTTTTACTTCGTGTATACGGAAACTTTCTTGTTTTCACTGCGAGAACTGCTTGAGTGAATTTTTAGTAAAAAGATTGGCAAGGATTCTTGAAGTGTAAGATGGCGAATTTTGAAGGAGTCAGAAAGGGGATTGTGCATCCAGCATTACGTTGAGTGAGACGTCCGTGAAGAGCACCTGTTAGAACGGTTGTGACGTAAACCTCTCTTGTGTCGCGTAAACCTGACAAACGTGTGGGGGAGACGTAGTTCGCGGGCCTACTATCCCGCTTCGCTTTGGCGTAGTACTTTTATGGAGAGCTCGCAGGTTACACCTTTCTATGTAGTTTTTTTGTCTCGATGTACTGGTGTTATTTATGAGAAAAATAATCGTAAACGACTTCGTTAAAAGTTTTAAATAAACAGAGGGCTGGCTTAATAAACTTTACAGATGTTAAAAGAGCAGTTCATAAACATCAATTAACATAGGAACGGCGAGAGCTTTATTTGATGTAAACATTAATTAAATCTGAATTCAAAATATAGAATTATCTGTTACAAGTCGATAATTTTGACGTTCAACATGGGGCCGTGATTTCTACTAATGATTTTGATTACGTTCAGCGGTACGTCGAGCCGGGTAATATTTTTTGAGGTCACCCTGTCTTCAATTGGGTAAAAGTACGCTAAAAAAGGAGATGCACTATACAAACAGGCAAAAATACGCAAACTTCATTTTGCAGCCTCCTGCAGACCGGACAGTTTAGTTGCTGCCCTCTTAGATAGAATCAGAAATGAAAGTCCCCAAGAAGTAATTCAGATTTAATTAATACTTACGTCAAATAAAACTACCACCTTCCCTATATTAAATGGTATTTTTCACTCAAACTAAAATGTAATTATCAACAAGACTGAATTACTAAACATAAAAAAGGATAACACTTTTTTAGCATCTGTAAAATGTTTATTTAAATCGAGAACCCAATGCTTAAAACAAACTCAGTAACTAACTTTAACAAAGGTCTATTATATTAAATTAAAATGGCCCAAACACTCAATCAATTTGAACTTTACAATAAAAGTTCTTGTCAAAAAATGCGAATTGCGAATATACGTAAAGGTTAAATACACAAAACCTATTTTTCTTCTTTTACTTCTATAAAAACCCTTTCGAGAGATAAAGAAGGCGGCACACGCCCTGTCCTAATTAAACAAAGCCTTAAAAATAATATGTACAAATCAGCGGTCGGTAATGTTTTGGCGCGAGCGTATTGGCGCAAGTATTTTGGCGCGAGTACTTTGGCGTAAGGTATCTTTTAGCGCGAGCGTCTTGGCGCAAGCGTTTTGGCTTCACAGCACATATAATATACCAACGAAAATGGAAAATACGTTTATTACGTGCATTAAAAATACAGCGCAAGTGTACTGTATACATAAACAATTAATACCCTAACTAAAATTGTAGGCAATACCTCTCAAATATTTTGCTACATTTCTAATCGGATAATCAGTCACGATGGCTTTTATCCGCCTATCAGCTTCTCTGTATTTTTTCAATTTTGGAGGAGGAGCATGGTCAGCAACTAACTGTTCATAAAACACGTCTCTATGTTTTTAAATCGTCCTCAAAGCATCAATGAACTTCCATATGCTTGGATGATCTACTGAAAGCTCTTCTTGAAATCGTCTGTGGGCTGCTTCCGCATGAATATTTGTTCTGTCATCGTCTCTTAATACTCGATCATACACAGACCACATGTCGTACGAGAACACCGGTAGTCGCCTTCCGGCTCTCCCTCTGTTGGGTGTACCGATATAATTATCCTCAAACCACTGTAATGCTTGAGAGAGTTCTTCAGCTATAGCATCTTCTGCAGTGTCTATATGGTTGATAGGTAAAAAATGCAAGTGACGTTATCATTGTTGCATTTAGAGCAAAGTATGTATCGTTATTGTAACTATGGTTGAGACCTTGCCCTCCAATATGCTTTTTCATATTTTTACATAAATGAAAAAAACATTCACATATGTCAGTATTTGGATAAATGCTTTGATGGTTCTAATAATTGCTAATTCATAATTATAAGATATGAATCGGGGCCCCAGTTCAGGCACAATCTCGTTCAGTAAGTGAAAAAGTCGTTGATAGGTTTCCTGTTGCTTATTAGGCATATATTGCTGGATGAACTCCACCGTTTTTTTTCTACAAAAATCACAAAAACTTGTGAAAATAAAGGAGGAGCAATTTTAAATGTTCCGCCAATGAACCACTTTTCGCATTCTCTCAACAATACTAGACGCTGCTGCTGGCCAAATATTAAAATTCGATTTCGTCCGGGGCCGGTGTAGCCTAACAAAAGGTTTTCTTCTGTACCTTGTGAATTGATGTAAATTTGGTAGTTGTCTGGAATTGCAAGTTCTTCCAAAGGTACTGGATTTGCAGGTACTGCGGCTATTTCTCTCCTTTTCCGTCGAATTATTTGTTGAATGTTCCTTGTGATGTTTGCGACAAATTAGCGACTCCTTGGTTTACCAACTGAATGGTACTCTTGCAGGTGATCTCAGCTCTTCTCTTAATTAATGTAACAGTTTTGGCGACTTCAATTTTGGCGGCTGAAGTTTCGTGTGAATGCTCGTGAAAAACCTTAGCTACATGTTTTCGAACTGAGTGGACCCTTGCTTTACACGTGTTTTTATTTTCACACCTCCAAAACAGCTTTTCTCCATCCGAACTTTTACGATCAAAACTATACAAAAAAACCATCATTTTTCTTTACCGCGCTTAGAAGAAACGTACAATAGGGGGTAAAATCAGTATTAGATTTTGTAAGTAATACAAGCGATTTGAGCCAAAACAATTCTGCGCCAAAGCGATTCTGCGCCCAAAAGTTCGCGCCAAACCGCTCGCGCCAAAACATTTGCGCCAAAACAAAACTACCCCACAAATCAGTACGTCGATACCCACAGAGGGAAACTGATAGACATCAAGGCTTCCTCTAAACTTCATGCATTTTCAATGACCATACGGTAAAACAAAACGTGCTTACCGTAGTCACATGTGTGACATTTTTTACTGGTTTAGTTTTTCACTTACACATGTATTTTTTAATTGAAATACCAACCAATATAACTTTTGAAGTGAAGTCAATAAATAGATTTTTACACTTTGCTCCATATACGTTTAAGCTTAAAAAACAGTCCAACTTTCCAAGTGGCGCAGTCACCGGTCCCATTAGTATACTTTGCTTCAATACCAAGTGGTTATTTTTATATCGTAAGCTAGGGTATTAATCATTTGGTGCAAAACTCAATACTTTTTATAGCTTATATTCGCTTGGTATAAAAAAAGTGAAATAAGGGAACCCCCACTTTACGGTAGTGTTGTACTTGTGGTTTCCTGTATATGTAGATCTTGATTTGTATTTGTATTGTAAGTATGTGACGAATTCGAGTTTGCATTCTGCCACCGTGTATAGAAATTACAGTAGAAAATTAAACCCTTTTTAGTTTCATTGTTGTAATTTCGTATTGGTATGACGCTACAGGTTTTGCTGACGGGTATTTTTTACTTCGAGTATACGAAAAATTTCTTGCTCTTACCGCGCGAACTCTTAACTTAAGGGAAGCGCAACTAAAGTGTGCGAACTGTTTTATACTAGAGCATACTTTTACCCAACACGACGTATCGTTTAACGTAACTAAAATCATTAGTAAAACTCACGGCCCACAGTGGGCGCCAAAATTATCTACCTGTAACTGACTCAAACTCCAACTAGCTTGTCGTTATAACCGTGAGTTTTACTAAGTTTTAATTCATTTTCACTTGAAATAAAACTCTAACCGTTCCTATGTTAATGGATATGTATCAACCAAACTAAGATGTGATCGTCAAGAAGACTGAATTACCAAATACAAAAGGATAACATCCTTTTTGTACCTGTAAACTGTTTCTTTACAAAAAAATCTAACGCTTAAAGAAAACTCCATAATTAACTTTAACAAACGTCTATTGCGTTAAATCAAAATGGTTCAAACACATAATCAATTTCAATTCTGCAATAAATGTTCTTGTCAACGAATACGAATTTTAAATCCACTTCTTAAACTTTAAATACAGAAAACCTATTTGTCTTTTTTTTCTTTCGCAAAAGCGCTTTCGAGAGATAAAAAAGTGGCGTACGACTTTTCTTAACTAAAAAAACAAAAATAATATACCCAAAGAAATACATCGTCATTAACAGCTAACGCAGAAAAATTGAATAACAAAAACTGATTAAATAATAAATGTGTTTGTTAAGAATGTTTCATATACAAATAAAAAAAATAAAATCTGGTAAATACTAGAGAGTCGATGACGCGTACCTTTATCAACCTTTGAAAAAAAAACAATGTTCACACCTCCAAAACAGCTTTTCTCTATCCGAACTTTTACTGAGTGGCCAACTAAGAATGCGAGTACTGTATCTGCGAAACTATACATCGTAGAGGCTTGCAGAAAAAGTTATTACTAAAACGGCCAATACAAAAAACCTGGAAAATATTTTCATGTTTCTGAAATGGCCGCTAGGGGGCGTAACTGCAATCTTGAATCTAAAAAAGTGATGTTTCTGTGAATTCTGCTATATTAACCTAATAAAAAATAACTGATCTTTGAAGTCGAGGATAATCTGAACTTTTTGTTTGGCACTTTTTGACGTATCTATAAAAATAAAGTGGTGGAGGGTATTCAAAGGTTTCCTTAAATCACCCCCGTATCTTCGAAACGGCTAATCCGATTTTAACAAACTTGGGCGCGTTGAAAAGAGCTTTTCTTGGGCTACAAATGTTAAAATAATTGAAGTTTTGTTAGTTTCACATGTCGTCGCTAGAGGGCTTTGTTCGACATTCCGACAGAAACGGTTAATTTTCGCAAAAAATTAAATGCATTGGTATGACTTTTTTTCATGAACAAGTAGCTAAATGATGCCTAAACAAGCTCGCGAAAACCGCATCTCGATATCTTGTTCCTAACCTAAAATATCGGCCAAAGAAAACTTTATACGAAAATCCCTTAAATTTTATTTTTTTAACTATATTTTTCTGGAATTGTTTCTATTATGTAAGTTGTGGCCCTAAAAAGGACCGATTTAAAGGAGGAAGGTTTTTAATGCCCCTGTAAATGCTCGAAATGCTGACCATCACTCTGTGCATTGCTGAGGCCTCTTATGGGTAGACAAAACTGCAGCTTCAATTTCGGCTCTGAATAGGTTACCTAGAAATTGCGATTTTAAATGTTTGTAAATTTATTCACCAGAATAAAATCACCCTTTTTGAAATTACTACGGGCAAGTAAGCAATGCTAAAAGTTATACGAAAGGCCTATTTTTGTTTGTTTAAATGCATATTCACTATGGATATATACGAAAAATACAATTAATAGAAGCAGGCAATGGAAACAGATACCTAAACAAAACATACATAATCCTCAAATTGTCAATACTTTCGCGTTACTTTGAGCAATTTTTGTGCTTTCAAAATGCGTTTTACGAATAATGAAGCTGTTGATATGCTTGCGGTTTATTTTGAATGTCTTCAGAATGCCGCAGTAGCTAAAAGAGTTTACGCGGCTCGATATCCAAATCGGCGTCCCCGATTAGTGGCGAGCTTACGAGCCAATGGTAGTTTTCGGCCTACGTTTCAACGGCAAAGAATTGGAAGAACACAAGAAAATATTAACCGTGTACTGGGCTATATTGAAGGAAATCCTCATGTTAGCACAAGAGCATTATCCACTGAGTTGGGCATATCACGGACAACGGTTCAAAATATTTTGAAGGACCATAGGTAAGTTCTAATGGCCATCAAAATATATAGGTATTCGTTTAAACTTTTTTTAATTACTTTAAGAATGCACCCATATCATGTCGTTTTGCATCAGGCCTTGAAAGAGGAAGATTTTGATCGAAGGTTAGACTATTGCCATTGGATGTTAGGCATGATACGCGAAAATAGATAATTTTTATTTCAAATTCTTTGGACCGATGAAGCCACCTTCAGTAGTGACGGGAGAGTCAATCTGCACAATATGCATTATTGGTCTGCAGAAAATCCCCATTGGTTGCGTGAAGTTCAGCGCCAAGGACGTTGGAGTTTAAATGTATGGTGTGGCATACTGGGAGGCAGAATTATTGGGCCATATTTTTCGAGAAACCCTAAATGGCAATGTATTTCTTGACTTTTGGCCAATCAATTACCGTTGTTGTTGGAAGATGTGCCTCTGGAAACAAGGCAAAAATTGTTTTTGCAGTTGGATGGTTGCCCAGCACATTTTGCTATTAATGTGCGAGAGCATATTAATGCAGTATTTTAACAGCAGTGAATCGGAAGATGAAGTCTGTTTCCATGGTCACCGCGATCGCCAGACTTAACTTGCCTCGATTTTTATTTATGGGGGCGCTTAAAGGACATCGTGCTTCGGACTCAACCTACTGCTAGAGAAGATATGAAAAACCGGATTCGTAACGCAATACGTAACATACCGAGAGCCGAAATTGAAGCTGCAGTTTTGTCTAGTCATGAGAGGCTTCAGCAATGCATAGAGCGTGATGGTCAGCATTTCGAGCATTTACGGGGCATTAAAACCTTCCTCCTTTAAATCGGTCCTTTTAGGGCCACAACTTACATAATAGAAACAATTCCAGAAAAATATAGTTAAAAAAATAAAATTTAAGGGATTTTCGTATAAAGTTTTCTTTGGCCGATATTTTAGGTTAGGAACAAGATATCGAGATGGTTTTCGCAGCTTGTTTAGGCATCATTTAGCTACTTGTTCATGAAAAAAGTCATACCAATGCATTTAATTTTTTTGCGAAAATTAACCGTTTCTGTCGGAATGTCGAACAAAGCCCTCTAGCGACGACATGTGAAACTAACAAAACTTCAAATATTATAACATTTGTAGCCCAAGAATAGCTCATTTTAACGCGCCCAAGATTGTTAAGGAAACCTTTGATTACCCCACCACTTTATTTTTAGACATACGTCAAAAGTGCCAAACAAAAAGTTCAGGTTCAAAGATCAGTTATTTTTATTAGGTTAATATAGCAGAATTCACAGAAACATCACTTTTTAGATTCAAGATTGCAGTTACGCCCCTAGCGGCCATTTCAGAAACTTGAAATATTTTCCAGGTTTTGTATTGGCCGTTTTAGTAATAACTTTTTTTGCGCAAGCCTCTGCGATGGATAGTTTCCCAGATACAGTACCTCGCATTCTTAGTTGGCCACCCTGTACAAAAAACCATCATTACTAATAATCAATGAGGACTAAACCCTAATAACCCCAAGCACTCTTTAAATAGGTGAAACAAGGTACTTAGAAAGTATTGTAATAGCTTAAAGCTCATCAACAATCAATAGATAAAACGCATTATGATAAATAATTGAATTTTAATTAAAACCGGAAAATTTTAAATATCCAATAACGATCCTCATTAGTTAATTGTTGTTTTCATTTAGTCCCCATTAGCTGAACTTTCCATATTAACCATAAATATTCTTAATTGACAACATTAACCCAAAGTTAGTCAAATGCAAAATTACTTGAATCGTCGTTATTAATATTATTTGTAACATTGAAACCAATGTACAATTGAGGTAAAATCAGTATTAGATTTTGATAATACAAGCGATTTGAGCCAAAACAATTCTGTCAAAGCGATTCTGCGCCCAAAAGTTCGCGCCAAAACATTTGCGTCAAAACAAAACTACCCCACAAATCAGTACGTCGATACCCACAGGAAACTGATAGACATCAAGGCTTCCTCTAAACTTCATGCATTTTCAGTGACCATACGGTAAAACAAAACGTGCTTACCGTAGTCACATGTGTGACATTTTTTACTGGTTTAGTTTTTCACTTACACATGTATTTTTAATTGAAATACCAACCAATATAACTTTTGAAGTGAAGTCAATAATAGATTTTACACTTTGCTCCATATACGTTTAAGCTTAAAAACAGTCCAACTTTCCAAGTGGCGCAGTCACCGGTCCCATTAGTATACTTTGCTTCAATACCAAGTGGTTATTTTTATATCGTAAGCTAGGGTATTAATCATTTGGTGCAAAACTCAATACTTTTTATAGCTTATATTCGCTTGGTATAAAAAGTGAAATAAGGAACCCCACTTTACGGTAGTGTTGTACTTGTGGTTTCCTGCATATGTAGATCTTGATTTGTATTTGTATTGTAAGTATGTGACGAATTCGAGTTTGCATTCTGCCACCGTGTATAGAAATTACAATAGAAAATTAAACCCTTTTAGTTTCATTGTTGTAATTTCGTATTGGTATGACGCTACAGGTTTTGCTGACGGGTATTTTTTACTTCAGTATACGAAAAATTTCTTGCTCTTACCACGCGAACTCTTAACTTAAGGAAGCGCAACTAAAGTGTGCGAACTGTTTTATACTAGAGCATACTTTACCCAACACGGCGTATCGTTTAACGTAACTAAAATCATTAGTAAAACTCACGGCCCACAGTGGGCGCCAAAATTATCTGCCTGTAACTGACTCAAACTCCAACTAGCTCGTCGTTATAACCGTGAGTTTTACTAAGTTTTAATTCATTTTCACGTGAAATAAAACTCTAACCGTTCCTATGTTAATGGATATGTATCAACCAAACTAAAATGTGATCGTCAAGAAGACTGAATTACCAAATACAAAGGATAACATGCTTTTGTACCTGTAAACTGTTTCTTTACAAAAAAATCTAACGCTTAAAGAAACTCCATAATTAACTTTAACAAACGTCTATTGCGTTAAATCAAAATGGTTCAAACACATAATCAATTGCAATTCTGCAATAAATGTTCTTGTCAACGAATACGAATTTTAAATCCACTTCTTAAGCTTTAAATACAGAAAACCTATTTTCTTTTTTTTCTTTCACAAAAGCGCTTTCGAGAGATAAAAAGTGGCGTACGACTTTTCTTAACTAAAAAACAAAATAATATACCCAAAGAAACACATCGTCATTAACAGCTAAGGCAGAAAATTGAATAACAAAAACTGATTAAATAATAAATGTGTTTGTTAAGAATGTTTCATATACAAATAAAAAAAATAAAATCTGGTAAATACTAGAGAGTCGATGACGCGTACCTTTATCAACCTTTGAAAAAAAAACAATGTTCATATTTATTGCAGACCCATTTAAAATAAAGCACTTAACAAGTGCACACAAAATTACAGGATGATTGAATAGAATCAGGTCTCGTGATGCAAGGGCTGCTCTAGATTTCCTACGTCGATCAACTTGCTGCTTCAACGCGTATGGAAATTCACGTTTTCCTTTCTCAAGACTATTCTTCTCACGTTTATTAAACCAACGCTCTGTTTAATTAAAACGTTTAACAAAACTGCTCACGATTATTTTTCTTATAAATGGCACCAGTGCATCAGAACAAAAAAACTACACAAAAAAGGTGCGACCTGCGAAGTCTTCATAAAAATACGTCAAAGCGAAACTCCTCGAACTACGTTTCCACTACACGTTGATCAGATTCACATGATATAAGGGAGGTTTATATCACTCACAACTACCGGGTGCCCTTCACGTATGTCTTACTCAATGCAAATTTGGACGCTCATTGCCCTTTGGTACTTCTTCCCAACTCGCCATCTTTCTTACCACAATCTTATTATAAAATTAACAGTTCGCGCAGTAAAAATGAAAAAGCTTCCGTAAACAAAATTCCTGTCAGCAAAACGCTGTAGCATCTTACTAAGACGTAGGTAATTACATGCAATTCACTATATTTTTTTATCGTTTCCCCTACTTTGAGAACTAAAAAGCTAAATTAACACGCTACAAGATCTACATTAGCTTCACTTCCAATTCTTATCTAAAACAAATTTTAAGTACTGCGTCGCTTCATATAATTTTTCCTGATTTAGCGGCCCTATATGATTTCGCGAAAAAGGCGCCAACGTGCGTAAATACATCTCCTACATAATCGCAATCTATTTAAAAAACAAAAAAAAATCATTAAATTGAGTATTTAATAATTTACTACAACTTCCAATAAATCACGCAACGCCGACTCCACCCTACTTTATGACTAAAAACCAATGCTTCCTTAATTTTACAACTTAATATACCTAAATTTCCAACAATTCCTACAACAAAACGGAAAAGATCCTAATTTTTTCTATGATTTGTACAGAGGGTGACAATTTCTGTTTTCATTTGTTTTTGTATTTGTGACTGTACTTATTTTTGCATTTACTATTCTGCTGTGGCATTTGAATGTGTATGCAATAAAGCAAGAAAAAGTATGTATGTTTTCGGTTCCTTATTTATCACGTTAGGAATTAATAGTAGATGCACTAATAAAGTGTGTACATGCCAAACTTGTGCCTTAATTGTTTTACTTTCACTTACATGCGCGTTTTCATATCTTGGAATATGAATAACAAAGTTTACATAAATGTTATTTTGCAGCTTACATCGCTAAATTAGGAACATATTCAAGTAGAGCAGTTCAGAAAAACATTCCGTCGGACGTAGTAAATGTAGACAGTAAGAATGAATAACTGCAAAATGGAAAGTACTAAAATTTTTCTTAATTCAAGATAATGTATACATGGTACCTGAGAAGTGTATAAAAGAACTAAGTGATATGCAGTGTTGGCGAAACTCAGTAGCCTACTTAGTGAGTTTAGCTGTTATCAAATTCATTGAGAAACGTCTATACTTTAGGAATACCTTAACTTGGTGATATCATTAAATAACGCTGTTTGTGGCAAATCAAATTCCGACAGAGATATTATGTTATCACCAGTAATCGTAGATCTTATAAAAATGCTGGAGAAGATTTCTATGTTAATAGACGAAACACCGACATTAAAACAACCACAAAGATATGGAAATCTAGCATTTAGGGTTTTATACAAAAAATTAAAGGATGTATGTCATTGTCAAATATATACATTGATTCATATAATATATTTCTAGCAAGCTGGTGGTTTTGTGCAACGGATGTTACCAGAAAAATTTCATCCTGCCATTCCCGAAATCTTATGGTACTTAGTCGAAGGTTTTGGAAATGCAACCCGTATCGACTACGGAACTGGTCATGAACTTTCGTTTTTAATGTTTATATGCTGCCTTTTTAAAATCGGTGCTTTAGTAGATAACGACAAAATTGCTGTACCATGTAAAGTTTTTCCGAAGTAAAATATTCCAGTTAACAATTTAGGATTAAGGGTTTAAAATTTTAGGTATTTAGATGTAGTGCGAAAATTGCAGCAAACCTATAGGATGGAACCTGCAGGTAGTCGTGGGGTTTGGAGCCTCGATGATTATCAGTTTCTTCCTTTTATTTGGGGTAGCTCTCAGTTAATCGGTAATAACATTTTGAATTACTTAAATTATTCTTTAATTGGTTTGTAGATCACCCACGTATTGACCCTTCCTCCTTTTTGGACGAATTCGTAATAGAAATGTACCATCACGACTATTTATTTTTAGGATGTGTAAAATACATCAATCAAACAAAAAAAGGATATTTTCCTGAACACTCAAATCAATTATGGGGCATAAGTGGCTTAGGTAACTGGTTCACAATTAATCAAGGACTTATAAAAATGTACAAAGCCGAGGTGACGTCTTATTTCAATAATACATTTATGTTTAATATTTTGATTGTAGGTTTTGGATAAATTTCCTGTTGCCCAGCACATCCTTTTCGGTTCATTACTACCATTCAAGTTAACACATTAACGCCTGCCGTATTCGATGTACTTCTTTTTTACTTGTAGACATTATATACATTTAAATATACATGATAACGTTTATTTGAATTACGCAATATTTTATTTAATGTTTTTAAACAGGATGTGTGATATCGTATCTCTATTGCAAAGGTCAATGCTGATATTAAGTAGCACTTATCATATTACTAATATTATAGAAACGTCAAATATCCACTTATTACCTTATGTTATCACTTTGTAGTCTTTCGCAATTTTTCTCATTATGCAATTTAAACTGTATTTTTAAATATTGTCTATAATGGCATTTATGGTCTAAGTTCCGGCTTCGAAAAAGATCGCCAACTGTATTTTTTTTGCAGTCCTCTTGGTATATGGTGCAAGGCATAGGTCCGAATTCTGCAAATGTACGTATTTTCCAGAATCTGAAATTTTTTATAAGATGTACTTTTACAGTTCCCTATTTTCATGTTGCAAATTAAAAAATCTTTTGAACCTCAATTTTGTCGTCCAATTGAAATGATCAGAGGGGATATTTTGGACCATTAGGCTTATTTCCCTAAAGGTTTCCGCGAGTGTAATATGCAATACCGTGGTTTCTTCGGCTGCTGCTGTTCTCTCTGACTCATGTTAGTGCAAAAGCAACGTTTCGGCGAAGTATCATTTGTCATCTGCAGGTTCTTTCTAACTGCTTGGCTCGGCTCCGTGTTACTCGAACCGAATTTGATGTCTACTGTCCGGTCTGCTGTTTATATCTGGTGTATACTTTCACAACTTGCACTTCGGCAACTTATCCATTTCTAGTTTTCTCGGTGTTACTTGCTGTTCTTCCTGTTGTTATTGCTGTTGGTGTAGGTGATTCTTGCGAGAGTAAGCATTTCCTTTTGTGACGATGTTTGACGAGTATTAACTTCTTCGTATATGAAAACGTTGGAGAATTGTGTGTTGAGGTTCTTTTCCTGTTTCTCAATTTCTATGGTTCTTTTTATGGCGTTTTTGATGCTGGTTTTCATTCTGGTATTTTCAAACGCTATGATGTATGGTGAACCGCTGACGTGCTGCGCCTTGAGACGATGGAGATGTCTTCCTCGCGTTGAACTTGATCATCCTGTTTGTTTGTCTTATGTATAACTTGTCTCGTGTTCCACAATGAAAGCACTGACGAAATTTATCTGTCCGTATTCAACGTTGTCTGTATTCTGTATCTGATGAGAATTTTTGCACTTTTTCCTGTTATTCCTTTTACGTACAGGAGCGTACTCATGGCTGATGGTGGTTACTCCTCCTCCTCTGCGAGTCTCGGTTTTTCTGGTCTTGAGGTGTTTCGGATGTTCCTCATTGTAAATAAATTTTGCAGTAGTACCGAGTTAATGTTGCCATCTCCTCCTATTTGTACTTTCAGTCCGCGAGTCTCGTTGATCTCATCACCAGTGTTTTTACAACTGACTGCAGTTGCGTAGGATCATGATGAGATTTGGCGTTGAGATGTCTGTTGGTGTGGCTTTCCTGTAGACTATGTGATCAAAATTGCCCATCCTTCTTGTATATCAGCACATCCAGGAATGGCACCTGTTGTCCACCTCCGTAGTGAACTTGATTTCGTTGTGGGCGCGGTTTAAATGTTCAAAAAACTTGTCTAGTTATCTACCGTGTGGCCATATAACGAAAGATTCGTCGACGTATCTCAACCTTAACTTCGGTTTGAGACTGGTAGTATTTATAACTTCGGTTTTCAAGTGGCGCATGAATAAGTTGACTATCACTGGTGGCGATCCGTTCGGGCTCCGTCGACATGTGTGTGCCGTGTGTCCCTCGTAGATATAATACGTCTCCCTTAGACAATGTTCAATTAGTGTAATGATGTCTTTCGATTATTAGTCTTTCTTCTTGATTATCGACTCGTTGATCGGGATGTTTGTGAATAATGACATGACGTCAAAATTTACTAGTAGGTCGTTCTGCTTTTACTGTTTCCCCCTTAGAGTCTCGATTAGGTGGTTCCGCACCACTTGTTCCGGTTGTAGTTATTGCGCCAAATATTTCGCTAGTTCTTGTAGTGGCGACCCAATTGAACTCGCGATTGGTTTCAATAGTGGGGCCATCTTGTCGATTTTTGGTAACCCATACAGTATTAGAAGACTTTGCCCGTGGTATCAGTTGGAATTGTTTTTCTTCGATGATCCTATTTTTCGCTTTGGTGGTTTTCTTCAGGTGGTTTTAGAATCCGGTCTCATTGGTTGATATGCTGGGTCTTGTAGCAAAGCAGGAACCAGTTCGATTCGAGTAACACGGAGCTGAGCCAAGCAGTTGAAGAGAACCTGATGATGCCAAATAGAACTTTGCTCAAACGTCGTTTATGCACTGACAGAAGTCATAAAGAACAGCAGAGGGCGAGAGACAATACCTGGATAAACAACGGAAAAAAGAATATAAGGTAGCGAAAGTGAAAGTCAGCGAAGGTGTAGATAACAAGGAACGCATAGCAGGCGTTAGTTTAATTCAAAGTAGAATAAGATTATTAGTGATTTGAAGATGGCAAATAAGAGCCAAACGTCGCCAAATCAATACACGAGATCGTGGACCCAGAGAAAATACGTATATATATATATATATATATATATATATATATATATATATAGATAGATAGGGTTGTTAAAAAAAACGGAATTTCCTTTTTTAATATTTTTTTATTTCTATATTTCATTGATTTTGGTTTTGTTTGAAAGAAAATATTTTGTTTGCTTTGTTTAAATAAAGCTTTGTTTAACGAATATCGAAAGAAAATAGTAGTCAATATGTTAAAACGTACTTGCCTTTGTCGTGCCATACGTCAGAAAGTTTTTGACCGATTTCCATGTTCGACCTCTCGTTCTATTCATAAATATCCAAGCTTTCGTAAAGTAACTTGCAAACATATACAGTGCGACTCGAAAAAGTTCCAACTAGATTTAAAGTTTGGTAAAGTTTGAATGTGCCCGCCATCTTGTTTTCTAAACAAATCCCGAAAATATTAGGTTAATGATGTGTCTGCATCAATTCTCTTTCAAACAAAACCAAAATCAATGAAACAGGTTAAGAAATAAAAAAAATACTAAAAAAGGACAACCCTATATATATATATATATATATATATATATATATATATATATATATATATATATATATATATATATATATATATATACATACAACGCATCTTTCGAGTTTGTGTAATAATTAAATATTATTAATTTGAACTAAATATTTATATCAAGGAAATGATCATTTAACGAATAATATAGTAAATTTTGGGAAAATGTCCTACTCCTAGAACATATTATACTATGCCTAATTGGGGTTGCAGAATAACATAGTGTTAGTTGAGTTGGTCGGCCTATTTCCACAGTTTTTGCTTTTATAGCACTACGTTTCGGAAGTCCTGAGAAAGACTGTTTCCGCACTTAAGTCGAATTCATATGTTATGATTTTTTCCCAAGAACTTGTCTACTCTCAAATTCGAAGTTTGGTACCTTTAACTTACAAGTCTGACACCTTTACCGCTGACCCACTGGGTAATCCATATATATATATATATATATATATATATATATATATATATATATATATATATATATATATTTTTGACCCTCAATTTGGCAGTCAAATTAAAGTGATTGAAAATCCTGAAAAATCGAGGTTGGACCATTATGCGTTGTCGTTGCCGTTATCGTTACCGCTATCGTTATCGTTATCGTTATCGTGATCGTTATCGTTATCGTTATCGTTATCGTTATCGTTATCGTTATCGTTATCGTCATCGTTATCGTTATCGTTATCTTTATCGTTAACGTTATCGTTATCGTTATAGTTACCGTTATCGTTATCGTTATCATTATCGTTATCGTTATCGTTATCGTTATCGTGATCGTTATCTTATCGTTATCGTTATCGTTATCGTTATCGTTATCGTTATCGTTATCGTTATCGTTATCGTTATCGTTATCGTTACCGTTATCGTTATCGTTATCGTTATCGTTATCGTTATCGTTATCGTTACCGTTACCGTTATCATCACCGTCACCGTCACCGTTACCGTCACCGTCACCGTCATCGTTATCATTAGTACTAATATTTACACGTTGCAAAAACAATTTGATTCCCTTTGTCAAAACCTAATTTTTAATTTTGTGAATCTAATTTTCGTTGTGTTGTTAAACGTACGCATTATACTTTATACAAATTTATTCAATCAAACACATGTTGCAAACATTTTGTATCATGTTGCTGATTTGCAGACAAAGTTAAGTCAGGCTACTGGAACTCTCCGCTCGGTAATGCTTCGGGGGTGCATTACCCATGCACTGGGAGTTTATGGTTAGGATGACTATATTGCTGAGTTTGTAAGTGCATGATCCACGAACTATATATAGAATGCGGTTTCTACCAGTGATCAATCAGATAGATGTGTGCAGTGTAAATCAATCGCCCTGAACTTTAGAAATCCGCGCGTATGGTTAATTTGAAAAGAATAAAGGCTATGGCATTTTCAACAAGAAGAGTTCTTGTCTACAAATTCACCTCGTAAAGTTTAACCACAAATACCAATTTTTTTTCTTTTACTTTAACATAAACACTTTTAAAAGAATGTGGCAATAAAAAGAAACATAAGTAATTATATATATTTCGTAAATGTATCGGTCAAGAATGTATTAGTAAACTAATAATAATAAGCTAGCAAACGCTACTAAATCCGGAAACGCATACTTTTTATTAACCACGTGTTTATCTTCCGGGATTGTAGCCAAGTGCAATTTGGCAGATCGAAATAATAATAAACTAATACTTTTTATCTTTGTTAACGAACGGATACAGCCCTAATTAAGGATAGAAAATCCACAGCATCTAGAGAAGGACCTATAGTTACTAGGTGGAGATACCGCTAAGTCTAACCTCATAACATTCAAACCATTACTAGAAGAATCATAATTCGGTTTTCCAAAAATCAAATCTGGGACGAATTTGTTAAATTAGAGCAAACGTCTTCATTACTCATATATATATATATATATATATATATATATATATATACAAATTTCAGTAGTTCACGATTTGCCGTGGAAGCGGTTTGCGGGATATATCAATTGCTTTCAGTAACATTGAGGTTTCGACCGCTTGCGTAATTACGGAAGTTAAGTCTCTGATAGGTCTTTCGAGAGCTTGAGGAGAAGATTGGGTGTCGGAATCTTGTTGAAAATGTATTCGAAGAACACATTCTAGTCTGCTTTAGAAAGCTCTTTAATTACGGTATTTGTCGCAGGTGCTGAAGGAGCTGGATAAAATGAAGTTTTAACAAGTAGTAGCAAGTGATATGAAGTGATCTATTATTGAGGTACCGGGATGGTAGAAAAATGTGGATTCTGTGTTGTTGACTCGCATAAGAGGTAACTGAAATAAGACCGAGGGGACGGGAAGCAATTTTTGACTATTATGTCGGTGTCCGTTTTGTGTACTGTTTTGTAAGTATGAGTGGTAGTTGTTGAAGTTAAGTATATATCTGTCTGTTGGTTTCGCCTCTAAGATTGAGAAGATGTGCATGTTGCGTTCTTAAAGTAAGTGTTTAAGTAAGGGGGCGTTTCCGACACACCCGCTGGTGTTAACTGTCCCTCTAGGATTTAAAAGTAAGTTCTAAGTAGCTGGGAGAACCGCTGCAGTCGTTACACTTTGGTGTTGACGAAGATTTACAGGATGTTGATCTGTGGCTTTTACCACAGTTCGGGCAGCGGATGTTCGGGTTGCACACTCGACTGCGGTATGTCCGACCCGCGTGCAGGTGATACAATACTTGGGGAAGGGTGCAGGAAGTTGGAAAAATTCACACGGGCAATGTCTCCTGAACATAGAAAATCCCCGTGCGAGAAGGTAATTATGGGTGGATTTGGAGGATGTGATGGGACAGACTAAGGAAGTTTGGTAGCTTTTGAGATGATTCGTACAGCTTTATTAACCGATGGCAAAGCAATCGAATCGAGGATCTCGTTGGCGAGGATATCCCTATGTACGGAACGGATCACGCAGGAAAAGGAGCATGGTAAGGGAGAGATTTTTAGGAGACAGGTAGTTCCACAGAAGGTTTTCGAATTTAAGGAATGTAAACAAGGATTTTTGTGAGGTGATGGTTTTCGGGACATTGTGGATGCAGAAGCAAGGATAGACGTGTTGATTTGCTAGATTTGTAAGCGGTTGTGATGAGTGTAGACCTAGTGTAAACTGTAGAGTTAGAAATTGCTCGTGTACGTGTGGATGTGTGTTGTCCCTGGTAGTGAAGGTGCTCTGAATCCTTTGGCTGTTTGGGTTCTTCTGATTCATCGTAGCAATGTCCTCGTCCTCCTTGGGTTGATCCGGTCTTCCTTATCTTGACTATCGATATTCTTTCGGAATGCGAAGCTGCTGCTTTGGATTGGCTATATGCGATGTGCCCCACTTTGCAGTGGCGAAGTTATCCGACGAGTCAATAAAATTACTGTTAAGAGCCATTAATGTAATTTTTTAATTTAAATTAAGCGTGCGAGAACTACAGCATTCTAGTGGTGGTTACCGAACAGGGTTCGAATAACCGTTGTGTAACCAACCATTTTATACCTAGCGTTAGGTAAACGTAAAGGAAAATCCGTTAAGTAAAAGTTGCTTTAGCCTTGACAATATCACGTAACGCACAAACGTAGCTAAATTTACTTCTAATTCCGAAATAATGAGACAGTGAATAAGCCCATTAAGTGAGATCTAGAGAGAAAAGGTTGTTTGTTGTCTATACACTGGCCATTTCATACTCAAAACAGTACCATGGGGACATGAGAAATGAACAGGTTAGAGTTAATGTTTAATTTATGTCTTTACTTAAATGATGCCAGCTGTTGAGGTAGTATCTATTTATCCAATTACATATAACTTTCATTTCTATTGGAAATAAATCTGAACGTGAAACTGCAGGTAGAAGTGACCAACAACGTCTAATGAAAGGAGGTTTAGTATAAATTCAAACGCTGTTTGTCCGTTAAAAGTGGAAAGAAATTTGGCACATAACTAGAATGTTTCATATCAGACCTGAAAAATATTCTTTTCTGGTAGTAACCGTTGAAGCTTTACCAATTTTTATTTCATTAAATATGGATACGGTGTAGCGTGCGTAATTTGATTTCGCATACTTTAATCCACATTCACAGATTAATAAATATACATAATTTTACCCTAATTAAAACTTTTAAGTCACGTCGTCGACTCTTGTATATCATTCTTATTATGTATTCTCTAATTAAATTGTAATTGTCTATTTTGTCGGTATAAATAATAATTTATTTAATTCACCCTTATATATTTTATTTTATTATTTCTACATTGGAACTGATTTAATGACATAACTGTATAAATTTCATAAATATTTACTTCATCTAGGTAATAATTAAAATCTAATTTGTTAATCTTTTCAAAACATGGTAAAGTGAAAATACCGTGCATGGAAAGTTTTGATGTTTAATAGTAATTAAACGACTCAAATTAAACGTCATATAATCTAACGCACTCTATATTGAATAAGTTACTGTATTTTTCAACGAGGTTGTCTCGGAGATAAAGTTTTTCTATGCGGAATGTGGACTTTTCTTTTCTGGACTTCTCTGCACTATTTTCTATTCACTGAGTGTATCAACGTTATGGTCGTTATCTGATTACTACGATCCTTTCTGAAATTGCATAGTCACCTCTCGCTACGTCTAAGATTACTTACGAAAACTATTAATTCCATTATCTACACCCTATCAACATGCCTGTGACTGTCATCTCTCTTTGAGGACATCGAAACAGGTTAGTCTACAATCACATTTATTTCACCTAGTCGAACAATCAATTCATGATAGCTAACTATATAACACCAATCTACCTCCTGTTTGCACAAGTGGAAAGTTCTTCATCATCCCCTTCTACTCTTTGTTGTTGGAATTGCTCTTGTGTAGGACATGATTCTTCTTGCTGTCCTAAACTTTAAATCAAGCATTGTTATGGCTATTGAAAATCTGTCACTAAACTTTCTGTTCTAAAAAACAGAAAAACTCTAAATAGCCTTCTGGCCGAGAAGAGGATTCTAGGCTTTCCATAATCTCCAATACTCCTTTTTCTATTATTTCTGATGACCAACGATTTCTTCTTGATTTTGTATTTGCTAGTGTTCGTAACGATGAACCCTCCTTTCTCTTAATTTTCATACCTTAGATAACAGTTTTAAAGGTCTTTTGAACTCTGGTGCTTCTCGCATATTGTTAGGTAGTACTAGTTGGAATATTTTATGTCGCCTAGGAAAAACTTTGTGGATTCGTCTATTCCCTGTACCTTAGCTAATGGAATAATTGCTCTGGTTTAGGCCAAGTTGTGCTACCAAATACCATCAAATCGAAAATTGTTATAGTTGATGTTCTTGTAGTTCTTGAGATATCCCAACAACTAATTTTAGAAGTAAATTTTTAGCGATTTATTAAGAAATGGTTAATGGACATTCAGTAATTTGGATACTCTATCGTCGGATCACTTAACTTCTTACTCGAATCCTTTTTCTTTTGAACAATCTTCATTGAGCCTTCTTCTTGATATTCTCTTGTTAGCGGCTTAATCGGAATTGGATTGTACTACTTTGATCCAACATCAAGTAAAGACTTCTGCTGAACCATTAAGCAACGTTACTATTCACTTTCTCCTGCTTTTGAACAGAAAGCGGATTAAGAGTTGGATGCTATGCCAGAATTAGGTGTGGTTGAACCTTCTACTAGCCCTTGGTCCAGTCATATCGTTCTCGTGAAAAGGAAAAACGATATTCATCGATTTTGTGTCGATTTTTGTAACGTTAATGCGGTTACTGATAAATATGCCTGTCCTATTCCTTATATTAGTTCTATTCTGGATCATCTTGGCGATGCTCGTTATCTCTCTAGCTTAGACAGACGTTCTGTTGATTGGAAAATTCCACTTTCTGCTGAATCTAAACTTTTAACTGCTTCCACGGTCCCTGGACGTGGATTATATTCATTCACACGTATGCTTCTTGTGTTGCATAATTCACTTGCAACATTTCTAACTAATGTTTCTGATGTGCGCCGTGCGATCGGAGTGCCGCTTACTTCACTTACCATGAGAAGTTTCATTGTGATTATTATTATTATTTGGTTTAATAAATTTCAAAGTTTTTCCGGTCATTTGGTAAGACGGGCTTTACGCTTACAACAACATAATTTTAATATATTTCTCGCAAAGGTAAAGAACACGTTGTTCCCGATCTATTATTTTGTTCTGTGCCTCAGTTCGATAGCGTTAAACTTACTACCACTTTTAGCGTAAAGGATGGTCTCTCTAAATGTATGCGTATTTCTTCTCTTTCCTAATCCTTCTCTGAAAGCGGCCGTGCACTTGTTCCTAAAGAACAAGGTCGTCGAGTGATCTTCGAACATCACAATCCTCTTATCTTTGGTCATGTTAGTGTGACAAGAACGGTAGCTACAATTTCTTTGAACTTTTATTGGCCTGCCCTACGTGCAGATGTCGCTTGTTAGTGTGCCATTTGTTCTGTAATTAGGGTTGGGCAATGTGATTCTTCTCGTTTTCCAGCTCTAAGAGTCTAACCCACTCGCCCTTGTTATGTATACAAATTGTTGGTTATCTTCCTAAATCCTCTAAAGGTATTCTTTTCTTTTGGTTATTCTAAATTTGTATGTTTCTTCCTTCTCCGTACTGCTACTGCCACTTGTTTGTCGTCTAGTTGAAGACAACATCTTTCTCATGTTTGGTATTCCTCAGTACATTAGTGATAATGGCGTACAATTTCGCCTCAACAAATTCACTCAACTTTGTGCCGAATATCGCACCACTATTCTTTTTAATGCTAAATACCATCCACAAGTCAACAGCGCCGAACGAATTAATCGAGTTTTTAAAGCGACGATATCTACTTAGATCATCAAAATCATCGCATGTGGGATGTAAACCTGGCAAAAACTGGTTGCACTGTTAGATTCGCTAAACATGAAATAATTGGTTGCTCTGTTTACTTCGCGTTATTTGGACGTGATTATGTACTTTTTAGAGATCTTTTAGATCCTTCTCTTTCTTCTGATTCTACTCTTTCTAATCCAGATTGTATAATGCCTCCTGTTACTACACTTACTAGCCAATTTGAATCCATTCGTGGAAACATCATTGAACGATTGTCTAAAGCTTATGAATTACGAACTACTCGTTATAATCTTCGACGAAGATCTTTTCAAATTCTCTTTGAATAATCGTGTATGGAAACGTAATTTTATACTCTCTGACGCTTTTCGTCACTTCAATGCTCAACTCGTTCCCAAATTTGTTGGGCCTTATTTTATTAAGAAAGCTATCTCTCGTTGGACTTAAGAATTAAAGGATGATTGTGGAAAATCTTTAGGAGTCTACCATGTCAAATATTTGAAAGCTGATTATTTTGTTGATAATTCTTTAATTGATTCATATGTTTCTGTAGATCTAGCCATTACTGATATTCATCGTCCTCCTAACTTGTCTCTTCACTATCCTAGGCGTCGAAAACTTCGCAAGCGCTGACTAGACATATCTTGGATATCTCTCCTGATACTACATATGAACTATCCGTTTAGCCATTTTCTTTTTGTCGCGTCTTGTTTTTGTTGCTAATTATTTTTTGTCATGTTTTCTCTTATCCGTCTTTCCATTTTGTTAGTGGGGAAGGGAGGAATTGACTACATCTAGCGGTAATAATTAGGATCTAATTTGATAAGAGATAGTCTCTTGCAATATATGGTAAACTGAAAAACACGTGCCTGGAAAGTTCCTATATTTAATAGTAATTAAGCGAACTTATCTCGGAAATAAGGTTTTTCTATGTAGAATGGAAAATTATTGTTGTATTGTCTGATTACTTCGCAAAATAACTACTGCGAATCTTACTAAAATTTTATGATCATCTTATGCATACGCTCAAGATTATTTACGGTAACTGTTAATGCCATCATCTACACTCTACCAATATACCTTTCACTGCCATCTCTTTTTTTGCGACACCCAGATAGGTTAGTCTGTGATTATATTCATTTCACCTGGTTGTCGAAGCAATCAAATTATTATAACTAATTCTATAACATCAATTTACTGCCTCTGTACACATATGAAAATTGTGTAGCTATTATGTTGAATATACTCATTTCAGTTGAATTATTTGATTGTCCGTGTCAGTTGTGTCATCTAAAATATTGAAACTTGGTTAAATGAACCAATTCTATATATAAAACTTACTAGATTTTATATTTATATATTTGTGTAACTCGTACATAATAATTGTTACATTGTTTACTTATTGGCCTTAACTGTCAGTTTACATTGACAAAATTTAAGTGTATCAACTTCAGTTAAAATTACATATAAAGAACTTTAAAGTGTAAATTCTATTTTGTTGTATTTATCTTTAATTTAAGATAGAGTTCAACAAGTGTTAATTTTTCTTTATTACTAGCTTTAAATACACAGTTTCACATGAAGATGGTTTGTTTGCGTTAAATTTTAGCACATTTTACATAAACCCTTGAGCGCAACAGTTTATGTTTCTTTTAGTTTTACTTACAGTGATTGCCTTGAGTAAACGATAACGTTTACAAATAACTACTTTAATGTGTTACTGCTTTTGGTAATCTGACTGTCTTTGATGACTCGTTTTTTAAATTAATATTCATGGTAGAAATTTACAGCTTACGTTAATTAGCGTGTTATTCTATACAAAAATAGTTGGCCCCTATAGAAATAATCCTTGGTATCAGTTTTATAAGAGATGGATCGTCATGGTTATGAATCACCTCAGATATCAATAGCCTCGGGCATAGATAGTCCTGGTATTGAATAGTGCTGGGTATGTAACGTCCATACCCCTTGCAATAATATCTGGTTTTCTTTACATTTGACTATTTTATAACCCACTCTGTAAGATTCCAAGTTTCTTCACTCACAGTGATAGATTACCAACGTTCATACATATATTAAGTCGTCAGTATGCATGGTGGGATTATTAAAGGTAGGTGCGGTCAGGATAGCATCGGAAGGAACGGAGTTAGGATTCTGAAGGGAAAGTTACTACCCCAGCATTCGGCTAAATAGCGATGTGAGTACACGTAGTGGCCTTGCCGCTATATGTGTATGAGAAAACCTCTCAAAAATCCCTTATACAAGGTAGACGGTAACGAGAATCAAACCTATTACCTCCTGAATGCTACGCAGATTGTGTTACCACTGACTCATCAGCTCGATACAGTTCACGAGCGAATGAACTACTTTTATGTTGGTGTATTTACAATACAGGCGATTCCAGACTCACCTAACACGAATATTTGGGCAACAGCGTAACTTACATAATAAAACGGTACAAATACACAATATCGGCAGTGATACACAACGTTTCCAAATATACTTTCGGCGTATTATTGTGTTACGCTTATCTACCGTTCCATGTTATATTATTCAAGGGTGCGCTAAATTATCTAAGGTGCATAGGGGGGCGTGGAATGCAAAATTTGAAAAACGCCGGAGATTTGGAGTTTTCTGGAGTATTTGCTGAGTAATTTTTAAATTAGGCCACAATATTTCGGTGGAAATCTAATTATATTGCTGTATGCTGTATGAAAAGACGCTTCTAGCTTAGACTATACTGGAAGATGATGTTGCACACTGAGCGTTAAAATTTAATTATACTATAGATGGCGTTGGTAACTACTAATTGTAGCGCAGAAGGTGCTGCTAGCTTATATTATACTACAACGAATTATATGACAAAATAGCGCTATAGCTGTTGAGTTACACGATAAAAGGGCGATACTCTTCAAATGTCAAGATTATAATGATTCCTTCCAACATATACATATACATATGTGGTATAGAAGGTTATGCAATCGAATTTTTTCACTACCGCTAAATTGACTCACTAGCTCATTTTACAACTTTTGGCCAAGTTTCGCCAGGATCGGCCATGACGTGTGAATGTGTGACTATGCATGTATCTCTGCCGGGGTTTACGTCTGCGTCTGTCTCTGTCTCGGTCTCCGCCTCCGTCTCCGTCTCCGTCTCCGTCTCCGTCTCCGTCTCCGTCTCCGTCTCCGTCTCCGTCTCCGTCTCCGTCTCCGTCTCCGTCTCCGTCTCCGTCTCCGTCTCGTCTCGTCTCCGTCTCCGTCTCGTCTCTCTGTCTCCGTCTCCGTCTCCGTCTCCGTCTCCGTCTCCGTCTCCGTCTCCGTCTCCGTCTCCGTCTCCGTCTCCGTCTCCGTCTCCGTCTCCGTCCCCGTACCCGTACCCGTCCCCGTCCCCGCCCCCGTCCCCGTCTCCGTCTCCGTCTCCGTCTCCGTCTGCGTGTCCGTGTCTGTGTATGTGACTGTATCTGTGTCTATATCTCTCTGTGTGTGTGTGTGTGTGTGTGTGTGTGTGTGTGCGCTCGCGGTCGTGCGTGCATGCGTGTATATATATATATATATATATATATATATATATATATATATATATGTGTGTGTGTGTGTGTGTGTGTGTGTGTGTGTGTGTTTGGATGTATGCTAGTAACCACGATAACTCTAGAACGAAAACGTATTTAAAATTTTGCGTTTAAGCTTGATTTCATATAGCTTTGAGAAATCCAGCGACGGTGAGGGGGTTTATTAGGCGCAGATTTCTTGTTTTTATCAAATATTTCTGAGACAGCTGCATATTTCAAAGATATGGATATAGACTTTAAACGTATCGATTAATTAAGTTCTATGCACATATATATATATATATATATATATATATATATATATATATATATATATATATATATATATATATATTATATTTATACATATGATCCATATTACTTAGGAACTTAGCGATGATGATCCAGATAGGCGAATTAAGTTTAGTGAAATTATGACCAATAGGTTTATAAATGAACCTGAATTAGTGACATATTTATTTTAGCGACGAATATACCTTTTGCCTTAACGTTCATGTCAACAAACAAAACTGTCGTTATTGGAGTAATGATAATCCTCATCTTATTATGGAAGACAATACGCAGTATCCTAAAAAAAAATTAATGCCTGGGCAGGTATTCTTGGAGATTGTGTTATTAAACCGTTATTTATTAATCAAAATTTAAATGGTGAACTATTAAACGTTAGATGAAACAATTCAGTCCCTTATAATTATAATTATAAACTGTTTAGAGCACTTGTATACAGATCAGTGGATTGGTAGAAGAGGACCAGGGGAATTGACACCCCGGTCTTCAGATTTCACTCCATCAAATTTCCTCTTATGGGGTCACTTAAAATCTATGGTCTATAAAACCCAGCCCCAGTCTATTGCAGATCGCGAACGAATAATTGAAGAGTGCCGAGCTATTACGCGACATTTGAAAATGGAAGAGATAAATTTAAGAATAGACTTTATTATTGCCTTGAGAATAATGGAAGTCATTCTGAGCATCTATTCTAGATTACATTATGTGCTACTGATAAATAGCATAAAGAGCTTTCTAATGCTGTATTACACATGTAGTGCAATTAAAACAAATACGGGAGAGTTTGCTGGAGTCTAAGGGGTGAGTTGCAGAAGATTTCTATATGAGTCATATTGGTTTCCCCTCGATGTTTTAGAAACGTTTTCGAAAATTTTACTTACCTCTAGATATGAGGTCTGGCACGTTTTCAAATTGACACCCTGTATATTAATCTCTATCTGACATGAAGTTTTAAACGTTACTCTGACGTAGATTGCAATGTTGCCTGTTTTCGTTATGAACGTATGAAAAAGAGGTTGCATAGTTACCCTAAAAAAATTATAATTAAAATTATTTGATTTCTTTTAATTTTCTAAGTTAGGGTATTTTCGTAATTAACTTATTATAAAGAAGGTTGCATAATTATCCTAACACAATGTTATTAAAATTATTTCTTTTCCTTTAATTTTCATTTTGTAGGTTGGAAGGTCGTGTTGTGTTTTACACCAGATATTTTTTTAAGTTAACATGATTTATAATCTCTATCTGCCATGAAGTTTTAAACGTCATTATGACACAATCATAAAATACTTATCTTTTTTGGGTTTTTGTCAAAAAATTTCAACTTTGACAAAATTGTTTACAACGTCTTTAACAATTTTAACAGATATTATTACTGACAAAGATAACTGTGTTATCGAAACGTTTAGATAGTATAATTTAAAATACACCATTAAAAACCCCAAAAAATATAAGTATTTTATTATGATGGTGAAAGTTTACATTTTCATTATTACACAGATTATAGTTTTTGTTTTTACAATGTTGCCTGTTTTCGTTATAAACGTATAAAGGGAGGTTGCATACTTATCCTAAAAAAATTCTAATTAAAATTATTTCATTTATTTTAATTTTGTAAGATAGCATCTGGATGACTATTAACCTCTGTCTGTTTTAAATGTCTGTTTGACATAACTAATTGTTTTTGTTTTTACTTACCTACTTTTGTAATGAACTTATTATAAGAGAGGTTGCATAATGATCCTAAATGTTATTAAAATTATTTAGTTTCTTATAATTTGCATTTGGAAGGTTGGAAGGTCGTGTGTTGTTCCACATCAGATATTTTTATTTTTTGTCAAAAAAAGCGGCCAATGTTTGTTTAACAAGGAGACAGTTTCGAATCTTAAAAAAGGCATACGCAGACAAGATAGCGGGACACGGAAACATAAAAGAGAAATTTCCAAAAGGCACACACACAGAATGTTTGGTCAAGATGCCGACACCAACTGTACCGCTTTGAGATATGTAATCGGCAGAGAAGATAAAAATAGGGCTCAAAAATGGACCAAAAAGTGCCTTAAAAATAGGAATTAAAAAAGCTCTCGCAAAAAAAAAACAATTTCTACATCATTAAAAAAGCAAATAAAACGGATCAAGTATACAAATTCAATTATGGTTTGTTTAAATAGTATTTTATCAAACGACACTTTTCAAATTCCGCTATTAGGCATATTTGTTATTTGAAATGTTTTTTTTATGTTATCCATTATGATAATGATTCTAATGAAGACAAAAACGTAAACGTAGTTTTTTCCGATCAAGAAAATAGTCGACATAATTAAAACAAAGTACCATCCGCAAGAAGACATCATCTACGGAAGTCAGAAATGTAGACAGATCGAAGGAGCACCGGTGGGTTCACCACTATCGCCAGTCCTAGCTAATTTATTCATAAACAAACTGGAAGAACCAGCCATACAAACGGAATATCACAAACCCAAGTTTTGGTTAAGATAAGCGATAGACACTTTTATACACTGGACCCACGGACGAGAAAAACTGGATCTATTTCTACAGCTTTTAACGGAGTTCACGAAAAGATATAGTTTACTATGAAAATAGATGACAATAGGGCACTCTCGTTTTTAGACGGGAAGACAAGAACAGAACACAACTAGAACGCACAGCTCATATAGAAACCACACACACATCAACAGGTATCTGAATGTGCAATCCCATCATCAAACAGCACAACTACAAGCCATGATTAAAACACTAATTACGAAAGAAATGAAAACAATAAAGACAACTATAAAACGTATCCAAAAGTCAGACCATCAAAGAACGAAAAGCAAGAAGAAAAAGAGGAGGAACAAAGAAACAAATTACTTTTACAGTACATAAAAGGAACAACAGATCGGATTATCGGAATTCTAAAAAAACACATCAAAACGATATTTAAGACGCATGAAAAGATCGGAAACATATTGCCTAATCCATAAACCCAAAATCAAACTAGAAGATTAGGGAATATACGAGATTCCATGTGGAGACTGTAATCCAAACGTACATAGGTCAAACAAAGAGACGAATTAGTGCTAGATTGAAGCAACATCGATCAGAAGTAAGGAAAAATACCACAACTTCATTTAAGAATTGTTTATAATCTAAAAGAGGACTATATACTGAACCAAAGTTGTTCTATGCCAACTTCATTTACCTCTAGTAATGAATAACGTATAGTTCTCCGAATCTACGCACCAACACCTCCACCTCTACCATTTCTCTATCTTCTTATGAACGAATACTCATTTATGTTAACATCAGCTTCACATATGTAAGGATTAAGCCATGCTTCAGAAATTGTTAGCACATCGATGCTATTTTCCCGCCATAACACCTTTAAATTCGTTATTTTTGGTAACAATTAACGAACATTTAAATTAGATACCATTAACATGTTAAAGATTATTAAAAAAATATGTAAGAATTATTTATTGGGTACATGACTGTAGACAACAAGTTAAGTTAGGCAAAACCAATAAAATGATAGTATTAAAATGACACAAATTAGGTTAACAAGGATAATTTAGTGTAATATGGTATAAACTAAAGGAGAAAAGAAAAAGCTTCTTATGAAAGATATTAACACTGCAAGATTTTGTCTCTCGATAAGCTTCACACAATAACAGTAATAATATGTGTCAGCGTTATCTATATAGCACATACGAGTTATATTGAAAGTTTTGATAGCTGCTAGAACGCACACGCACACCCACACGCACACGTACACACACGTACATACACACTCACGTACGTGCGCGCACACAGAGAGAGAAACGTGGTCGACATCTGCGAAATGTTGTTAAATGTCAAAAATGAGATGAGTCGATTAGCGATAGTGAAAAAGTGTCTATTTAAAAAAAAAACATTTTTTGTGAAGTATTGCATCTGTAAGAAACTTCAAATGATAACTCAAAAATCGTTCACTTTAGATATTTGGTGCCTTGTATAAAATCGCAGTGATATGTATCGCAAATTTAAAAATTCCACCAAAAATTTTTGGTGGCCTGCAAATTGGCACTTTTGATTTTTTCACCGTAATGGGTGAACCGCATGTGTTTTGGTGCGCTGAGTCCAAATATGACCTCAGTTTTTCTCCAGCACGTAGGGATTTTCCGCAAAATGAAAAGAAAGTTATGTAAAACCCGCAGTACATATAGGTAAAAATGCATTTTTTCATCACCTTCTCAAACTGATTGTCTTTCATTAGTTTCCGAATGTCCGGGCCAACAAAAACACCCTCCTTTAACTTTGCCTCAGACTGTCCGAATTTCGTTTCAAGGTATTGGAACGTTTCGCCATCTTTGGCAATGCCTTGACAAACTGCTTCATCAGTCCAAGCTTGATGTGAAATGGGGTAAAAGCACTTTTTGGGATCAACCAAAGACTCAAAGTGAACATTTTTTTCTCCAACCTTCAAAGTTCTCGTTGGCCACACTTTTTGGCTCCAGTGCTGTGCTTTTGCCCGGCTATCCCACTCACATAGGAAACAGGGGAATTTCGTATAGCCACCTTGTTGTCCAAGCACCATAGAGATGACTTTGAGATCACCACAGATAGGCCATCCAAACTCCTTATATTTCAATTTATCAAGGATAAAAGCCATGTTGTCATACTTTTCTTTTAGATGCACAGAGTGCCCACGGGTACAGAAGCGTATCTATTGCCGTTGTGTAGCAAAACTGCTTTTAAACTTCTTTTTGACGAGTCAATAAAAAGCCTCCATTCATCTGACACATGTTGAATGTTAAACATTGACATCAACTTGGGAACATCAGAACAATATACAAGTTCGCCATCTTGAGAAAAATTTGGCTTAAATTGTTTTTCTCTGCTTCTGTACCAAGAGAATGAAGTTCCAGATCTCAACAAGTTCTTTTCTTGAAGTCTAGAGCCCAGTAATTCAGCAGACTGTTTAGAAAGCCCTTTTTCGGCATATTCATAAATATACGCCTTAAGGTAGGCAATCCCGCAGAAAAATGCATTTTGCGGAAAATGCTTACGTGCTGGTAAAAAACTGATGGCATTTCCGAACTCAGCGCACCAAAATACATAAGAATCGCCCATTATTTTAAAGAAAAAAATTTGGTCGCAGACCTGTGAAATATGACATTCCATTTATAACTCTGTTGGGACCAACTTGCGATATATCCGGAAGTTGTGTACAATTGAACATATTGTACCTGAAACGGACTTTTCGGGTTACCCCTGTATACAAATTTTCACAAATCAATTCTCAGTAGTTTCCCATATGCAAATCGTTCGACGGAGCCTGCACAGTTATGCAAATTTTTGAATTGTAAGAAACTAATAAATATTACATACATCTTTATGCAATATAATATACATAATCTTTGCTTTATCTTCTAATTCAGTACAGAATCCCTAATCCCATTAACGAAATACTAACATTTCATCTTGGTTTGTCAAATATGAAAATCAACCCTATACTAAAAGATAATTTTCTGTATTAATATAACTACTTACATAAGATGTTTAAATTAATTTATCATGCTTATGGTTTTATATTTTATAATTCATTTTATAATTTAGAATGTTATCTAACATTTAATTACCTTAAAAATGTGCTTACAGTGTTTGTTACAAAGTTGAACGTTTACCGGATATAGACAAAAGTTATTTTAGGGACTTTTTTGATCTTTTAGCGCTTAGTTATTACCCTACAAATACATTTATCAAAAAAAACTTATCTAAAATTTAATTATCTTTAATACTGGTCTCTTCGCTTATTTCGATGTTTTTAGCAGTCTTTCGGAAATTGAGCATATTTTGTTTATTGACTTTTATAAAGTACCTTTATTTTGATAAAGATTTTAATCACAATTTGATTTAAGTCTTTAAGCTACAGGCTCACACACACACACACACACACACACACACACACACACACACCACACACCACACACACACACACCACACACACCCACACCACACACACACCACACACTCACACACTCACACACTCACACACACTCACACACTCACACTCACACACACACTCACACACTCACACTCACACACTCACACACTCAACACACACTCCACACTCACACTCACACTCCATCACACACACTCACACACTCACACACACTCACACTCACACCCACACACTCACACTCCACCTCACACACTCACACTCACACACTCACACCACTCACACACTCACACACTCACACCACCACTCACACCACACTCACACTCACACACTCCACTCACACACACACTCACACACACACACACCACCTCACACCACACACTCACACACTCCACACACTCACACCACACTCACACACTCACACTCACACACACACACTCACACCACCTCACACTCACCACTCACACTCACCACACTCACACACCTCCACACACTCACACACTCACACACTCACACTCCACTCACACCACACTCACACACTACACACTCACACACACCACACACTCACACCTCACACACACACACACCACCACACACACACCACACTCACACCTCCACATCCACACACACTCACACACTCACACACTCACACACTCCACACTCACACACTACACACTCACACACCACCACACCCACACTCACACACTCACACACCACACCACACACACACACACTACACACCACACTCACACACTCACACACATCACACTACACACTCACATCACACACTCACAACCACACACACATCACACACACACACACACACACACCACACACACACACACACTCACACACCACACACCCACACACTCACACACACACACTCACACCTCACACACCACACATCACACACCACACACACACACACACACCACATACACACTCACACACACCACCACACCACACACTCACACACCACACACCTCACACACTCACACACTCACACTACACACACACCACACACTCCACACCACACACACACACACATCACTCACACACACACACCTACACACTACACCCACACACACACTACACACTCACACACATCACACCACACACACACCACACACCACACACACACACAGCACACACCACACACTACACACCACACACACACAACCACACACACCATCACACTCACACACCACACACACACACACCACACATACACACACACCACACACCAAGACACACACACACACACACACACACACACACACACACACACACACACACACACACACACACACACACACACACACACACACACACACACACACACACACACACACACACACACACACACACACACACACACACACACACACATACATACAACAATGCATGCATACACACACACATATATATATATATATATATATATATATATATATATATATAATAATAATAATTTTATTGGCCTGTGTACACCATTTTAAGAATGACAGAAAATGAACATAAAACACAGTGCAAATAACTAAATGTACATACAAAGATATGATCTTGTGGTTTTATGTTTTATAATTAATATTATAATTTAGAATGCTATCTAACATTTAATTACCTTAAAAATGTGCTTACAGTGTTTGTTATAAAGTTGAAAGTTTACCGGATATAGACAAAAGTTATTTTAGGGACTTTTTTAATCTTTTAGCGCTTAGTTATTACCCTACAAATACATTCATCAAAAAAACTTATCTAAAATTCAATTACCTTTAATACTGGTCTCTCCGCTTATTTCGATGTTTTTAGCAGTCTTTTTTTATGATTTGGACCTAAGAAATACTATCGTGCTAAAGCATCAGATGAGATGGTAAAGGGATAATGAATTACCAATAGATGCTATGAACAGCTACCTTAAATTTTCTCATATCATAAGTGAGAGGAAAACAGACTAGAAATTCCGATTTAGAACGTAAAAATGTGATTGCCCTTTGGTGACAAGTGAATTTGTACATACGATGATTAATGAGCACAGTGTCTCCAAAGATAGCCGATGTATCAAAAATGTAATTCACCACACAATACCTTAATACGATAATACAAGAAGAACCAAACCATCCTTCTATGCTAAGGCGATTCTTATGGAAATTGACCATATTTTGTTTATTGCCTTTTATAAAGTACTTTTATTTTGATATAGATTTTAATCACAATTTGATTTAAGTCTTTAAGCTACAGCTCACACACACACACACACACACACACACACACACACCACACCACACACACACCACACACCACACACCACACACACACACACCACACACACACACACACTCACACACACCACACCACACACACACTCACACACTCACACACCACACACACCACACACACTACACACCACACACACACACACTCACACACATCACACTACACACTCACACACCACACTACACACACTCACACATCACACCACACACCTCACACACTCACACACCACACACTCACACACCACACACACACACCACACACCACACACACACCACACACTCACACCACACACTCACACTCACACACCACACACACACACCCACACACACACACCACACACACACCACACACTCACACCACACACACACCACACACACACTCACACACCACACACACACACACTACACCACATCACACAACCACACACACACACTCACACACACACCACACACCACACACACACACACAACACACACACCACACCACACAACACACCACCACACCACACACACACACACACCACACACTCACAACACACACACATCACACAACACACCATCACACTACATCAATCACACACTCAACACACACATACATCACCTACACACTAGACACACACAACCACACACACACTCACACAACAGCAACAAGCATAATGCACAAGTCCAGCATACACAACATTAAAGCACTAACTATTAACTCAATCATCTACACACATACAAAATTCATACATCATACATAACATTCATAAAATAAGTTTTATATATATTATATGGATAAATTAGAAAAGTTTAACATTTAATTATAAAATTTATGTTGCCTATTTGAAATGGCTTATAAGACAAATGTTGCAAATAATATATGTCGATACAAAGATTATCTAGGTTTTATGTTTTATAATTAATTAATTTAGAATGTTATCTAACATTTAGTTACCTTAAAAATGTGCTAGTGTTTGTTATAAAGTTGAAAGTTTACCGGATATGGACAAAGTTATTTTAGGGACTTTTAATCTTTTAGCGCTTAGTTATTACCCTACAAAACATTTATCAAAAACTATCTAAAATTCAATTACCTTTAATACTAGGTCTCCACCTTATTTCGATATTTTTAGAAGTCTTATGGAAATTGACCATATTTTGTTTATTGCCTTTTATAAAGTACCTTTATTTTGATATAGATTTTAATCACAATTTGATTTAAGTCTTTACAGCTACACCACACACACACACACACACCACACACACACACACACACACACACCACACACACACCACACACACCACCACACCACACTCCACACTCACACACACTCACACTCACACACCACACCACACACACACTCACACACTCACACACTCACACACTCACACACACACACACTCACATACTCACTCTAACACACTCACACTCACACACTCACCACTCTCACCACTCTCACTCTCTCACACACACACACACACACACACTCACACACTCACACACTCACACACTCACACTCACACACTCACACCACACACACACACTCACACACTCACACACACACACACACACACACACACAACACACACACACACACACTAACACACACACACACACACACACACACACACACAACACACACACACAACACACACACACCACACATACACACAAACACACAACACACAAACACACAAACACCACACACAACACACAAACACACACACACACACACAACGCACACACGCACACACGCACACACGCGCACATGCATACACAAACACACGCACACACGCACACACACATACGCACACACGCACACACGCACACATGCACACAGCATGTCAAACAAGAAAGTAAGTTTTTGTAAATTCATCTATGGAATAAAAACAATAGTTTAAAGTATGTAATTTAATAAGTGTTTTAAAGTTAGAAAGGTTCATACTTTTTAAATGTCGATAAAGAATATTGTATAACACTACTCTAATACTATTGTTATTAGACTTGCAAAGTCTATAAAATTGTGTTTTTAGGTTCTATTTTTATGTATATATTTCTACTAACGTGCAGCCAATAAATATAGAAGACAGTGGCATCATTTTAAGTTTGCGAAAAATGGGTTGCCAGTGATCTCTGACATTGGCACTAACTATTAAACGTGCAACTCTTTCGTTCAGCAGAAAAATTTTATGGGATTTTTCTGCCCCATAGAACAATAGTACATAATAAGGGAGGGTGAAATTAGGAAAAGTAGCAGTTTCTAACTGCACTTACATTAAATGAACATTTTAAGTTCCTTATCATGAATATGGCCTTTGACAATTGGTCTGAAATATTTGCAATACGATGCAGCTTAAACATTCATCAATATGTATTCCTAAAATATTAATGCTGATTGACGATGAGGACCTGTTAGGTAGATGAAAATTTTATAAACCGCGTTTGAACTTTATTTAATTTCAAATTATTGTGAGAAAACCATTCGTTAGTACGTTTAAGAATATCGCAAGTTTGGTACTAACTTCATCGGCCTTAGTATCAGTTATAAGAATGGAAGTATGCTGAGCGTAAGCAATGCTAAAATTAGGATGTAAAAATTGAAAACGTCATTTATATAAATTGTAAATAGTAACGGGCCTAAGACTGAACCTTGCGGCACACCGTGTTTGTTAGTTAGTAGGTCTGAATAGTTACCATTTATAAGCACACTTGGCCTTCTAGCAAGTAAGTACGAAGAAAATAATTGTACTACAAATCCTCTAATACCATAATGACCATTTTACCGATTAAGGCTGGGGTTTCCACCTATGCTAAAACATGTATTCGTTTCTAAATGCACAGTTTGCTTAAAATGTAATAGTTTTACATCAAACTTGGTACTGGTACTGATGTAGTTGAAAGTATGTAACTTTCACCTATAATTTGCTAAAACGTATGAAGATACTATTTGACAGGTAGGTACAAGTATACGTTTTAAAATAGGTAAGTCCTACAACATAGTGTGCAGTAGCATGTAATATGAATGGCTTTTGTGACACCGCTTTTAAGCGCTGTGCATTTAATAAGTTTTTGCAATAAAGCGCCATTATTTAGTCCCGAAACGCACTCGCAGGAGTGTGTAGTATTGCCCACAGATGGCAGCACTTGTCAACTTGAAAAGTTTGTGAACTCTGATGCTTTACATGAAATTAGTTACGTTCTCCTTGCAGTACTTTTTTTAATAAACAAAAACAGAAATTTCTCGGTGGAATACTAGTAACTGATAACGAACCACTTCTTTTAGGTTGTGGATTACAGATGACGAGTCATGTTTTTTTTTGTGTGCAGACGTTGTCGTGTAATGTAACGTTATCAATTCCTTGCCTTTATTATTTTTATGTAAAACAATAAAACTCAAATCATTTTTAAATTTATTTCAGAAATACAAAGTACAAGTTATGTTATTGTTGTTTATGATGTGAGTTAAGATCTAGGAACAGAAGTTATTTAACCTTTTCGCGACTACGGCCGTACAAGTACGATTTTCAATTGCGTCTTAGCCGTACGAGCGACGTACTAATACGACGTTTTTCAACTCTACTCGCGACTCACTAGCGCCGTACGTTTTGAGATCATTCTGGACTCTAATGTGACGACTGACGTACATTTACGTACGGTTTTTACACTCTGAAAAAATGGGATCGTGCATGTACGGTTTCTTGATGTCTCCTGATGAACGCGTGATGTACAGGTACGTCTCTAACGAGAGCGCGGTTGCCGTACATGTACGTCTGATATTTTCAGCGAGAAATTCATTAACAAAACCAAATTGAATTAAAAATAAAACAAAAATATAAAATAATAGTTTATTCTAAACCAAAAAATAGCATAATGTAACGAAAAAACTTAAATAAACATAAACGAAATAAGTAATGAAGTCTTTTTCAATGATTCAGTTTGGTATGGAAATCCTGAAAGCACGGTACCACACATAATGGTACATCACATTCTTTGCACATGTAGCGCACATCTCTTCTTTGACGTTTTCTAAGCCGGGAGTTGCTGCATACATGACACTTTCGCTGAGTTCTTTTTCCTTGTCCTGGAGTTTCCGGTATGAGAGAAAGAAAATGCCTTTGTCACAGTCTCAAGGGATTATCGACGGTTGGTGGTTTTTCTGACTTTTTTTAAATGGTCAAATTTTTCAAAAATTTGAGAAACGACCGCTAATTTGAATTCCTCGAGAGAAGGTTTCTTCCCTGTTTTCACTTCGTACATCACGAACGAATTATAATATGTTAGGTCCATAAGATGAAAAAAAAGTTTTTTGTGCCACTTCAATGTCTTACGCGCGTTTTCCACGAAACTTATCTGCATATCTGCCTTATCTATTGCACCCATGTTCTGATTATACTCAAGAACAACGTGTGGTTTTTTTATCGGCTCTCCGGTTTTGTGGTTGGTTTTTCCGGTATTCGTTTCTGCAGCAGTGAAAACGGTAGTGAGCATATGAACAATTCTCCGGTCACACCATTTGATTGCAAGTAATTTGTCCGTATGTGTGGCTATCCAATTTCCCTTTTCAACATTCCCAAATTGTGGCATACCTTTACGGTTTGAGCGCACAGTGCCGCATCCTCCTGTTTTCCTTTCCAAAAGATAGTGGAAAAGTGTTGGGCTTGTGTACCAATTGTCTACATGTAGAATATGATTTTTGCCGTAGTAAGGTTCCATCAGATTGTTCACGACATCCCCGCTCACTCCTAAGTGATCAGTTCGCTCAATATTTGTGCTCTTGCCAGTATAAACGATATAATCCAGCGCATATCCCGTTTCAGCATCGCATATCTCATAAAGCTTTATGCCGAAGCGGTGTCTTTTGGCGGGGATATATTGTTTGAAAGCCAATCTTCCTTTATAGAGAATTAGACTTTCATCTATTACCAAGTGCTGAAAGGGGTAGAATGCTCCCTTGAATTTTGTTCTCAGTGCGTCTCCAATTGGCCGGATTTTTCGTAAAGGGTCTTCTAAATTCACGAAATGCAGAGCACGCAAAGTTTGCAGAAAAGTGTCACGACTGCAAATTTTGGCAAAAAACAGTGTTTCTGTGAGGGGATTCGTCGTCCAGTAATCCGACAATTTTGGCTTTTGAACAATTCCCATAAGTGTGCATAAACCAAACAAAACATACATCTCCGAGATGTTTTTATCCGTCCATGTTTTATATGATGAATATTTTTCTTTCAATGCTGTTCCGAAAATATTGGTCTGCTCCGTGATAATAGACATCAAATTGTTATCAAAAAAGTGTAGGAAGTAATCAAGTTCGGGCGAATCTTCTAAAAATCCTAGGTTCCCATTTACCTCGGAGTTCGAATTATCAAAATTCATATTAGGAGGAACGAAATTGTCATCAAATCGCCACTGAAACTTCGGACCGGCATTTCTAGCAGTGTTTCCGCTCGTTGCCGGTGTAGCAATGTTCACTTCTTCACTTTCTTGCTCCTCAATTCCAATATCCTCAGTTTTGGAATCGCTGGAATATTCAATTTCGCTTGGCAAGTATTCGTCTTCGTCCTCGCCTTCTAGTATGTGCTGAAGCTCTTCGTCGGAAAGACCTCTTTTTGAAGCCATGATAATAAAAAAGTAGGACGCTCTAGACGTGCACGCACAGACTGCTGTTGTGGTACTGACTACACCGCGCCCCGCGCTGCGACGAGCATCGGTCACGTAGCACTCGTGCGCCACACGAAATTAGTTTCTCCCGGCTCCGTTCCAGCCGCCGCCTCGAACAGGTTAATATACAAAATCCTTAAAAACTAAATAATACACTGCTTGTTATTCTATAAAAACCATGCCTAAAGCCAATTTCTTGAAATTTACCGGAAATAGATTTACTTATTTATCGTCGGCCATATGAAAAGTGCGTAAGTTCGAATTCACGAATTTTACAGGAGACATAAAAAATTGATTTAAAGGAAACATTTTTACTTAGCGTAGGTTTTATTTAATATGGTAACTTGAAATAGTGTTCTCCATACTTTTATAAAAAAAAAGATTTATTTTTTAAATATTGTTGCTATTAAAATGGAGTTAGTCAAATTTCATTTTTTTAATACGAAAAGACTTTTCGTTTTCATATGAGGCCAACGTTGTGGTGATGGAATATTTTAATAACAGCCACGATTTTAATATTAGAATGGCCTATAAAAATAACATTTTTTTATGCAAAACTTTATTTAATGATAAAATAACAAATGAAAACTTTTATTCACTAAAGTATAAAACGTTGTAAAGTAATATCTTTCGCCATCTTTCTGCAAGATCTTCAATGCCACGACGGTACCATGTAGCACAAGGATTCCCAAACTATTTTGGGCCAGAAACCCCTATTCCAAAATGAACTGATACCTCAGACCCCCACAGCCAAATTACTTTAAAAACCCTATCTTTAGTTTTTTTCCTATTGATACAAAATATTTACCAATTTAAAAACTTTGCGGTTGGTTAAGTGAGTAAAGGTAATTTTTTGAAAAAAACATTAAAATCGCAAAGTAAAGATCAAAAAAATAAAAAATTCAGTGTGATGGACGAACCTGGTGTTTTTCTACCAATCTAGCTAAATCTGGTTCACTATTTGTGAGTTGCAGCCTTAAATCTCCGCGTTCGTTGACTTTCAAACGGTTTCTTTGTTTTGTCAAAATGTTTGTAATCGCACTGAAGCCTTTTTCGACTAGGTATGATGATGGAAAAGCGATAAGGTATTTTTCAGCAATGTTCCACAATGTAGGATACTGTTTTTTAATGTTGCGCTGCAACCAGAACCTCTGATAGCCTTGGTTGAACTTCTGCTTAAGCTCCTCGTCTGTACTGATGGTGACCAATCCTTCTTGCATTATCACATTGGCTTCTTCCATGGCTGTGATTTTGTACGGACTTATTATCCATTGAGGAATTTGTAAATTTAAGAGATCCTCAAACCTCTTAGTAAAACCCTTGTGTAATGCGTCCAATTTTGGTAATTTTGGCAAATGCTGAAACTGTGAATATTTTTTCTCCTTAAATTTTGTTTATAAAGGATGTTTACCCACAAAGGCCGATATTATTGATTTTATTTTAATAAAGTCGAGATCGTCACCCGGCAGCTTCAAATTAACTTTGTTAAACGTATCAAAGATATCAGTCAAGTAATAAATATCTGTTTTACAATTGTTCAGATTTTCTTTCAAATTTGGATCTTTTTCTTGTAAAAATTCCAACACAGATTCAAAAATAGCTGAAAATCTTGCTAAGCAAGAGCCTCTTGATAGCCAGCGAACTTCAGTGTGCAGAAGTAAAGACTTCGTCTGAGCAAATAACCGAGAGTTCAAAGAATTGCTTCGAATCTTGTTGACAGCATTTATAACGTATTGTAAAGACTGGTGCAATCTAAATGCTGTCTGTGAATCACGCAGTGAATGGCCAGTACCTCAGGCAGTTGTCGCTTTAAGTGAGCTATAAAACCACGATGACGACCAACCATAGATGCTGCACCATCAGTCGCAGCAGAAACAATGTTCTTCCATGGAATAGCTTTGTCGATAAGAAAACGTTCCACGGCCTGAAAAATCGATTCTCCTCTGGTATCAGTCTCTAAATATGTAGCAGTAGGTAAGTTTGGAGACTTTTGGAACACATCACAATTCCAAGGTCCCACATTTCCAAGGTTACCACTTTATGAAGGCTACCACCCGACCAAGGTCGCACAATTGCAGTGTTTGACCCACTTTCACAAAGCCCCACACGTTCAAGGTTATACAATAGCGCCCTACTTTTCCAAGGTCACACACCAAGAAGGCCACTCGTATGCCCTACTTCCTCGAGGTCCCACAAGATTACACAATACCAAGGCCAGTCATCTCATACGCTTAGCTGATACACACTCTAGGAACCAAAAACAAAGAAAACGATATATTAATATATTTATTTCCTGTATAAACAAAGACATGTACAATTGTATTATTCAGAAATATGATTCTCTTTAGTAATAAAACATTTTGATTTAGTACAAGTGTAAAAGTTCTTTCCACTTCCGTTTCATTACATCAGCGTGGACGTGGTGCAAGTAACTGAGCATATGTGCAGTGTGGTGTCCGTCGGAGATGCTCCTGTAACAGATTGTCAGATGGCTGCCATCACCATAGTGATATATCTATTGGAGCATATACAATGTGTGATGTCTGTCTGTCTGTCTATCTGTCTGTCTGGTTGTTTATATTTGTCAGTTTGTCTGTCTGTTTGTATGTAAAGCTGTCGACGCGCTCAGTCAGTTAGTCTGCGTCTGGTCTGCGGTCGCACTATTGGGGTCGCCGTTTTTCTGGAAAGAAATCATAAGTATTTGGAGAGCTGTGTCAGTCATACTTACTACGTCTATCTCGATCTCTAAGAAAGATCACTTGTCGAAGAACTAGATTACGAAAGTGGATCACTTCGTACTATCCTGCAATCTCTTCGACAGTTTCCAATATCATCTCCAGATTTATAATGGTGTGATCATAACCACTAAGTACAGCTAGGCTTATAACCACTATTCCAGTCAAGGTACAATGTTAGAAGCCTAGTGTGGGTCCGGTCGAGCTGCTCTTCAAGAGCTCTCCGTAATCACGACATCATAATTCCGGACGAATGGTATTATTGTGGTCAGCTGCAAAGACAGAAGTATTATTATAAAAGTAGTACGAAGGGAATACATACCGTGAATGTGAGATGTTCCCGTGATATTTGCGATGTGCGTAAAAGAGCCAGTACCACCCTGCAACTATCAGAAAAGCAGAATTGCTTTGAGCGGCACTGTCTCTCGACGCCATCGCACACCTAATGTTGTAAACGGAGGGAAGAACAGTGCGACCAATAGTCATAGGAATATGTGTATCCCAAAACCAAGCATCGTCAATTTCTTCATCGTCACTACCGTGCAGGTCACCGTCAGCGTCATCCCCGCGGTCCTGGACCTCCTGAGCAACGTCGACATCATTGTCGTCTGGAACCCTGTCAGAGTCAGCGTTATCGTTCCGTATGTCATCAGGTACCATTTCTTGTGCACGGTTTTATACGGTCATATCTTGAGCGGTTCCGTCACGTCTGTATATGTCACGTGTAATAGTGTTCAGTATGTCGCCCTCATCGCTGCTCTCTTCCACGATAATTTCGTTGCAGAAGTATGTCTGGGTAAGTAAGTGTTGCTGGGGAGAGCGTCATTGTCGTAGTCCTCAGAATCGTAGCTGTAGGCAGGGTCCATTATCACGTCAGAGTCGTAGTCACCAGTGTTGAGGTATTCGTTGCCACAGGAGGAACATAATCCCACAACACTGTAAGATACTACGCTGCAGATATCATTATCAGTCTCCTCGATAAGAAAAGGTGCAGTGGTTTGTTCTTCGCTGATAGTGATAACTTCAGCGTTGGTCAAGTCGAGTATTACTGTATCGGCACCCAGGTCGTGCTTCTGCTCAGAATCCAGGACTACGGTCGTCATCTCGTATATTTCATCATCACTGGTTTGTCAACCCACGGTGATGGGGGAGGAATACGAGGAAGGGACATAGATGACCTCAGGGAAAGAAACCTGAGGGGTGGGAGTTGGTGGGAGGACAGGGAGAGGTGTTGATAATGCGAGCGGGATAAAGGAGTCGGGATAAATAAATGCCTCAGGCGATGACGATCGGGGGATCAGATCAACCTGAGGGATTGGAGTTGGTGGGAGGACGGGGATAGAGCTTGAGGATATAAGAGGGATAGAGGAGTCAGCATAAAATAATGCCTCAGGCGACGGTGTGCGAGAAAGCGCAACAACCTGAAAAAAATAAAGAAAAAAAACGTTAGAAGTATCCATATCGAAAAAAAAACAAAAAAAATTAAAATGTAAAAATGGTGGTTTTTAGCTGAGGTAATTTAGCGTTTTCAGATGATGGGAAGTTGCTCTTGAATAATTCATGGTTAAGTAGTAGTTGGTAGTTATTCGGTACTGTAGAAGCAGTTGTACGAGTGATTTCTACTGTTTTCGTTTCGCTAAATATAGGTGTTTCCCCTACTAAAGCAACGTTTTTCACGCATTTTTAGAAGACATTTTTCAAGGTTTAAGATATCCATATGCCATAATTCCATTCCTGGCGATTGGTTAAGTTGCGTCCTCGTTCGCAACGCTGGATATGATTCTTTTGATAACAGTTGTAATTAATCAAATAAAGTAAAGAAAGCAAAGGCGTAAAAACTAATAGTGTGTTACCAAAGAATTCATAACAAAACACGTAACACAACTCTTACTTATGTATACACTTTTTGTTACAGACCGTAACACCGCGTTTGAATGTGAATGTCTCAAGAAATTTTCTAGAAAGGATTCTCTACTTCGACACCAAAAAACCTCATGTTGGATAAGGACACCAATAACTACCCTACCTTTTGGAGCGCAGGAGGTTGTGTCGCAAAACCATACCACAGGTAGCAACACGGTGCAAGCCGGTACTGTCGACAACAACAGAGCAGATTCCTTTGCACAACACGGGCCATCAGGGTTAAACCGTACTAGTAACAATGTGGAACACAAGCGTGATAGTGATTCCTTTGCGAAACCAGTGCCATCAGGTTTGAACAACTCAAGGAAGTTAGATCAACGCAATGACTCTGTACAAAAAAAGAGTAACACAAGTGTTGATGTTGTACACTGCACTGATTGTTCAATAGATGTACCGCGGTATGCTTTTCAAGGACACCTGAGAAGCAACAGCCATAAACCAAATGTATGTCTACTCGTTGCTACTGGGGTTGGATTACGTAAGGCGCCACGTACTCTTGTTCCTGACACCATACCAAGACCTCTACAGGAAACTCTGATTGCTGATACTACTGACGACGAGGTGGAAATTCCTCCTTTACAACAATTAAAAGCAGAACTGTTAGCTACTGGATCGCAACCCGCCTTTGAAGAGTATCTTAATCAGTATGGTGTACATTTTGTTCCGGAAGCGATGCTCAACTAGACTTTGTGGGTGAAAATTTTCGTATCGGTCTTCCTGATGGATCATCCTGACTATGGGGAAACACCGGGATTATATGAACTACTCTTTAAAAAAGTGCCTACGTGATTCAACAAACGTGATTTACAGCAATACAATGACATTTTGAGATCATTAGACCATTACTTCAACCTAGAAAACGTTCTGCTACTTCATCACTTGCACCTCCAGTTACTAGGTCTCGAACAACTTCTATGTCCAAAAGAGGAGGTGGAATGCAACTGTTGCGTTACAATAACAAATCTATTGAGTTTGTACCTTGGAATAATCCGAATAAGTTAGTAGATTGGTTAAGGGAATTATTAGGATCAATGTCAGCAGGAAACACTAGCAATCACAACGAAATAATATATATATATATATATATATATATATATATATATATATATAGTTGACAAACTACGTAACGCAAAAGTAATAAAGTAACATCTCTTGTTATAAACCTATTACTATACTCATTTCTTTTCATTGTTACAACGACTATCACTAAAGATAGTACTGCATCTCCATCAGTAATGCCAATAGATAAATTTGGTGGACACCTTCATCATCAATGACAATAGATAAATTTGGTAAACATATTACTCAGGATCACAGTGATGCTACGCACAGTGATGGTACGAAATCAGGTGATACACATTACGAAACTTATTTTACCTTGCAAGGTTTATTGCATAAGAAGACGGCAGATATTCCTTTGGGTATAGATGGTAAATATTTGTTTCTTCATACAGAGTGTATAATGTACATTGTATGTGGTCACCTCACATTCTTCATCTTCAAGTGGATGGTGTACTATATACGACGGCGCTGTATCTAATTAATCGAACTATTCGTAAGCAAACTGTGATTTAACCTATAATACCAGAAGGTGTCGAATTTACTAAAGAACAATCATTCATCATAGAGATTCTACTAAAATCCAAAGCGAAAAATAAGTAAAGCTGATGTTGTTAAAGAACTGCACAAACCAACAAGGAGAAATTTTCCGCGCCGTTGTGTAGCACTCAAAGGGCTAAATGATCTATTTCAAGTCGATTTAGTGGAAATGATCCCATATGCTCGAGTGAATAAAGGATTTCGATACATTTTAGTGATAATAAATGCTTTCTCTAAATATGTCTGGGCATTCCCCATCAAACGCAGAAATGGTAAATTAGTCGCAGATGTAATGGATAAACTTCTGTCTGGTTTGCAAAGAACGCCTACACATATACAAACTGATATGGGAACATAATTTTATAATGCATAATTTAAAAAAGTGATTCAAAATTTCCATATTAATTATTATAGTAGTTGTTCCACTTTGAAAAGTAGTACAGTGGGACGTGTAAATCGCACTCTTAAAGCAATAATGTGGAAAACATTCAGTATGCAAGGATCCTACAAGTGGTTAGCAATATTACCTCATACTATTGCCGATTATAATTCCAGAACGCATAGAACAATAGGATACAAACCGGTAGATGTAACGGAAAATAATGTTGCAGATATTTTGAACCATTTAAAATGTCATAAAGTTCTTGATACTAAGACACCTAAATTTCGAGTGGGGGATTATGTGCGCATTAGCAAATATAGAATATTCTCTAAGGGTTACACGCCTAATTGGAGTTACGAAGTCTTTCAAATATGGACAGTAAAACGTTCAAGTCCAATCACCTACACTTTACGCGATAGTCGTGACGAAGAGATTCAAGGCCGATTCTATGAGCCAGAACTTCAAAGTTCTGACATTCACCTAGTTGAACGTGTAATCCGACGTCAAAGGAATAAATCTCTCGTTAAGTGGCTGGGTTTTGATAATTCTCGAAATTCCTGCATTTCCAACAAAGACATTATATAATACGTTGTGTTCGCTTACTTCTATATGTTGTACTATTACTATGCAATAAATAATTTTTTTTTATTTTAAATTTTTTTATACTACTAAAGCGTTTGACAAAGACACACTGACGGTGTTGATTTTCGAGGATTGGTGAGATTATAGTATCACAGTCTTTATTTTTTTTAATCGGGCTGAATGTCTAGCTAACCGTTCCCATTCACCTTTTCGCGCCTGCCTATGCGCCAAGTTTCATGCTATTATACTACGTTTTTGGACTCATTAATGCACACCTTCTTCACTTGACGAGTCGTTATCTATAGACTCATAATTTAGTAAATACCGTTCTATTTCGTGTATAAATTGCTCCAAAGATATTTCTTTAAGGTCTTCTTTTAATCGATTCATACAACAAATGCACATTACACCATCATCATGCGTTTGCAAGTATTTCTCACAAAGACGTGTTCCTCCCCCATACTTATTAACCAAATTATCTAAATGGTCATCACTAAACCTACCCATCCCATACACTTTTTCATGTTCAGCATCAAATTCTAATGATTGAAATTGACATATTAGTTTTTGCACTGCACTAACGCAGTCCACAGCTTTAGGCCACGACTCTGCACTATAACTCCACATATTGACTAACATATAGTATATATCCCTGTTCTCTATATGCTCGTTACCCCCACTTTTTACTTTTCAGCTTTGGCAACTTCTAGATCAATATTCAGTTTTTCCTTGGTAAATTCAAGAATTTCCATAAAACATACTATATTGGGATCGAATATATCATGCAATGGTGCTATTAACCTGCCTATGTCTCAAGCTCAGACGTTTCTCTGCTGCACTTATTTTATTATAAAACAGTGAAAAGTTCATAGTAGGTATTAGATCCAATCGATAACTTATTATCTTAAGAAGTCTCCATAACTGTTCTATAGACTCCCATCCTAAATAGATTTCTGATTCTTCACAATCATTGAGGCGAATAACGTTCTTCTTGTTAATAGTTTCATACGATACAGTTTTCGAGCCCATCTTTGTAGGTAGCCATGGTCCTTCAGGTGTGTAGAAATAATTTGTAATTATTCCCTGATTGTCCATAAGTAGATGCCATTCCTTCTTATCAAACGTCACACCACTACTCTTAGATCCACTAAATTTCACGACTGCTTCAAAATTGAATCGAGGTGACAGACCGACACTAACATACTTCGACTTACTTTTGTTTATGTAATACTGCATATTATTAATTAAAATATCACGACACTCACTTGAATTTATAATACTGGCAATCTTCGCCTTTTCTACCGCTTGACGTAAGATGTTCTCCATTATGTACGATACTGGCTTCACATGCACTCCCTCTGTATTTATATCCCACCTTCTCCTCTCTTTTTTACCTACAGGGTCAGTGACGTGACCTCGACATTATTAATACGTATTACTACAACGACCTTAACAGCTTCACTGTTCCAAGGCTACCTGTCAATACTGGAGGGTCCACTGCTTCAAGGTTTTCTGTCAATAATTGGGTTAAGGTTAGCTCTCCTTCCTCTTCAATACAAAACCGAGGTCACGTCCTTCTTACACGAAGTTACCTACGCCTCCAAAAGGTCCTTTTTGAATTAAAAAGGAGGGATAACACGTATGCTATTGTACAGTTTCCACGATATTCAGTATGTCGGCTACCTCTGTTCAAGACGATTGGAATACACCTGAGGTCTACCAACCATTATCACTACTTAATCTTAGTACGCGACGAGTATGTAAACTTATACCTAACTGGGTAAAATTTGAAAAATAAAAATCACTACCACTTACTACAACAACAGTGCTTCGAAAACAATATGAAGATGTAAAGTGGGATTCGGCATGGTTTGACACCTTGGGCAAGCGAATCTACGAACACGTCTCGGGTAGTACTTTGAAATATTACTCTCACATAATCGCTCTCTACATTCGATACCATCTGGTTGGTGGTATGCATTTATGCCATGCATGCTACTCCACGTTGCAACCATGAGATTACTGCGTGGTTGACCACCACACCCATATGGATTGATGGGCAATTTTTTGCCATATATCACATGATGAATACTGGTGTGTAGAGCACCCCTAACCACGTTATATGATGTATATGACGATGACTCGAAGCCTGTTATGTGGACTATTATATTTTTTGCTGTGTATTGTATGTAATAAATTATTTTATGTCATTCGATTACTTTCTTCAGCAGTTAAAACATGTGCGACGTGCCATCAAACTTTTATTATCCTCAGTATTACAATTGTTCCGATAAACGCTTACTAACGTATCGAACATGGTCTGGAGTTCACTCGCCTTCACCACTTGCTGCGGCAGGGTTCATTTCTACATCTGCAGACGACACGGTTGAATGCTTCCTGTGTGGGGTTAGAATAAACCGATGGCAGCTATCTGATAATCCGTTACAGGAGCATCTCCGATGGGCACCGCACTGCACGTATGCTCAGTTACTTGCACGCAGATGTAATGAAACGGAAGTGGAAAGAACCTTTTGTACTTGTACTAAATCAAAATGTTTTATTCCTAAAGAGAATCATATTTCTGAATAATACAATTGTACATGTCTTTGTTTATACAAGAAATAAATATATTAATACATCGTTTTCTTTTTTTTTTTGGTTTCTAAAGTGTGTATCAGCTAAGCGTAAAGTAAGGTAAATAGATAGGATACACAGGTAGCGTTCAGTGCGTGACCATCACAAATGACCTTGCTAATGTATGAGATGACTGGCCTTGCTATTGTGTAAGCTTGTGGGACCTCGAGGAAGTAGAGCATACGAGTGGCCTTAATGGTGTGTGACCTTGGTAAAGTAGGGCGCTGTTGCATTACCTTGGGCGGGTGGGGCTGTGTGAAAGTAGGTCAGACACTGCAATTGTGCGACCTTGGTCAGGTGGTAGCCTTGATAAAATGGTAACCCTAGAAATGTGGGACCTTGGAATTGTGATGTGTTCCAAAAGTCTCCAAACTTACCTACTTGTAGCAAAAATCAGTTCTTGGTACATATTTTCATCTTTAATATATCGAACATATACTAACAACAGAGCTTCATTGACGGGTAATGTAGAGTCGTCCGACTGGAGACAGAATCTGTTGGTCTCTAAGAAACTGCATAAAATGTTTTCTCGGGTTAGACCTTTCCTTTCAGAAGATGTCACGCTCTTGTTTTTTGCAGGGAGTCATAAAATTGTAAAATCTGTCAATTGGGCAAATAAAATAATTTTAAATAAGCCGATTCCACCCTCAACCAGGGATCTTTAACGTGCCGAACATCCCATCCACAGAGGACCTACGATTTGACTTCCTATCCGAGAGGAAGGAGTGTTTCAGTTTTTCACCGCTTAGAAAAACGGCTGTCTTGGTCAGGTTCGAACTCGCGTCAATACCCCGTTATAAGATAGTAGTAGTGATATAGGGCCGGTTCTGATCCACATCATACGAATTTTGCATTCAAGGTCAAATCAGTTAGTCCGTCGTGCACGATCCTGATCCCCACGAGGAAGATATAGGGCCGATCCTGATCCACGCGAAAAGTGTGTGAGAGGGAAAGAGAATGTTCACTGCTCTATGCTAATAAGTAGTGTGTGGTTGAGCTAAAGCTTGGGTGTGTATCATATTATAATTCTTAGAAATCTTTTCAGGGTTAGTGGTTCCAAGGATGCCGGTTTATTATAAAAGGCTTCCTTAGGTGTGTGTGTGTGTATGCGTGTGGTGTGTGTGTGTGTGTGTGTGTGTGTGTGTGCGTGCGTGCGTGCGTGTGTGCGTGGTGTGCGTGCGCGTGTGCGTGTGCGTGTGCGTGTGCGTGTGCGTGTGCGTGTGCGTGTGCGTCCGCGTCGTCGTCGTCGTCGGCGTCGGCGTCCGCGTCCGCGTCCGCGTCCGAGTCCGAGTCCGCGTCCGCGTGCGCGTGCGCGTGCGCGTGCGTGCGTGTGCGTGTGCGTGTGCGTGTGCGTCCGCGTCGTCGTCGTCGTCGTCGGCGGCGTCGGCGTCGGCGTCCGCATCCGCGTCCGCGTCCGCGTCCGAGTCCGAGTCCGCGTGCGCGTGCGCGTGCGCGTGCGCGTGCGCGTGCGTGTGCGTGTGCGTGTGCGTGTGCGTGTGCGTGTGCGTGTGCGTGTGCGTGTGTGCGCGCGCGTGCGCGCGCGAGTGCGCGTGTTCGTGCGCGGGCGCTTGCGCGTGTGCGTGCGCATGCGCGTGCGCGTAAGCGTGTAGGTGTGCGTGTACGTGTGCGTGTGCGTGTGCGTGTGAGTGTGCGTGTGCGTGTGCGTGTGCGTGTGCGTGTGCGTGTGCGTGTGCGTGTGCGTGTGTGTGTGTGTACGATTAAGCAAACAGTAAGAACGATACTGGTATGTGTGATGCGAAAAGAAAAAGTAGTAGTAGTAAGTGAAGATGAGAGAAAGAAGCGGCTATAAGAATTATTGAAAAAAAAAATTAAAACTCGATTTAGATTGTTTTGAGATGAGAAGAAAAATGATTGGGCTTCAGCTTAGCAAGTGAATTTTAAATGCGGCCACGGACTCATTTATTTTGCCAATTTTAAGCAGAGTTTTATTTTATAGTGGTAGTCATCCGCTAATTTATGTAATGAGTGTTGATGGAAAAATATTAGCGCAGCAAGGAAGCGAAACAAACCATTGTTTTATGGTGATATGTAATAATAATGTTTAATAAATCGTTATATGTAATAAGAATGTTATGAAATATTAAAAAAAATATAGAAAGCTTTATATTTCCAAGAGTTATATATATGTGTATGATATGGAATGAAAGATACGCAGAATCGCCACAAGTAACTTCACTTAATTTTTAAACAAAATATATACTAATTAAACTCTACGTACACAAAAACAACAAAGTTAGTTTTCAAAAAGCTCTCAGAATAATTTCAATTGCAGCAAGCACTTCCTTTATTAATTCGCAATATTTAGGTGCATATGTAAGTAGGCACTACCTACGGTTATTGCAACGATAAGCCGTGTTGCTCTTGAAAGTTAATCTTATTTTCATATTACACATCCTGATTTACAGAATTGCAAAGGGTGACATCTATAGCATATTTATCGAAATTTCTGTATTTTTCTGTAAAAAATAACAGCTGATATGCGTGTTGCCTATCACATAAAACCGATGCGAGCGCTCATTGTGGTCATGAATCGTTACAACTGTTGGAGACCCCACCTTTAAGATTTGAAAAGACACACAATCAAATGCTTTTGATAAATCACATGATACCAGGGAAGCATGTTCTTTCTTTTCAAATGACTTGATAACATTAGAAATTATTTGGGAGATCACGTTAGTAATAGAGCATTTTTTGCGAAACCTGTTTTGACTGTAACTTTTGTTTTGTCCTAAATAATAATACAACTTATCCTTTAAGATAACTTCCAGAATATTTAAATGAATCCGGAAAATTGCCTTCTAGAAAACGCAAATTAAAGAGAATAACTAAATTGTTAACATATGAGTCAATTGTTGCTTTAACAACTTTGCTATTGATACCATGATAGTCTGTACAACATGATTTATTTAGTTTCTTAACAGCTAATAACGCCTCATCCTTTGTAACCGGGTGTAAAAGAGGATACACTTGAAGACACTATCCGCAATGTTTACAAAGTAGTCGTTAAATTCCTGCGTGGTAAATGGGGGTGTTGTTTTATTTAGGTAAGTTCTGTTACGTTTAAAACTAATTAGTCTCCAGGTATCCCGAATTAGATTTTTGATTTATTCAAAAAGTCCTCATACACCTTAGAGAGCTAGCGTCCTTTACCAAATTTTCCCATCATTCATTATTTTCTAATGATCCTGTCTTAATCTAAGTTCCCAGAAATCATCAAATAATGAATTTTATATCCCCAATCATGACCTGAAGACCCCTACACAGAAGCCGTACCCGCCTTTCTCAGATCCGCAGTAAAAACCGCAATGCGCTACCGAATCAAAATAATCCGTGCGTCTGCCGCTCTTAGTCTCGCTACTTTGTTCCGCCGACTTGTTGATCGCCACGTTTGTTAGAATATTCATATTTTATCGTCGTGCATCCTTTATCGAGATACCTCGACAACGTCACCTGAAAATCATCTTCATATAACCGAGCTGCTGGTTAATGTACTCTGAGGTTAAATACACGTAAGTTTTTATTGCACAATATTACACAATACGCAGATTAAACGGTGTTACGCCGGGCTAAAACGCCCGTAGTCATCTTTCATTTACTTTGTTGGAAAGAAAGGTTGTCGCCTTAATTCTAGCAACCTCCGGTAGGCCTATTTACACAGCGCAACGGGTTAGTCCCAGATTCTCGTACCTGATCCTTCATCCAACACCTAGTACACTAGGTAACACTCTTACGCCACCCACAAGGCAAAACAAGTGATAAAATCCAGAAGTGCCAGCCACCTGCAGATAAGATTACTACCAGACGCCGCTTATAGGTCACATAGTGATCCCCTAGCTATATAAAGACGTTGCGCATTTAGGTCCGGGAGTTTCATATTTAATTGCGCCAAACGTGACTAACCGCTTCAATATCCGATCACAATTCGCGATAAATTCCGCTTAAAGTTAGTTATTCTAACGACACTTCTTAATAGAAGTCCTGACCCAGTATTCGTTCTGATCGTTTTTCGCGATAACCAAGACTTGAGAGAGAAAACCCTTATGGGAGTTTACCGTACCTGTAAAACACGTTAGTTTATCCCACACCTGAAAATCAGTAAACTAAATCGTTTTAAGCACCTTACAAGTGTCATTATTAAACTCATACCTTACTTAGCGCCACCCTAGTAGCCACTCTCTACGTTGTCATAACCAGAAGCACAAGGTTACATCGCTCAAGATTGCCCGCTGCTCGCACCCAGAATACAATACGATTCATTTCCAATTCATTTTCCAATTTCGATAAATCGGTTTTATCCAAAACTTCCGTTAATTACTAAGCGTAATTAAAATATATTATTCCCTAATGATTGATTAACAAAACTCTGTACATATTAATTAGTTTCTTCAGATGTTCGTCTGTAAATAATAAGCCGCACAAGTTATGTTTAATAAAATATAAAAATCCGGTTCGCAGAACTTAAAGGTAGAAAACTGCATTTATTCACTTTAAAATTCTGTATGAAAGCAGGCCAATATCATCTATTTCGTTCGAATGTAATAATCGCATGCGCATAAACTCTACTTGAAAGTATTGATATTCTGATTGACCTTCTTGCGAATAGGCGCGAGCATTACCCCATTACCCGGTTACGCAACCTTGCGATACCGTTAGTATAACTATACGTAAGAATCTAGGCACCTTCTGTTTAAAGGGTCGGCATTAAAATTACTTTTTAATAATTTTAAAAATCATTATACTTAGGATTTTTGTTATACTACAAAAACACCAATCCCAGATAGGTTAATCAAAGGTAGTATTAATTTCTATTTTCACAGAAACGTCCTAGAATCAAGTGACCGGCAGACTGCAATCCAGAACCGACCACGAAGACCAGGCGTCACTTCTGAAGATTTATTTATTTATCAATTGTACATAATCATTTTATGTTGAATCATTAGTTTCCGTAGGTTAAGTGTGAAATTATTTAGTTCGTAAATAATTGAGCTAGTCTGAGGCAACATAAAGTAAAAACCCTTTCTTCTAAGGAAATGGCATTACAACACTTTCCTTTTTTCAACATGTAAGCATTTATTTATACATTTTTGGAAGCTTTTAGATTGTAACGTTTTTTTTCCTTTTACGTATTTGGAAAGGATTCGAAGTTAGTGTAGGAGGACGGAACGAGTTATATTGAACCGAGGGTGCATCGAACATTACCGTAGGAATATTTTCCGGTTCCATTTGTATGGGATATTTTAAAGTTTCAACAAACCCCGGGTTATCTTATTGTTGTGTTTCATTTTCTCAATAGTGACAGTTTTCGGTCATAGAAGTAATTGGTTTTAGTGTTTTTTTGAAGTGCTGAACATTGGTTCTGTTGACATATTTTATCGCATTTTGGTTATGCGGATTAATGTTAACGAGTTCCTGAGCAAAGGGATAGTTTCGCGTATACTGCGTAGCTCACAAATAAAGTACAAGGTTGCTGTATATAGTACCGCTTTAACAAGTTTCCATTAAATAAAAGTAAAGTGGCTGTAAATAAGATTAAAGTTGTGTACATATTACCGGTAACCAGATGAAGAAGTGACCTTAGCGTATGGTTTTTGGTTTAGAGATTTGCCGCTATAAAGCTTGTATAAACGTAAATTTAAGAATTAAGGAGCTATTGGTTTCCATCAAACATACACCGAGTGAAGAGATTGCTGACATGTTGTTGAGAGAAAGAAAAGGAAGTACGATTGACCATTTGTGCTGTGTGAGGTAACTATTTTTCTGAGTTTATATGCGCTAGTCATTTTAATACAATGTTTGTTTGTACTTATATAGGCGAATGAATATGCCTTTTGTTTGAAATTATTTAAGTAACGTCTAGATCTCGATTCAGTATATAAAACGTATTCATTCGTATGTCATACGGTGTTTAGCTGTATTTTCTTTTGATTTCGCTAAAATTACATCTTACCGTTTTTTTTAAATTTATGTTTTCAACAAAATTATTATTATTGTTCCTTTTTGGTGAGTTATTTAAAAATTTAAGATAGATAAATTTGGGAAAATGAGCTTGCAAGTTACCATTTCTGGTTATTTATAGGTATATACGATTTGGTGTTTTTTTTTGTAACTGCCGCATCAACACACCCAGTATTGATTGAAATCATCTATAATTTTATTTCAATATACGAAGGTGTTAATGACTAGATGGTATTAATTCATTTCTGTTTGATATTACTGTAATCTTTTTCCTGTCTCACAATGCCATTCCTAATTACGTTTATTCAAAATTTAAAAGATTAGATGTTTTGGATGGGATTCAGTTATTGAGTGATTTACTGGTTTTACCGAAATTGTAGATTTACATAACTTTATGATGACGTTTTTTTTGTTGCGTTATTACTTAATTCAAGCCTTAACGTAATAATTTGAGATAAGTTTTAATAAATATACCGTAACGTAGATTATAAAATAAATCGGTCAGCGATCAGCTGTTTGTTTTTGGCGTACGATAGTTTCGCGAGTAGTCGCAATTTTGTTTATTTTTATAGGAATCAACATACCGATTGTAGACATGATTGATTTTCCTGAGTTAGGTTAGCTGTGTATTTTCGAATTTAGGTATAACGACCGCGATCTTGGACGTTGATTAAAATTTTACGCCTTTATAAATTTTCGATCACGTTTAGTTTTGTTGTGACATATTTTTCGTTTGAAATTGAATAACTAATTACCGTTTTGATCAGTGATTTTTTTTGGATATTTGAGCCAATGATTTTCGCACTAAGTTTATCGAAATATTTAGTGGGTTTTGAGTTTTATTATCGCAATTTTGCGCTTTTATAGGAAGCTTAAGCTTTTATTGAGGTTTGGATGAATTTTGCGTAAATATTTTTGGAGTATAATTTTCAGAGAGGAGAGGGTTTTATTTTGAGTGAACATTACGGTTTCCTGTTACGCCATTATAAGATCTAGTTCATGAGGTTTTCCCGTTATAAATGTATCTAACAGATGGCGCCGTTTTGATATGTTTTATCCAATTTTGACGTTTTTGGTGTTGTAACCATTGCCCTTTTCCAGTATTAAGTAAGAACTTCGCCTACACCACTGAGTTATACCGTGCGCACCAATTGCCTTTACAGTCTTGATACTCTAATGAGTATTTGACCTGTAACAGTATTGACCAAAAAATTCGATAAAAAAAAATTAAATCAAGACTAGGTTGATTACAAATTTCACAATTAGCGTAAATCAGCTTTAAAGCGATTGATATTTTTTATTGTAAATCTTCTTGACATATCGCGTGATTTATTACAGTTAATCTCTTTTTTTAAAATACAACACATTAAGTGGGGCCGAACAAGCCATTGGCAAAAGAAAAATAAAAATACCAACACGAGGGAAAATAAAACCCTGGTTCACAGAAGAGGTAAAAGTGCTGGAGCAAGAGGAAAAGAAAGCATACCTCATATATAGGTAAAAAAAAAACAGAAGAAGAATGTAGAAGTCAGAAACAGAGCAAATAAGAATCCTAAACGAGAATACTGGATAGCATTTACAAAAGAAATTGAACACGATCTTTACGGTGCACAAAGGAAAATATAGGGAATTATTAAACGACAAAAAAACAGCATTAATGAATAGGTACAAACTTAAGCGTAGATCAGTGGTCGAAATACCTTTGAAGCTATATGGTAAAGTAAGCAACGATCACGATGACATCCTTCAGTATATAGAAAATAATAGAGAAATCAATAGTACCAGATGAATGGCGAAATAGAATCACGATCCCAAAATTTTAAAAAGGAAACAAGAGCGATCCTTTAAACTACAGAACCATATCGCTGCTAAATACAATAACTAAATTATTTACTAGCCTGATTGGTGAAGAAATAAATAAAATAGTAGGCATAAATGAGAAACAGCAACGATTTCGCAATAACAGATCGACTACCGATTATTCGCCAACTCGTTAAAAACTCATTAGAATTTAATAAACTTTCACCATTATTACACATAAATAGAAGTGCGGCACCTAACCTTTCACTTTTTGACGTCATTTGACCTTGGGATTCCCCACGGTCGCCCACGTGTGAGACCGTATTTTCCACCCCTATGGTTTCTTTTCGGAGGCCTTTTTCAACCCCTTTTCAACCCTAACTATTTTTGTTCTTACTCGCTCACGTGTAGGACGCGTTTTTTCACCCCTATGGTTTCTTTTCAAGGGTCAACCCTTGATGGAATTTTCAACCGTAATTAGAGTCTTTTTGACAGCAATTCTTGTACTTGCTCACGTGAGGAGCACATGCAGGTCTTGGGTTTGGTCTTGTACTTGGGGTTGGTTTTGGACCTGGAGTTGGTCTTAGGGTTATTTTTGATGGACAGCTTTAACCCTAATTAAGGTCCTTTTGGTTGTAGTAAGAGCAGTACCCCTGGAGGTTAGGCAAACGCACACGCATACAATGTTGGAAATTGCATAATTACCCTAATAAGATATTATTATTAAAATTATCGATCCTATTCTTTTAAAATGGTCATATGCTATTGGGTACGGTCGGATGATCTTTTACCTATACGAGAAATTTATTTATACGTTGTATTTCTAATAAAGAGGTTCTTATAAGACACGTGTAGGGTGTAGGTGTTCTCCCGTTATAAGACAAGTGTAGAGTTTAGCCCCTATCGTGGCCCCCTTGGTGCAATTGTATGTAGGTACTAACTTAATCTTACAGTTGTAGTCCTTCGCCCCGTCATACAAAATTGTATTCTAATAAGGGGACCCTAGCCTTGTAAGACAGGACTTGTATCAGGGTCTGAGCCCTGGTCCCTTTGAATTAAAATTGATTTTAGTGCCATCTAGTGGCGTATAGACTAATGAACATTTTCTATAATAGAAGTTGATAATGCACGCCTCTCTCTTGCTCTATCTTGTTTCTCTCTCTCCCTCTCTCTCTTTAGGCTCTTTCACACACACACACACACACACACACACACACACACACACACACACACACACACACACACACACACACACACAAACAAATCAATGAATTAATTAATCAATCAATCTCAAGCAAATCATGCTCGATAAAATCAACCAAATCAATCTCAATCAATCAACCGAAATTATGTCTTACAGTTTGTGGAAATCACATTACCGTTCAAAACTGAGTACATTAAAGTCTAAATTAAATATGACCTGAAATAATAAATAATTTTTACCCTAATGCAATGCTACTTTTTATATAGGCAGATTCTCTCTTTCTAAACAGGCACCACCTATACATTCGGAAAATTATGTCTGATTTATTTGCATGTTCAATTACATACACACAAAATTGTTTCATAGTAACGTGTTCATTAACAGTCATAAAAACCCCATTAAAAAGACTGGAAAGTAATAATTACTTATATATAAAATAGAGTTATATTAAATTAACATGTTTAAGAATATCAAACTGATATAATGGAAATAACAGGCAAAAGGTTTTAATGGTTTTATTATTATACGCGAATTAACAATAACTACAAGTTTAAAATCCACGAATACGTACCAACTATTTATAGAGCTGATCTTATGACGTCATCGTATAAGAGTAATAATACATTTTAAAAATCTTTATCGACATTTTTGTTAGCAATATCAAATAAAAACATATATATATATATATATATATATATATATATATATATATATGAAGTGTTTTTCCCTCAGTTGTTCTAATAATGATAACCATATGTTGAACTGAAATATTTTTTATACAACGTGTCCACATGTAGTCTCACTAAACACGCTTTGTGAATGGTTGGATATAAACTGGCTATTACATTCCGATCATTAACTAATTTATAAAGTAATACACAAAACCTGATTACTGCTAGTCATATTTAGCAATTATGCTGTACTTCTAAAATTTACATTCAAAACACTTACAAATATTTTAAAAATTTTGCTAACACACACACACACACACACACACACACACACACACACACACACACATGTACTTCACGTTATATGGATTTTTATCAGTTGATATTAATAGCAATGTTAACTAAACGCTTTAAAATGTCTAATCTGAAATAAGAGTGACGTAATCTAATTTTATTTGAAATTTCATAGAGAGCATCACCATCATCGAGATTTTGAGATACAATCAGCTCATCGTCTTCACCTTGAACGATTATATTGTAACAACCTATAAAGCCGCTAATAACCCCTGACAGTTTTTTATCAGACACTATTATTACATGGACATGAGATTATCCCTAAATTAACTGGTTTCAGCACGGCTTTGGAAATGCTGCACTCTTAAAATTTTTCAGTTCGTTCGCAGAAGTTGTACCAAATTCATTGCCTTCAATTTTATCTGCATCCTGTTTCAAGACTGTAGTACGTTTTCTAATACATAAAACAGAATCTTCAATACTGTGATGCGTGTAGCAGCAAAACACGTTAGCTAGCTAGTTTCACCTCTATATTATTTTACATGCAAGTCTGACCTTATCATTAATACATCTGTCAAAAAGCTAATTAAACATAACTCCACGGACTAGGCATATCAAGCAGCGTTTCCAATTATCGCTTTTAGTCAACACAATATTGCCTACAACTACATACAATCGACTATCATTGCTTTAGCACAAGGAGCAAACGAAAACGCGCACGCACGCACGCGTAGGTAAAAGATCACCCGAACGTACCCAATAGCATATGACCATTTTAAAACAATAGGATCGATAATTTTAATAATAATATCTTATTAGGGTAATTATGCAATTTCCAACATTGTATGCGTGTGCGTTTGCCTAACCTCCAGTAGTACAGCTCTTAATACAACCAAAAGGACCTTAATTAGGGTTAAAGATGTCCATCAAAAATAACCCTAAGACCAACTCCAGGTCCAAGACCAACCCCAAGTCCAAGACCAAACCCAAGACCTGCATACGCCCCTCGAGTGAGCAAGTACAAAAATTGCTGTCAAAAAGACTCTAATTAGGGTTGAAAATTTCATCAAGGGTTGACCCTCGAAAAGAAACCATAGGGATGAAAATACCAGCTCACACGTGAGCGGCCATAAAATAGGGGTGAAGAAACACGTCCTACACGAGGGCGAGTAAAAAACAAAAATAATTAGGGATGAAAAGAGCCTCCGAAAAGAAGCCGTCAAAAATAGGGGTGGAAAATATGGTCCCCCACGTGGGCATATAAAAAAGTGAAAATGGGCGGGGCTTGTGACGTAAACAAGAGTGGAGGGGATGGTGTCCGTCTTCTACTTTCAGGTTATAAACTAGATAACGTATTTTGCAGATCTAGGTAATCATACCGGTGGTGGTACGCTTATTTTGGTTAGAGACAATATTAAATTTTCTCCCATACACAACAATATGTTAGTAAGTGTAGAAACGATTTTTGAATATTGTGCTGTGCAATTAATTGAATACAACATAACAGATATTAATACGTTTTTTGAAAAGTTAGAATATCTCCTAGATGTGCATGCAAAAACCCAACGGCTTATGTTATGTGGAGATTTTAATATTAACATATTAAAAACAGTACATCGTTTAATTACATTACTGCAATCTTACATGGTTACATTCACAATTGCTACACCTACAAGGGTAACTACTACTTCAAAGACTTGCATAGACAATTTTATGGTATCACTGCTCTCAATACGTCAGTATATTTTACTGATCATAACGTATAAATTATGGCAGTACCAAAATAAAATTTAAGCTTAAATTTAAGACATACTATAAGTGGGTTAGAAAAAATAATGAAGCAAATAAAAATTCATTTTTAAATTCTCTTAAACAAATGGATTGGTCTAATCAACATACTAATAATTTAGAAATCTATTTTATAGAAAGTATCCATAAACACGAATTGCGGTCAAACCGTCAAAAAATTGGATTACGGACGGCATCGGCATAAAGAAATCTTCAAAAACTAAAAGAGAACTTCATCAAATTTTAAAAGCTTTCCCTAATGTTGTACTACACAATTACTACTTAAAATATTCTAATATTCTAAAGAAAATATTTGTAGAGCAGCAAAAAGGCGCAGTGTTGACCTAGAAATAGTAAGTTCTTCTAACATTTCTAGAACAATATGGAGAATTGTGAAAAATAAATACACCAGCATAAAAACCAATCTTGACGTATTTGTTAATGGAAACTTGATTAAAGAACCGGAAATAATTGTTAACGAGCTCAATAATTTTTTTACTACGTCGGCAATAAATTAAAAAAAACTCAAGGGTTCCATATGACTTAGCTCTTAACCAACCACGTTCATTAAAAATAAATAGTTGTAATTCATTCTTTCTGACAGCCACTACTTCATATGAAATTGAAAATATAATAAGTAACTTAAAAAACACATCATCCACTGGTGTCGATGATATCCCAGTGTCACTGATAAAAGGTGCATTATCATACAGTATAAACCCCTGTTTTGAAGCTGGATACTTTACGAGAGAACTAAAAAAAGCAAAAGTATTTTCGCTGCAAAAAATAAAAATAATAATAACGATGTTAGTAACTTTAGGACTATATAAATTCCTACAGTATTCAGTAGGATTTTTGAAACTGCATTAAAACACCGTTTCAGCATATTTTGAAATGAACCAACTATTTAACAATACTCAACATGGATTTATGAACAATAAATAAAAAACAACTTATTGTTTATATAAATCTGGTTTTGTTCAAAGAATTCGATCTTATCGATGGTGAATTATTGTTGCATAAATTAAAGTATTCTGGTTTGCGATCCAACTCCTTAACACTTTTAGTGGACAATATGTGGAAATCAATTATGAAAATAACAATGAAACTAAGCGTTATAGATCAACAATAGTTGAGGTTAGACGTGGTGTACCATACGGTTCTATTCTTGGCCCTCTTATATTTGTAATATTCATGAACGACCTTCCAAGTAACATTTTACGTCCAATTACAATGTACACTGAAGACATTAGTATAAATGTAATTGGTACTTCGGTCTCTGAGTTGGTATCTATCATAGAAGAGTCGCTAGCTAATCTACAAAATATTACAAATTATTTCCTTTCTAAATAGTACACAGCAAAGAGAACTTTTTTAAAATTTTAAGAATAATAGTAAAATAAATTTTGTTACTTCAACAAAATATTTGGGTGTAATCATTGATAACCAGTTGCAGTGGATTGACCAAACTAGAGAAGTAGGAAACAAATTAAACAGAGCGCTTTTCTGTTTACGTAAATTAAAACCAATTTGCGACCGAAACATACTGTTAAAAATTTACTATGCGTACTTCCAATTCATACTTCGTTATTGCTTAATTTATTGGGGTCATACACAACATCTTAAAGATATTATGAAAATTCAAAAAAGAGCTATAAGGACTATATTTAACTTAAAGAAACACGACAGTTGCAGACCACTTTTTTTACAACACAACATTATGACGGTCTATAATTTACTTATATACGAATGCTGTTTGTATTTAATCGTAAGAATAATTTTTTCAAAAACTCCAATTTTGACACGCACAACACAAGAGATAACTTACTTAGAATAGATTTCAGCAAGAATTCAATATATCAGAGATCGTACGTATGTAACTCTCTCAAAATATACAATAAGTTAACGCCAGTCATTCGTGATATACTAATAAAGAAAAAATTTAAAAAAGCATTTAAACAACATGTAACACGCACTTGCTACTATTCAATGATCGAGTATCTTGAGAATTGATACGTATCACCATTGAATTTAGTCCCTGGGTACTTATACATAATCATCTTTTTTTTCTTGTCTTTTGTCTATTTGTATCAATAATCTTATCCACAAATGTTTGAAGTGTTTTATATATACAGGTTGTTCCAGTTTTTTGTAGCAGGACTTTAATAGTCGATAGAGCTTTCAAAATTAAGGCAAAAAGTTCATATAAACATAGGTTGCCAAACGCTTAGTTTTGGAGATACAGGGTTTCAAAGTTTTAATTTTTTTTCAGTTTTTTCAAATTTATCTTCAAAACTATTTAAAATAATAAATCCAAATTTAGTACACCTATTACACTTCTTAAACTCAATATTAAGAGTAGTTTAAGGTTTATCAATATCTACAGGGTAGTACATTTTTTGGGGTGGTACACCCTTTATCCCCCCCTCCCCCAGAACTTTTTCATGCGACGCCTCTAACTCTTAAAAATTTAGATTGCCCATTTGATTTAGGAACTTTTTTATCTTCTGCTTTTTTTTCGAAAAATGCATAGTTTTTGCGATAAATTAGCTGTAATCCATGAACAGCTTCCAAATGGTAAGTAAAGAACGTCTCATGCTCCCGCAAAAAATAGTGTGCCATGAAAAGAACAATAAAAAAAAAAGAATCAAATTATGTCAAATCTCACGTTTTATTTTAAATAAGACTTGTGCATAAGAAAGAATGTAATTTATTTACATATTTTATTGTGTTAATTTTTATTGCAAAAGTGATCTTTTAAAATACCATTTTTGTTTTCTAATCAAGAAATAGCGGATATCCATTTTATTTATGGCTTTGTAAATGGAAGTTCAGCAGCAGCAGCTCGTGAATATAGGCGAAGATTTCCTTTCAGAAGAGCTCCGCAACCTTCAGTATTTGTAAGAGTTCACCAACAAACTATAAGTCAGGGATTAAATAATGTGCATGGTCGTCAAAACAATAATCATAGGCAGTAAAGAAATATTGCACGACGAATTTTGCTTGAATTCGACAGAGATCCCACAACTAGCATTAGAAGAGTATCCGTAGCTTTAGGTGGAGTCTCAAATACTACTATTCACCGAACATTAAGACGGGATCACCGATATCCTTACCATCTACAACTTGTTCAATGACTACAACCAGGGGACGCAGAACGTAGAGTTGCGTATTGTCGATGGATTCTTGCTGAAACCAGCACGTTTGGGCACATGAAAATCCACATGTAGTTCGCCCGAGACATTTTCAACAAGAATTTAGTGTGAACGTCTGGATAGGTATTTACAATAATCACCTTTTTGGGACCTACTTTTTACCATCTCGGATGAATGCTGCGGCTTTCTTGGAATTCTTAGAGAATGAACATGGGAATATGTCTGAACATATTCCCTTAAATTTACGAAGAACGGCTTGGTTCCAGCTTCATTATAGCAGAATCGTTAGAAACTGGCTGGACAACCATTATCCAGGAAGATGGATCGGTCGTGCAAGTCAGTTCCCTGGCCGCCAAAGTCTCCAGACCTAAATCCCTTGGATTTTTTTGTGTGGGGGGTATTTAAAAGAAAGGGTGTATGAAAATCCTGTGACAACAAGAGATGAACTCATTAATAGGATTAGGGATGCGTGTAATGAAATAAGAAAATTTTTTTTTCTTTAAATTTATTTATTATTACGATAGCGTTTTTGTTTTGTTGTTATAGGTTAAGTTTATTTGTTTAATTTATTTATTTCGTTCGTTTCGTTCTTGTTAAATCTTAAATAGAAATTCTTTTCACTTTTTTCCAATAAATACGTATTTTTTTAATATTTATTTTGTTGTTTTACTTTTATTTTCCTATATTTAATTCAACTGAAAAGTTAGGAAAAAAAACGTGAGAATTGACATAATTTGATTCTTTTTTTATGTTCTTTTCATGTACTATTTTTGCGGGAGCATCAGACGTTCTTTTACAGCTAATTTATCTCAAAAACTATGCATTTTTCGAAAAAATAAAGACAAAAAGTTCCTAAATCAAATGGGAAATCTAAATTTTTCGCATGAAAACGTTCGGGGGGGATAAAGGGTGTACTACCCCAGAAAATGTACTACCCTGTAGATATTGATAAACGTTAAACTACTCTTAATATTGAGTTTAAGGAGTGTAATATGTGTACTAAATTTGGATTTATTATTTTAAATAGTTTTGAAGATAAATTAAATGAACTGAAAAAATATTAAAACTTTGAAACCTTGCATCTCCAAAACTAAGTGTTTGGCAACCTATGTTTATATGAACTTTTTGCCTTAATTTTGAAAGCTCTATCGACTGCTACAAAAAACTGGAACACACTGTATGTACATTAAATTTTATATTTTACTTTTGATGTCCATATTTTATAAATTTAAACATGTATGTTGCTAGTGTAAACCTACCACTTGATGTGAATGTTAGATAGGTATTGAGCGCCATTTTTGTTTTCCTTTTCAGAGTACTGTACACATTTCAATACCACTGATTGTGAAATAAATATCTATCTATCTATCAAGTCTAGGGACAGAGTTAATGAAAGTTATTAATTTTATTAACGTCACTCAAGTGCTCGGGGATTACTTTTGAATGTTTACCAATATTTAGTGCTTTCACATTTTTCCAAAGAGTTTTGTTGTCTTTATTTTGAAAAACATAATTAAAGTAAGCCATTTTTTCATCATGTACCATACGTGTACTTAAGTTACGCAGGGATTTGTTATAAACCTAGTGTTGCGGCAGTCGTGTTCTTCTATATCTTGGTTTTGATTTATTACGTAACGACTTTACTAATTTAATGTTGTCGGTCAATCAAGGAACAAAAGATTTACTAAATGTGCAAGTTTTAATTGGAGCGTGTTTATCAAATAATTCCAGAACATATCTATTAAGCAATAGTAATAGCAATGTATTCAATAGTTAAAGGTAAAGCACGTCGTTGACGAAAGGGTAAGTTGCTCTTTGGAGGTTTTGTTTTACGTAATGATGTTAACGGTGTTATATCTAACTTCATTACCAGCATCAAAAGGTAATGAATTTCCTCCTTTAGAAAACGCTTCCATAGCATAATATAAAAGATTATCAGAAGGTTTATAACTGTTTTTTATATCAAAAGATGGTCTATTATTTTGTTGTTTGTATGATTTACTAAATTTTTCCTTTTGACGTTGACATGAGATGTCAAAATTTATTTCCTTAGATTTAAACGTTATAAAATCAATTTTATCCCAATCTTATCTATTCAATACAGTTGAAATTTTTAAATGTAAATATAAAAGATTTCTATCGGTTTTATCCAATAACTTCCTAGTAACACGTATTTGATTACGCAGAAGAGTATTTTTTTAGTTATTCTTTACTAAAATTTAATTCTATAGTTGGCTTTATACGTTTCTCAAACTGTTATATTAATAGCAGGCTGATGTTTATGTTTTAATTTTTCAAATTTCACAAAATTGTTTCAACATCTTTAACAATTTTAATAAAGATTACCACTGACGAAGATAAGTATATTATTTTTTATTAATAAATAACTATTTTTACAAAGCTGTTAGTGTTAAGTTCTGCATAAATAATTTTCTTGCTATAAAGTAATTAGATGCTAATTATGCCCTGTTTTGTACTGTAAAAATTAAATCGTTCTCTGTTTTAGATACTTTAACTTTCATCTTTTTACGCATACGTATTAGGCGTCAATCATGTGTCAATTATACGCCATTTTGCACAGTTAAAATTTTGCGCCAAATAGGGGCAAGTCATAAAAACGAGCATCTACATGCGAACCTTACAAGCATAAACTTCTGTAGCAATTATTTTTTTCTTTACTCCTATGAACATATCTTGAAACTAATATTTTTTCCGCGATAATTACGCTCGAATTATGCCACCACCAGTATTGCTTCTGTGTCAAGTAAAACAAGTGAGATAACACTTTTCAGAATTAGATAAATATTCATAAAGTGAAAAGAACTAGAAAACAATTGAAGCTACAGATGTTCACCTTTCAAATCTAATCTATGACATCTATATTACTTTTTACGAGAGGTGGGAAGTATCTTACTTTAAAGTATCTCGATACCGGTATCGAGATACTTTTTTTATGAAAATAGCTAGGAATAAAATACATTTTTGAAATTGTATCGATATCTTACTTTCGGTACTTTTTTATGTATCTTATTGAATTTTTAATACCATTAAAGAAAAAATGTTTGAAAACTGGAATGTATTGATTTAAAATTGTAGTGAACATCGTACGTTTATTTCGCTGCACTGTCATCCGCTGCGTTAAGCTTACTTTGTTCTCTGGTATTGTACATTTATACAGGTTAAATAAATAATGTAAGGAAGTGTCACGGTATTCTTTCTTATTTTTATTTTTTATTTACAATCTTTGAATGAAATAATCCACGTTACCTAATCTTCAATTAAAGTAGTATTTATTCTACCTAGATTCTACTTCATCCACGTGTTTTTGTTTATTGCAGTATTTGACGGAATATCTAAAATCTTTTGTAATTTGCAAATCAAGTTTTAAAAATTTGTTTATTGCTTTTTAGTTCCTCTACAAAAATGCCGACGCTTGCTGTGGCGGGCTTAAGAATTTTTAAAAGGGCATGGATCTTTTTGTACTAATTTGCAGAAGTTACTTCATGCGTAGGTAGGTACATTAAATAAATAAGTATTAGTTATTAGCCCTAAATACAAGTTGGTATTGTACAGCACGTAATGTCTTCGTGAAATAAATCATACTTCTAAGGTACCGAATGTTGAAACACATTCGTTTATAAATTTTAATAATACAAGCAATGTATACCTACTACAATTTAATCAGGTAAATAGTAAATACCTGTTATAGTAGGAAGTACGTAATACCTTTGGTCTGTAATAAAATTGAATATCTAACACAGATACCGCAAAGAGATTAAAATTACAAGATGTATATTTTTGAGATTTTAACAAAGCCGTTGCAAGGCTGTCATAATAAATACCAGCAATGCACTTATATTGTCATGCAATAATTCAATTTTTCAAAACTCAGTGACGTATATTTCGTATTTTCCCGATTCGCCACGTCTCGATTTACCATGCGAAAGAATTTTACCTGTTTTAGTGCCTATTTGCCATGCTAACGATAATCCCTAAATTAGACAGTAGCAGTTCGCCATGCGACCTTCCTAAGTTGTATATGAATGAAATATTTCCAAGAAATTATTATTGATTTGGAAAAATACCCTTAACCTTAAATTTATTGCAAATGACCATAGCCAGGTAATTGCAATTTAAGTATTAACATGCAAATTAGATAATAAAAACCCTATTTAGGTAAATCATTTTAATACTAATTATCCCATAGCCAATAGCAATTTGGGTAATATCGAACCACTGAGAAGTATCCACCCCTTTATAAAATGTAATAATTTATTTTTATTATTAATAGTTGTAGTTGAAGGCCAACAACGTCTTAGTAAAATCAGTGTAATTTGTCAAAAATACTTATTAATTATAATGGAATTTTTAGAAACTAAGAGAAGTCGTCCGAAATTGGCATATATGGGTTATAAATATAATCAGTTGCGTAAAAATAAAAATGGAACCGAAACGTGGCGATGTGTTTCACGAAAGTGTGGTTTTTTTTTAACAACCGGACCAGGCTAACGTTGAAGTGGAGAAATGTTTACTTCAGTGTAAAAATCGGGTACGGGAAGAATTGACGCCAGTCCCGCAAATTTTTAACAAATTTTTGGTAGCTGTGAAAGACGCAGGATTGGAATTTGTTACTGCAGTGCCATCTTTTACTTCAAAAAAGTCAGCGTTGTACAGAGAACGCCGTAAGGTACTCGGAGCCCTTAACTTTAAAAGTAGTACCGACGTACTTAAATTGGCAGAAAACTTTTTGGTTGTAGATGATGTAACTGACATCCAACGAATAATTGTTTTTGCCAGTCAAAGAGCCAAAGACAATTTGGAGCAAAGCAGTGCGTTTTTTGGAGACGGAACCTTTAAAAGTTGCTGCAGAGAATTTACTCAACTATATACAATACACCGACATCGATAGTACGTCTGACTACGAATACTGTTCCTGTGTTATATTCTCTATTGCCAAATACAAGTGAACGTACGTACACACGTTTGCTTTCTTTGGTGAAAGAAAAGTATCCCTCTTGGAATCCAGACAATTTTAAAATAGGTTTTGAAATTTCGGCAATAAATGCGTTTTCTCAGTTTTTCCCAGTGTACCGGTAAAAGGTTGCAATTTCCACTTCAACCAATGTCTTTGGAGAAAAATACAATCACTTGGACTTGCAAAACTGTACATTGAGAATAGTGAAGTAAAAGAATACATCCGTAAGCGTGCCGCTTTGGCATACCTTCCTTCGTATGCTACAGGCGAGGGATGGTTAAATATCATGGAAACGTCGCCACAAATTAGTGCAGTGCAGGAATTTAACGATTATTTTGTTGAACAGTGGCTAGAAAATAATGTAGTTGAAAAAATGTGGATTTATTATAATTAAAGCTAGGATAGTTAGGCAAAATAAAATTTCAAAAAAGGCAGGCAAGAAGGCATAAAAAACAATCTAAAAAACAAAAAGGCAAAAGGGAAAAAAGCAGATTGCTTTGTTTGGTAAAACGTTAAAATCACAACATATTCAAATGATCTACCGTTAACATACTTGTAAAATTTGATAATCCAAAATATTTTCCACATCAAAATGATATTTCGGCTTTTGTTGGTACCAACTAGTTACCAAAGTTTATCTAAATGATCTACCGTTAAGCTAGTTCTTCGGTCGCTCAAAATTTACTTTATGCCGAAAATGATCTTTCCACATCACAAGAAGTGATACAAATTTCAGAGCGCTTATCTGCTCTGGAGTCATCTAAATCATTATTTCCATTTGAAACTCCTTGGTGAATTTTAAATTTCTTGTAACATTTTAAAGAAGGATTTTTTGGGAACATACTTTAGCTTCTCTTTAAGTTTTTCCCTACTGGTCCTGGGGCTTTGGCTGTGAGATTGACTACCTCTTCAACAATTTCTAATGATCCGACATCGAAGAGCAACAATTCCTCAATTTTGTAATTTTTGGCAGCCAGGAAAAGTTTGATTTTATATAGGTCAATCCATGTACTATAATTTTAATCTTCAAACGCTTTCTGAGATTTTCCATGGCTACTGAGTCCGAAGCATCGAACGAGCATACAACCTATAATATACGGCGACACGCAATGGCGTCTTTAAGAACACCTAAAACATTCAAATAAATATAGGGAAAGCAAACTAAATAAAATTTTAATAAGTTCACCTTCTTAGTGGAAGAAATTAATGCATTCACATTATCAAATTCTTCACGAATGCATTCGCTAACTCTATTTAGTGCGTGGGCGAGGCAAGTTAAACTTGGGATAAAATAATTTCAGAGCTTTTGCTGATTTAACCATGTATGGTACGGCGTCACTCACTAAAAGCAGAGTTTTTCTTCGGGGGTTTCGTTGGGGTACAGTACGCCTAAAACAAAACTAATTTTAATAGCGGTTACAGTTACCAACAAAATATACAAAATTTTTATAATGGCAATTGCATCTTACGCATGCTATCGTTGAAAAACCTTGCTATAGTTTGGTGGTTTGTTTTCTCCAACTGTATTGAAGCAAACAAATAAGGCGTGCTTAACACGGCACAATGTTAAAGGGACGCAGTATCAACAAAGACTGTATGTAGGTGCAGACTACAGGTAGAAATAATACAATGGGAAATATTACAAAGTAAGGAAAATGACTCATCGGAGTTATTATTATAAGAGGCTTAAATGTTAAAGAGAAACTTTGTCTTCAGTTTGTATACCAAATTTCTTTCCCTTTCAAACAATACGTATATACGTTCTTAGAATTTCCCAGAAAAATGTATATAACATTTAAAAATTAAGAAATACTTCCATTACAAAAAAATTGACAGAAAAGGTACTAAATAAGCAAAAATAATAAAAAATTAGTTAAAAAAGGCAAAAAACCTAAAAAAACCCAAAAAAGGCAAAAAAGGCAAAATAAAGTTTGCATTTTTGGAAAGTGAACACTCTAAAACGGATTTTAAATAGGGCCTGCCTTAAGTTTTTCCCTTTATAAAAAAAGGCATTTTGCCTAGCTATCCTGGCTTTAGTTATAACCGCACTACAAATTTTTTGGAAGGCTGGCACAACCGATTAAATCGTTCCATTGGAAAATATAATCCTAACATTTGTGCACTGTTAACAGTTCTTAAAGAAGATAGTAAGTATTACGATTTTGTTACCTTACAAGTTGAATTAAATATAACTCCGCGAAAACGATCTAAAAAGAACATCAATATCGATTTTTGTATTAAAAGTACAGTGGATAAATTTGTTAACGACCAAATTACCATAGGCGAGTGCTTAAATAAACTTTCACATATTGTTAAACTTAATTAATGTTTTAATTTTTCAACTTTGACAAAATTGTTTACAACATCTTTAACAATTTTTAACAAACATTACTACTGACGAAGATAACTGTAAGTGTTATCGAAACGTTTAGATTGTATAATTTAAAGTACACCATTAAAAAACTCAAAAAGATAAGTATTTTATTATGAGTGTTAATGGTGAAAGTTTACATTTTCATATTAATTAATTTTTGTAAAAATGTTATATCAATTTCTTTACGTATTAGTTCACACCTTAGATTACATTTTTTTTTAAATGTATTTAAAATTTTTCCTAAACCTCTGATTCTAGTGATATTGCAGGGGTCTTAGTAAATAGTTAAAATTGAAATTGAATATAATTTGTTTTCGAGATGTTTAATCTATTTCTTTTTGAGTGCAATGTTGAAACTTATGTATTTTTTATTTTTCGGTACCACATCTTGTAATGAAATTTTAAAACTTATGTTTTCTTTATGTAATTTAATGATATAAAGTTTAGATATAAATGAAAATTATTTATTTTACAATATATTGTACAGGGTGTCCTATTTTCGATGTAATTGGGGGATTTTAGGTATTTCTCAAATAAATAGAGTAAAATCGTGGTCGGGACCCTTGGTCCGATTTTTGAAACAAATTTAATAATTTAAAGAACATTTCAATATCTCGACTCGTGTCTCGTTTGAGAAATATAGGCAGTGTCGAAACTAGGGGGTGCAAGGTGTGCCAGGCACACCCCAGGCAAGCAGTGACACACCCCAGAAAAACGGAGCACTTCTCCATTTTTCATTCTTATCTTAAATTCCATCTAACAATGTAACAACTTAATTCGTTAAATCTTAAACCATTGCGATAAACAAACGGGTAGTAATAGTGACATAGTGATAAGTACAATTATTAATTATTATTTATTATGTAAGGGTATTAGAATATTCGTCATTCGAGTATAAGTTGTATCGGTGAAATAATATTTGTTTAGTTAAGCGGCGCGGCGGCGGTAGACTGCTGACTGTGACTGTGCTGCTCTTGGAATTGTTTTGGTTCATAATACTGATATGCGTTGAGAGTTGATGCATAAACAATAGCATGTATAGTTCTTCTTTCACGATGTAGTAAACCCAGCAAGCATAAAGACGCCGCAAAGATTAGTAGATTAGATTAGTTTACATACAGTTTACATTAACATTCTAAAAGATAACTTTTTATAAAGGAAGCGAGACTTAAAAATAGTATAACATACCGGAAATAATGACTCATTATTCCGAACAATCTAGATGTATGAATCATAATTACGATGCCTCGGCAGCTTACGTAAATTATTAGTCATCGACCTTCTAGAAGATTCGAGAAGGGTTGCTTGCGTCATCAGTACCTATATAAGCAACGCTGCAACGCACGATGAATTCATGGGGTTAGTACTTGTTATAGTTATGTTTAATGTTTTATGTAATATTATTATTATTATTATGAGCCAAGTGCCAATATAACCTGTGTTCGGTGTTCCATGTTCTAAGTCGTTTTTCAAATCTGCCACAAATCAACCCGACAAAGCAAACGTCTACTCCAGTATGTGACTCAACAACAAATATTGAGATAGCTGATTTAACACAATCTTCAACTTCAAATATAGAAAATGTTGGTGGAGGCATACGAGAAGATGTAAATAAAGCCCTGAAGAAGCAAGGTGGCAAACATCCGATGTTTTACATCTGCAGAAACAAATCAAAGAGGACGAAATGATCCAGAAGATCAAGATCTGAACTCTTGATAGTGGTCCTTCGCGGCCAAGGGCAATTGTTTTTCAAAAAGTTCATTTGATAGACGGAGATCGTTTTCGTCTCAATTCTTTGATATAACAGTAGCTTGAATATAGTGTGAAGTTAGATAAAGCGTTCTGCTTTGTCTGCAGACATTTTGGCATTCTGCAAATATTCGAGATCAAAATGAAAAGTTTACGATTAATGGGTTCAGTAATTGGAGGAAACTAAGTGAGTCGCTGAAAACATGACACTCTTTGGCTCACAGTGACTGTATGCAAAGGTTTGTAGGCTACAAGCATTCCTTGACGGTCGGAGATGTTCATAGAAGCTAACCATACAACATGAAGAAATGATAATACAGAACCGAGATTATATGATAAAATTAATCGACATGATTTTATACTTGACACGTCAAGGGCTGCACTGAGGACACAGAAGACGCAACTCTACTAACCGAGGAAATTTTCTGGAGTTCGGTGAACTTATGGCAAAACATGACACCAATTTTCGATGCATCTAGACAGACATATCAGTTATTGCAGTTCCAAAATACAAAATGAAATAATAAGCATCGCATCTCAACTTGTTATTGAACAGATTGTGAAGAAGTGCGGCAATGTGGTTTTTCGATAATGGTTGATGAAGCTAGGTGCTACAAACAAGAACAATTGTCCGTGGCAACCAGATATACCGTACTTGGAAGTTGAGAAACGTTTTCTTGGTTTCGTAGATTGTTCTTCTTCTAGAGATAGTTTAAAAATACTTATTAAAAAGTATCTAAGTAAATGCAGTTTGTTGAATAACGCCATATTAATTGGCCAATCTTATGATGGAGCCAGTGTTATGTCTAAACACCAATGGCTGCAAGCCAAAATAAGGAGGATCAATACAAGCATTTACTTTCATTGCTTGACAGGATGAACTTGGTAATTGTCGACAGTTGTGCTATGGTGTCTACTGCAGCTGCATTTTCAACACTCTGGAGAATATACGTCCACTTTTCTCAACCCGGTCATCTCATCACATAAACGCCCTTGATGCTCTAGGTATAAAGTCGCGAAATGGGAGGTCTTAGCAGTACTAGGTGGAGTTGTCGATATGAAAATTGCAAATCCTTTTGAAAAATTTCGAGCAATTGAAATGCTCAGTAGATATACTACCCATTCCTGTCCACTTTTGTCACTAGATTTGTCACCAGATTTGTCACCAGAAAAGTCACTAGATTTCTAGGTTGGTAACATTGCTGGGTGCTAAGTCAAGGCCACGTTGTTGGTAACCTACGTGTTGATTGGTAACCCTGCTAAGTCAAGGTCAAAGGTAAAAGTTGCAAGGTAATCAAAATAGTATTCAAGGTCGAAGACTTACGGTGGTGTCATATTTCTTAGAAATATAAAAGGTGAAAAGCTAAAAATAGAAATTGCAGGTAATCATAAATAATTTTCAAGGTCAAACTTTTAGCGGGAAATATAAATTTTGGAGCTGATCATCATATTTATAGTCAAGGTCAACAGTAGGTATTTAACAAGTTTAAGCATGTTGTAATATGTAGGACGCATATTTCTTATATAAATTGCAGCGAGCTGTATGTTGAGATCAGTCTGCAACACATAATTGTTAAATATGGAATTAACAGGGTTAAACCAAAGCACCTATTGCAAACCCTTTAAAAATGCGTGCGAGCTCGATATATCGAGAAAGTATAAAGTAACGAATATGGATATAATTAATACTAAGTATGGTGAACGTATAGTGATAGAAACGGGTGATTTTAAATGTGTATTGCCAGAACGCTTTTATGTGTATTTCAAAAAAGAAGAAACACGAATTGAAGAATTTAAAACACTCCTAAACATGAAGGATGTGTTTATAAGTAGTTTGGGTGCAGCTGGCAAAACAACAAACATAACATTTTCTTTTTAATAGTAGCACCCCACCATATGTAAAATTGAAATACTAGAATTATTTTCTTAAGCGTTTAGTCATAGTGAAATTGTGGGCAAGTAAAGTCATGCAAGTAGCAATAAAATCATTTCTGGAACGATCCAAACTCAGAAGTTCACCGTTATATATGGATACCTCACATCATTGCAGTAACGATCTGAATAATTTAACATTTTGTTGGTGCTGTCAAAATAGTGATGTAGTAGTAAAAATGAAGAAAACACGATGAAGGTTATTCTTCTGCTAAGGCTGACTGGGCATCATCATTTCAATATAAGGATGAAGTGTATAAACAAGCAGCTAAGGAATACTTAATCGATTGTACTTATTATAAACTATCGAACGATACTCATCATGCAAAACATCTGGAAATTGGATACAGTACACACCTCAACCTTGCACCAGTGGTGCGTATTGGGTGGTAATTGTGATCAAAGCAATAATGTAGTGTTGGATATGAAAGAATGGAATGAGCTTCTAAGATGGTATTCATATGTAGAATTACAATTTTTCCGATCTCAAGAAATTGAAAATGAAATTGATTGGTCAAATGTAAATGAAGAAGAAGATATAATCTATGATCAACATTATGAATCTCTATCTAGTAATCTTGGTATTTATTACAATTGGGAATTAATTAAAGGATATGACAGAATTTTGAAAACTGTTATGATAGAAAACTACAAGTGCTGTTCTTGCACATTCAACTCACATAGTATAGAAGAACTATTCAATTTAAAGGATATAGTAAGCTATAGATTGGAATTTCTTGAATCTTACAATCTGGTGTGTTTTTATGAAAAGTTCATACAGCAAGTTGTTGACTACCGTCGTTTTCGTGAGAAAGAATTCGGTGATGATGACATTTATAAAGATATTGATGATGTTATAAATGCTAAGTATAATATTAATTCACATAACACTGTATGTTTAATGGAAATTTTGTATTATCGTCCTGCTTATCTAATGTATAGCATTTACTGAATAAAGAAATAACTATGATTTGTTTTCTCAATTTAGGTATAAATACCATCCATGTAAACAATGCTAGTTAAGAAGCGAAAGAGTGTAGGTGGTGGTGGTTTGGTGAATGGTCTAATCAATAAACTTCCGTTTGAATTGCATTTACCTGGTTACCAGTATTGCGGTCCTGGTACAAAGTTAGAAAAACGACTCGCACGCGGTGACCTCGGTATTAATCAATTAGATGCTCAGTGCAAACTTCATGATATCAGTTACAGAGATTACCGAGATTTAGAAAGTAGACATAAAGCAGATAAAATTTTGCAAAAAAAAGCTTGGGAGCGCTTTAAATCATTAGACGCAACGCTAGGTGAACGAACTGCAGCTTTAGCAGTCAGTACCATCATGAAAGCAAAGAGAAAATTGGGAATGGGGTGTAAACGTCGATCTAATATGAAGAAGAAATGCAATGGTGGAAATTTATTGCATTTACGAAAGAGAATAGCTAAAAAAATTAGATTTTACTAAAGAAAATTGTATTGGGCGCATGCTAGGGTTTGAGTCTAAAATATTAGAACCAAATATTTTACATACATCTGCGTTAGACATCCAAATACTTAGACACACTAATCTACGTAGAGTGCAACATTATAAAGGGATCTTATCGAAACGGAAACCTGCTAAAGTATTATATGAGATTGATGTTTCAGTTCCTCCAGGTTATCGTCTAGATAAAACTCAAGCAATACTCAATATTTAGAAGTAAACACTGACATTATTAGTAATATAACAATTAATTTGACTAATCAAAAGGGTGAATTAATAGACTTTGGTGAAAGTGAACCATTCACTGTACGGTTAGAACTAAAAGAACATGGGTCTGAGAATTAATTCAGGACCAATTCCATCTTTCAAAACTCATATAAAGACATCATCCTACAGTAAGTCATTAATTAGTCATCAACCTTCATTGCGGTTAACATCTGCAGAAATACTTTTTAACGTCAATAGGTTTGAAGTTCTCAACCACAATGGCAGAATCGTTAAACGTCTTTCAAAACGTACATTTTGATGATACTATAATTAAATCAGATATTCACACTTATCTTCCATATGGATCTTCTAAATATGGAGCTTCCGAAGAAATACGTATCTTAATTCAAAGTCAAGATCTAATTACGGCTACTTATGATAGTTTTCTGTACATAGAAGGTAAACTTGAGCTCAAAAAAGAAGATGAAAGAAAAGCATGCAGCTTAACCAACAATTTCCCGAACTTTCTTTTCGAAGAAATTCGTTATGAGTTAGGTGGTCAGACAGTGGATGTTTGTAGAAATCAGGAATAACATCTACGCTTAAGGATATATTTCTTATACGGCAAGCAAAAGCAAAGCACTAAGTCATTTAGGATGGTCACCAAAGAATGAAGAACCATTACAAGTAGAATTCGATGAGCAAAATGGAGAAAAATCTTTACAGTATGCATACCATTGAACCACATATTTGGAATAATGGAGGATTATCGTCAGGTAATCGTGAATATGCGCCAAGAGTTGGTTTTAATTCGATCTAGAATCGACACAAACTGTTACTATGGTGAAGTTGATGCAGCAATAACCTTAAATAAAATTCAATGGAAAGTACCACACTTAACACTTAGTGATGCTGCGAAACTTAACTTGTTTCAAGGAATCAATAAAAATTCTATTACTGTTCCATTTCGACAATGGGGTTTATGAATTGCCTGCTTTAAAACAAGCAACCTCAGACATATGGCCAATAAAAACATCAACGCAACTGGAAAACCACGTTGGATAATTGTTGCATTCAACAAGGTAAAGGTATACAAGGTCAGCAAGGGCTGGAAATTTTGATCACATTAACATCAGAAATCTTAAAGTACATCTGAATTCTGAGTATTATCCATATGAAGCAATGCATTTGAACTTCAGTGCCAAAATATATACCTGCCTATCGCAATTTTTGAAATTTCGATGTGATTACTATGGTGAAGATGATAAAGATGCATTATTCAACTATTCCGAATTCAAATCATGTCCAGTATTCGTAATGGACTGCTCTAAACAAAATGAATCCTTAAAAAACTCAACAGTGGACATCAAATTAGAAATGGAATCTAACACCTTTCGATAATGGAATCGTTATGGTCTTATTCTCCATGATGCTATGTACAGTACAGTCCACTCACCAAAGTGAAAAATTATAATTATTATGTAATATAGTCTAATATATAAATAAAATGTTGTAATTATTCGTTTAGTTTATTTCATCCATCAAAGATGAAAAGTTGCTCAAAACAAAACTCTCAATTCAAAATCATGACTTTGATGAAAAGTCTATTACTTCAAAACATGGTGATTTACTTCCTAATAGTATACGTGGTATTATATGGTCCCTCCAATTGCGGTAAAACAAACGCAATGATCAGTCTGCTTACCGAAAAAATGGTTTGAAATTTAAACATGTATACGTATACTCTAAGTCATTGAATCAAAACAAGTACAAACTTTTACAGGAAATCTTACTTCCAATGAAGGACATAGGTTACTTTACCTTCAGCGACAATCAAGATGTGATTGAGCCTAATTGTGCAAAATCAAACTCTATTTTATCTTCGATGATATCGCTTGTGAAAACAAAAATAATATAAGGGCATATTTTCTATGGGTAGGCATAACGATATTGACTGTTTCTATTTGGGTCAAACTTACAGTAAAATTCCAAAGCAATTAATTCGTGACAATGCGAATCTAATTATATTATTTGAGCAAGATGAATTAAACTTAAAACATGCGTATGAGGATCATATAAGTCCCACCATAAGCATGAAATTGTTTCGGACATGTGTTCAAAGTGCTGGGTAGATCAGTTTGGTTTCATGGTTATAAACAAGGATGCTGAAGTTAATAATGGTCGCTATAGGAAAGATTTGATGAATATATAATACCTTAAACTGGTTTCGGTAGTAACCGATCTGTTTAGGTATTAACAGCTATCTGTTTAGTGTAAACAGCTACCTGTTCAAGGTGAACCGGTACCTGTTTGTCAACACTACCTGTTCATGGTAAATACCTGTTCATTAAATCCGTTTTGGTATATAAGACGAATATATATATATATATATATATATATATATATATATATATATATATATATATATATACCTTAAACCGCATTCAGCAGTTTAGTAGTAATGATCTGTTTAGGTATTAACAGCTATCTGTTTAGTGTAAACAGCTACCTGTTCAAGGTGAACCGGTACCTGTTTGTCGCAATGGACAACAAGGAGGATATTGAAAGAAAAAATTATTCGCTCGTAAAATAAGCAGAAGTATAACATTAAGACTGCTCGCATTGATAATGAAAGAACATTCGAAAGTACTTATAAGCCTTTAATAGAACCTCTAACTGAAATAGTAAATAAAATCGATAAAAAAACACCTAAAAAGGATGAGGTCATTGATGTTAAACCTAAAAAACCACCCGTATTGATATTTCCAAGAAAGCATGCTACTATCCCACTAGTCCGCTAGCTCAAGTTCAACGGACCCCAGTCTCACTCCATTAGGTGATTCAAGTAAGGGTGCTACTAGTCCACTAGCTCAGCTTCCGTTTTTTCAAAATCCTAAGTCTTCCATCTTTCTTAGAAACATCCGTCATGGGAGAGATTAATACTGGGGAGGAAGAAGAAGAACTGTCTAGTATCGCAGATGATTCCCATAATGAACCCATCTCAGAAGAATTTCTCGAGCAGTACAATTAATTGCCGCATATATATGTTGAACGTATTTTGAAGAATGTTGAAGGTATGGAGTCCACTATGATACCAAAACTGACAAGTGGACAATTGGTAATACACCCGTCACAATTAAAGGAGACGACATAATTATTAAAGGTGTCACGTATAAAAGAACTCCAGGATTATATGATCTGCTTATTATAAATGAATTCGATTTAAGTCTAGTAAAGTCAACAGGTAGAAAAAAATATAGAACTATTTTAGAGGCTACGAATGTAGTAAGGCGTGATTATGACATAAGTGCACAGATTCGAGGAAGCCGCAGCAAAAAGTATACACAAATAATCAAACCCTTGCAGACATCATCACCCACCACAACCAAGGGAGGAGGTGGAGCTATCTTTTAAGGAATTAACAAACAGACCCATTGAATATAAATATTGGAATGATATACATGAACTAATTCGTGATCTGGAAGTATTGTGGGCAGAAAAATTAGCGGGAAACACAGGTGTTGTAAATGACATAATATCAATTGTAGAAGAACTATATGAAGATGGATACATTGAAAACCGAACAACCGCTTTTAAACAATATAAATGAGAATGCATTGATGTCGACATGTCACAACTAAAATGCCCCTTGACAAATTTGGACGTTCATATGTCCAGTATCAATTAAAGAAACTACCCTCAGTTTAAACAGATTGATGCTAATCAATTTGATATTGAGAATAAGAGACTCAGCAATGTGGCCAATCCCATAGATCCTCAAGATGTCATCACTACAATATTATGTCAACAAGGTTCGATTTGGATGGAAATCGTTTGACACAGTTGGCTGACCCTGAAGAAGATGGTGATGCTATAAATAAAGGATACCTTGATTTCTGTTTACAAGCAGTTCGGAACACTTTTATAGGAAACGCCAACGCTTATCTAGCGCTGGAGGAAAAACTACATCAACTTAAAGAAATTGTGGATAAATTAGCACCATATCCAAATTACAACTCGTCAACGAATTGCACAAACCTGCACGAAAAATTTTAAACGAAGGCGAACAATAATTAGAGGTTTTGATGATCTTTGGCAAGCAGATTTAGCTGAATTTAACACATATGCCAAACAAAATAAGGGTTATAAGTATATAAGTGGTCATCGACTGTTTTTCGAAATACTTATGGACTAAAGGATTAAAAACGAAAACAGGTCAAGAAGTTACCAAGGCCATGCAAACAATCTTCAAAAGGTCGGAAACCTACCAATTTGCAGACAGACGCAGGAAAAGAATTCTACAATGAGCATTTTACTAAACTAATGCATCGTTATGGAGTCAATCATTACTCTACCTATAGCACAAAGAAGGCTGCAATTGCTGAACGTGTTATCAGAACCATTAAAGGTGCTCTATATAAGTCATTCAGCCTGCAAGGTAAATACAAATGGATTGATACAATCGATACCATAACTATGGATTATAACAATCGTAAGCATAGAACTATTCGAATGAAGCCCAAAGATGTTGATAATCATACAAAGCTAGAGGCTTACACTAACATAAAAATATTCGATAGGAATCGATATTCTGCGGGTGACATAGTACGAATCAGTAAATTTAAAAATATTTTCGCTAAAGGATACACACCAATTGGTCTAGTGAACTATTTAAGATTGTGAAAGTTCGCATTACTAACCCCACTACGTACATGCTGGAAGACATGAAGGAAATCCTGTACTGGGAGGGTTTTATGAACATGAATTACAAAAACAAAGTACCCCGATGTATATCTAGTAGAAAAATGCTTCGCTCCAAGAATAATAAGTTATTCGTAAAATGGTGGGGATTGGATGAAAGATCATGGATCAATAAGGATGATATTGTTTTATAACATTTAACCTGTACTTTGTGAAACAAATTACTTATATTAGTTTATATAGTTTGTAGAAAAGGATGTAGCTCTTAGATGAAATAAAACACACACAAAAAATAATAGTATTTTATTTTTTAAATATTACATTTATTTTTAAAATTTCATTATCTTATAAAGTGAACCTAAAGTACTTATATAATCACTTAAATTACTGGATGGCCATATACCCGAATCTGGCCCACACCTCCATCCCAAGCAGGAATTTGAATTTGTTTCACCTTTATTGATGTTGTCTAGTATCCAGTAATAAATTTTGTGGTGCTCATCGTTTTCCACGGTTGAAACTTATAGTTGATATTTTGTTCTAATAATATTTCAATCAAAATATCGAGGCACTTGTAGTTAGCATAATATGCCGATTTCTCAATACATTCAGTTATAATAAATACAGTGTCCTTGTAAGCAATATTTTCTAACGTAGATTTAACATTTGTTGAATCATGAACCCTTAATAAATTATATAGATACATTTTAAGCGGTATGTCACCAAGTACACTCATATCGTCTAAGATCCTATCTACTTTATCAAAAGTTAATGAATTGTAGCCTTTATCGGTACACAATTTCATAAAACTTTTAATGGTATCGTCTAATTTAATTTTATCAAATAATGTCCTAATAATAATTTCATTTGTACACTTTGAGTTTATAGCACACCAGTAAAAACACTCATTGGAATAACAATATTTTGCAATATATTCAATATAAATGTATAGTTTTCAGGTGAGGTCAAAGAACGCTTCAGGTACTTTTATAGATTTGATCACTACTGCACTGCAGCTCTTCCTGCAAGTTGACTTGAAGACTGCTCATTGTTTACTGAAAGTTATACCCCATGGTCTAGTATCAGTGAAATCAAAATTTACTAAGCGTTTATCGTCATAAGGATTGAGTATGACTTTATTTTGTTTAATGGTAAACACATCATGTTTCTTTGATCTTATGAGATGTTGATAGCGCCTTTATTACCTCCATCAAACAAGACCTGTTTATAATCATTAATCGTGATCTGCCTCACGCTTGCTTGCGTAGAACCCTTTGATTTTTTACAACCTTTTCATCAACCGCGTAAGCATACATTTTTGCACGAAGTCCTACAAATTCAACCATAATTTCACCATAGTTTTCATCTTTCATTAAGCCGGGGACCTTTTTGTTTACTAATGGAGTCCAAAGATGTTGTTGGGACTATAATCAGATGTATCGAATTTATCAATGTCCTGTTTAATACATTGATAGATATCGGAACCGAAAAGGCGTATATGAGACTATCCGTATCCGTGTACAAGAGCTTAGCATTATTATGGAACTTGGGTAGCGTGTAGCCGTAATGAAAATTATATAAAAAGTTTTTGAAACGTCTAAAACACTGAATCCTGCATATATAGGTTTATTGAAATATACTTCAAGCTTATTCATTTGAATGATAAGCATATCATTGTCAAATATTGTACAACTATGAAAATTTGGTTTTGATATGTAAGCACGAGCACCATAGCGACCCTCCCATTTCGTTACTAGCCGTATGTCCTTATGTTTACGTACATTTTCCATCAGCTTCCAAAACACTATTAATCATTAATTTATAGAAATTTTATCGAATTCATTTTGAGATTGCTGACGCATGGTTGTATTTAAATCTATATATTTTTTAACCACGGAGACTGTTTAAAACGTAATATACGGTGTACTTTACCAACTTCAATCCATATTTTAAATATACTTTCAAATTTCTGTAATGAATTACATAATTACGTTTTGGATACAAGGTAAGCAGTAATTTTTCATTTTGGAATCAGACGTGGGTGGAACCATATGTTCGGGTGCTGGTAGATCACTGTGACTCTCATGTAATTCTATAGGATAGTCTAAATCACACTCGACTATATAACCAATTTCCGAATCATCAGGATGGTTTATTAAATCTAAAGTTTCAAAATTAGCTTCATCAACAAAAGAAAAATCGCCAAATGGTAGAAATTCTGACATGGCGGCTCCATATAAATTATTCACGTCGTAGTACATTAAATACACACTTTCAGAGGTGGGATCAAATTTTTCCCCATGTACTTATTGTTAGCTTTAGCATACCGATTTGAACATTGAGCTACACCACCTCTAATCCTCTTTCAATAAACATTAACATATCAATGTCTGTAAATAATTCTAACTTTGCTTGTGTAATTTTAAGCATAGCATCGAATGCTAAACCGGAGCTGTATAATAGTGTAGAGGATCAAGCTCGTAAGTACTTATACAAGTTTGCCGAAAGTTCTCGAAAATATCCGCTAAAAGTAGAACGTCTGTTTTAAATACAAATCAGAGTATTCCCTAACGATTTAATACTAAATTTGTTCCAAACGTTAACCGCATGCTCAAAACTCTCATCACTGATTCCTCATTATTAAGATGACTAAAAATATTTCTTTAGGAGGGAGCGTGGTCTCGTTTAATTTCTCCCACGTATCAATATACTCATAAGGAAACACACCTTTGCGAACTACTAGAGAAAATTCTCATCATTGTTGCAACTAGCGTGGGAAATAATTTTTACTATCCTCCAAATAGTCGACAACTTTTCAATACTACTGCTCATAAATCTGAAAGAGTCAATAAATCTAAACTTAATTTTGGTGCCTTCCATTACCTTCGTGAAAGATATATCTTTCTTTGTTTATGGGTAGTAGTGAAATCGAACCGGAACACTAGCCAATTCTCTAATGATAAAATGAGAATCATAACCTGATAAATTATGGAACACAACTGGCAGAATGTTGAGTCTGTATAGTTTAGGTTACACGCCTGGTGCGCTGCCCCGAAATGTCCCTGTAAGATGATTATGGTCTCTAACTTTTATATCAGAATTAGTAAATGGTTTTCGACAAATGTGACAAATTGTGGCGGTATCAAATTGCTCAACCTGACTGAGACTTAAAGTAGCCATAGGAATTATTTGATTGATTATTTTGGTAGCCCAATGTGCAATACTTTGAAGCTCGTTAACAAACCATTGAATGCAATCCTTTCCTCTATAAAGCGTAAATCGGATAAAGAATCATCATATGAACACTTCAAATAGTAAGCAATGCTGAAAGGTGTATGTTTGGAGTGAAATAAAGTATTACTTTCGATACCATTTGCACACTTTCTAAAATACTTTCTAAATCAGCATAAATGACAAATGGCACCTTTTCTTGGAATGCAAAATTTTGAACTGTAAATTCATTTCCGCTTCGGTAGGCAGCCTAGTAGAGCATTGATTAAGTTGACTGCAATATGTTAAATGTTTTCTAAAGCTACATCCGAAAAAATGATTCAAACACCGGTTACAAATTACTTTCTTATGACCATCCTTTGATATCTGTTTTGAAAATAAAGCTGACATATTTTTAATCCATGTGAAATGGTGTACAGTGTCATCCCCGAAAGTATTAAAAGATTTATGGGTTCTTTATCGCTTTGCTGATTACTCAATACGAAGGGTAAAACTTTTTCCCATTTATGCAGTACAAATTAATTGCGAGGTTGTTTAGTTTCTCAAATTTTTTACATCATCCAGCTGAATGGGAAGTGAATTGAATCAAACTTCAAAACATCCAGAAAATGAGGATAACTGAAGTTCGGTCTGATTTTGTGAAGCAGGATATAATGCCGAAACAACAGCCCACAGGAAGCAAAACTCATCGTTATTTTTAACATTAACAACAGCATGCTTTACTTCTATGAAGCGTGGAACTTTAACATAGGTTGAATGACCGCCTTTAATGGGACATAGCTATTAATATTCACTTTTAAATGTAAAACTTCATGTAATGCCCAACCGGAATCCCTTTCGGAAAACTCCTCTAATTTTATCCGTAACTTATCATACACGTTTTCATTGTACCAGACACGTACATTGGTTGAAATATCAATAACGCAATTTTTGTGGCAAAGTCTTCAACTCAATAACATGATTTTGAGGTTGCATGAAATTGCATACTAAAATGACATTGACCTTTAGCATCGTTTGTCTCAGCATTACTTTAACCTTTCGCGCAAAACTATTGTATGCATTTTGTAAAAAAATAAGAGGGTCCTTGATGTTTGCTATATTGACTATAATTCCAGTAAGTAACCTACCATTAAAACATGAATCTAGAGAGTACCAACTTAATTTGCATGTACGCTTTTTAGTAACATTTCCACTACCTGTTTTCTCTGAAGCGCTCTTTAACTGTTTAACTCTTATAAGATAACACTTTAGCAATGATAAATTACTTTCAAGTTTAAGCAAATTTTCGCATGTCTCTAAATAAATTTTATTTTGAATTATATCTGCAATAGCTTAATATTAATGTTAATTATACGGATGTGCTTTACAAATTCATTTTGGGTTTTCAACAATGGAATAATATTTCTTGTTAAATGAACTATATCACTACTGCTGGGTATACCGTTACTCATAGTTACCTTCAAAACTGTATCCAACACTGCAAGAAAATATGAAGCACACGCTGCTGCTTATATAGTAATGGAAACAAATATATTTATTATAACTGATGTAAAAATTAAAAATTTAAGTAACTATAGAAGTACTTTAGGTATACAATTGCAATTCTAGTCGGAGTGCAATATACTGACTGGTACAAAACTGCTCTTTATCTCCTTATATAGTAATATAAACCCAGCATTCAAGGTCATTGCTTACGTTGGAAGGATGTGTGTGATGTTTTCTTTTCATTGTACAAAATAAATGTAAATTGTTTTATATTTTTATTATATTTTCGTGAATTATTCTCAATATCCAAAAATTTTACTACAGCTAAAAAATGTGAGTGATAGTACAAGTTGCGCTAGAAAAGTGAAATGATCTACGTTAAGGAAAAATTAAAAAAATCTGGAAGTCTGACTCACTCATGCATAAATTTCTACATCAAAGTAAAGCAGTCCTTTTGCAAATTTTAATTGCATGTTACGTTACAAATTTATAACTTATATACGTTAAGAAAATAATTGAATCGTTAAGTCTTGAATACAAATGTTACTTTCAAATAATTTCGTAATTATAGAAAATGATAACTTAAAATACACTAAGAAGGTTATTGCAAAATATCATGCATATAAAGAAAGTGTGAAAATATAATACAGTTAAAGAAAGCTTGCATTAAATAAAAGTCAAAACAGTTCTCAAATGCATGTAAATCTGAAAACTTTACGCCATGTATTTATGCAATACAAATGACACAATTGCATTCATATTTTTACAAATCCTGTTTCAAAGCTTGAATACAAAATGTTACTTTCAAATAATTTCATAATTATAGAAAATGATAACTTAAAAATACACTAAGAAGGTTATTGCAAAATATCATGCATATAAAGAAAGTGTGAAAATATAATACAGTTAAGAAAGCTTGCATTAAATAAAAGTCAAAACAGTTCTCAAATGCATGTAAATCTGAAAACTTTACGCCATGTATTTATGCAATACAAATGACACAATTGCATTCATATTTTACAAATCCTGTTTTAAAGTTGTAATGTAAATTGATGATATAAAAATAGAATGTTCGCTAAATGCTTTCACAGCAAAATAACTGCGTTCATTATGCAATTATTAGTATTAATGTATGAATACCACGCTGCACCGAAAATTACAAGTCATGTTTTAAGTGTTGTTTTAAAATTGGGGTAATTTAAAGAGCATTTAGATACATTAAACGGATAAATTGACGCATATGTTTCTTCTGAGCTTACGTAAGTACAAAAGGTGTGTTTTAAGTGCTTTTGTTGTTTCAAAATGGAATTGGCTAATTTAAGTGTAATTTTTCATATTTCGAAAAATTATTACATCAAATGATAGATTGTCACTTCTAAAACACAACTGCGCTGAAAAAAATTTTTTTGCTCGGAATTAGGCGAAAAATTTAAATTTTACGAGCGCATTTTCTAGGACTTTAGTTTTCCTCCCCAATCCCCACCTGAACCCCTGCACTGCAGCACGTCCTCGTCGACTCGTTTTCTATCTCTTTCCATACATATGTACATACATCTTTTCTTACATCACACACTTTCAAACATACATCACTTTCATAGTTCAAGCACACGTCTATCGTTTACACAACAATAATTGCAATTATGCATTCCATATAGTACAGTACTTGAATATAATATTACAAATCATACTATATGGATGCATTTTTGCAATTGCATGCTTTTTACTCATTACGAGTACAATCCATTTAACTTGAATTGCAATTGTGTATATATATGTAAGATGTCTGAAGATTCATTGTGAGCGTTATTATTACTTTATTTCATGAAAAATCGTTACAATCTATTTTAGAAAAAAACCGTATTACAAATAGTTTACAAATTAGTTACATTAAGGTTTTATTATATCATATTTCATATTGGTGCCTAATTTATTGAGGAAAAATGTATTTTTAATATTCCAATAGTAAAAGAGGACCTTCAAGTTTTTTCCAAATTTTTTTAGTTCTATCATTGGCGCTCTAATTTATTGGATCTGTATACGAAATTTCAGAATTTTTGGGTAAAGGATTATCGAGTTGTGATTTATTAAGCAATTAACAACTTTCAATTTCATATTGCTTTAGTTGGTAAAACAAATTTTTTTATCACATTTTGGGAATTTTGAAACTGCTATTATTGGCGCTCTTACTTATTGGATCTGTATACGAAATTTCAGAATTTTGGGTAAAGGATTATCGAGTTGTGATTTATTAAGCAATTAACGTTCAGTTACGTATTAGTTTAATTCATAAAGCAAAATTTTTTTATCAAATTTCTTTTTTTTTTTTTTGGGAATTTTTTAAACTGCTATTATTGGCGCTCTTATTTATTGAACCTATATACGAAAATTCAGAATTTTTGGGTAAAGAATTATCGAGTTGTGATTTATTAAGCAATTAACAACTTTCAATTTCATATTGCTTTAGTTGGTAAAACAAATTTTTTTATCACATTTTGGGACATTTTCGAAACTGCTATTATTGGCGCTCTTACTTATTGGATCTGTATACGAAATTTCAGAATTTTGGGTAAAGGATTATCGAGTTGTGATTTATTAAGCAATTAACGTTCAGTTACGTATTAGTTTAATTCATAAAGCAAAATTTTTATCAAATTTTTTTTTTTTTTTTTGAATTTTTTAAACTGCTATTATTGGCGCTCTTATTTATTGAACCTATATACGAAAATTCAGAATTTTGGGTAAAGAATTATCGAGTTGTGATTTATTAAGCAATTAACAACTTTCAATTTCATATTCTTTAGTTGGTAAAACAAATTTTTTATCACATTTTGACATTTAAACTGCTATTATTGGCGCTCTTACTTATTGGATCTGTATACGAAATTTCAGAATTTTTGGGTAAAGGATTATCGAGTTGTGATTTATTAAGCAATTAACGTTCAGTTACGTATTAGTTTAATTCATAAAGCAAAATTTTTATCAAATTTCTTTTTTTTTTTTTTTGGGAATTTTTAAACTGCTATTATTGGCGCTCTTATTTATTGAACCTATATACGAAAATTCAGAATTTTGGGTAAAAATTATCGAGTTGTGATTTATTAAGCAATTAACAACTTTCAATTTCATATTGCTTTAGTTGGTAAAACAAATTTTTTATCACATTTTGGGACATTTTCGAAACTGCTATTATTGGCGCTCTTACTTATTGGATCTGTATACGAAATTTCAGAATTTTTGGGTAAAGGATTATCGAGTTGTGATTTATTAAGCAATTAACGTTCAGTTACGTATTAGTTTAATTCATAAAGCAAAATTTTTTATCAAATTTCTTTTTTTTTGGAATTTTTAAACTGCTATTATTGGCGCTCTTATTTATTGAACCTATATACGAAATTTCAAATTTTTGGGTAAAGGACATTGAGTTGTGATTTATTAAGCAATTAACAACGTTCACTTACGTATAAATTTTCATTTGGTAAAATTCATCTTTTTATCAAATTTTTTTGATTTTAGCAAATTTTGAAACTGCTATCATTGGCTCTAATTTATTGGACCTGTATACGAAATTTCAGAATTTTTGGGTAAAGGAGAAAAACAAATCATAGTTATTTCTTTATTCAGTAAATGCTATACATTAGATAAGCAGGTTGATAATACAAAATTTCCATTAAACATACAGTGTTATATGAATTAATATTATACTTAGCATTTATAACATCATCAATATCTTTATAAATGTCATCATCACCACCACTGAATTCTCTCTCATTTTACATATGGTGGTGCTACTATTAAAAAGAAAATGTTATGTTTGTTGTTTTGCCAGCTGCACCCAAACTACTTATAAACACATCCTTCATGTTTAGGAGTGTTTTAAATTCTTCAATTCGTGTTTCTTCTTTTGAAATACACATAAAAGCGTTCCGGCAATACACATTTAAAATCACCGTTTCTATCACTATACGTTCACCATACTTAGTATTAATTATATCCATATTCGTTACTTTATACTTTCTCGATATATCGAGCTCGCACGCATTTTAAAGGGTTTGCAATAGGTGCTTTGGTTTAACCCTGTTAATTCCATATTTAACAATTATGTGTTGCAGACTGATCTCAACATACAGCTCGCTGCAATTTATATAAGAAATATGCGTCCTACATATTACAACATGCTTAAACTTGTTAAATACCTACTGTTGACCTTGACTATAAATATGATGATCAGCTCAAAATTTATATTTCCGCTAAAAAGTTTGACCTTGAAAATTATTTATGATTACCTGGCAATTTCTATTTTTAGCTTTTCACCTTTTTATATTTCTAAGAAATATGACACCACCGTAAGTCTTCGACCTTGAATACTATTTTTGATTACCTTGCAACTTTTTACCTTTGACCTTGACTTAGCAGGGTTACCAACCTAACACGTAGCCCCGTTACCAACAACGTGGCCTTGACTTAGCACCCAGCAATGTTACCAACCTAGAAATCTAGTGACTTTTCTGGTGACAAATCTGGTGACAAATCTAGTGACAAAAGTGGGACAGGAATGGGGTAGTATATCTACTGCTCCGGATGAGGAAATTGAACAAGGGCGAGACAAAAATTCTGTAGAAGCACTTGGAATACAGGCATCAATGATAAATCCACAATTTATCGTTTGTTTGATCGTCTTCCATTCAGTGTTAATGGTCGCAAATGTACTGAGTAAATATTTTCAGAGAAAAGATGCCACACTAAGTGAGGCTAGTGATATCATAGATAGCACTATAAGTAGCTTTGAAGAGAAGAGGAACAAATTTGAGGACCTGTGGAGTGAAATAGAAAAATTCTCAGGAGAACAAGACATTTGTTTGGAGCCTTTAAGGATTTCAAAAAAAAGGAAGCAACCACAAAGGCTTAATGAATATCTATCTGACTCAACTCTGGGTAAATCATCTCTGATCGGTATACCTGCAGGAACTACAGCTCCCGAATACTGGAAAGTCAAAATTTACTACCAAGTCATGGACAACGTGATTGGCAATATGAAAAAACGATTTGAAAATCTTCCCCTTGCAAGATCGATTGATTCCTTTATGAAGCTAGATTTGGATCAAGCATTTGAGTTCGTCGCCAATTATCAGAGGGCCTTCAATATCGAAATTTCAACACTTCAAGCTGAAGTTTTAGTGATACGAAATTTATTCAAAAATAAAAATCTTGAAATCACGTTGGAAAATCTAAAAGTTCAAGTGAAGATCTGACTCAAATCTTTATAAATTACTACAAATTGCTGTAGGCCTTCCAATCAGTTCAGCTGGTTGCGAAAGAAGTTTCTCCGCTATGAGGCGGATAAAACATGGCTGAGAACCACAATGGTACAAGATAGATTTTAAATTTATCACTTCTCTGTACCGAAAATGCTTTAGTTAAGCAGAAATTGTCCTGAACAAGTTCTCTCTGTTTTCATAAAACAGATAGAAAACTAAAATTAGTTTGAAGTTTTTTTATTCATACTTATATGTTATATTTCCTAAATAAAATGTGAAAACAAGAAAGTCTTTTACTTAAAGTAGGTATATGACAAACCATGATGATGAAAACCAAAACTGTTTAAAATTGAGAGTGAAAACAAGATTGACGTAGTTTTCATGCGCATGCATCTATAAAAAAAGTGGTGTGTACGCCCCAACAAAATTTTTATACGCACCCTTCCCCAAAAAGAGCCCGTGGGGCCTGGCACCGCTCCCCCCAGAAAAATTTTATAGTTTCGCCACTGAATATAGGGTGTTTTTCGTTTTACACCGTTTTCTTTAAAATCCCGTAACTTTTTTGTTTGTGAATATTTAAAATTTTGGTAAAAACATCTTTTGTGCCTTTTTTTATGTGCAATTTAGTGGCGTACTCGATTTTTTTCTAACTTAATTTGTTTCCGAGTTACAGACCAAAGTTGCATTTTTTTAAATGGTAACCATAGTTGGCTATGACTCCATTAATTAGAGATTTATTTAGCTCTCTGAAAATATATAGTTTCATATATTTATCCCGGTAAATAAGAAAATTATAAACGATTTTTTGAAAAATACCTCTTGATCAAGTCATCTATGAACCTTTGTTTACTGCACGCATTCGTTGCTAGTTATTTGACATTTTACGCAGTTGTTTCATATAAATAAATGATGGAAACGTAAATGTGATTAGATTTATTGTTTCAAAACTTTGCTTAAATAATTAATTATTCAAGTTAATAACTTTTTTGTGATGGCTGTCAATAATACGAAGTATGAAAATTTTGAAACGTTAGATATGATTGGCATATACTATCAGTGTAATTTTAATGCAGACCAAGCTGCAGAGGCATATTTTAATAGGTAGGTTGTGCGTTTAATACTTTAATAATGCTAGTATTTATAAAAACGCAAGATAATAAAGCTACTTTATTGAAGATTCCCTGAACGAAGACATCCCAACAAGAATATATTCGCCAGATTAAAAGAACGTCTATTAACTTATGGATCTTTTGAGAAGCCTAGGATCAAAAATTATGCAAAAATGAACCAACAAGACGACGAAATAACTGTTTTAGCAAGAGTTGAAGAAAATCCTAATACCTCCTGCCGACAAATAGAAACAGAAGTTGGCGTATCTAAATCAAGAGTACAAAAAATCTTAAAAAAATATAATTATACTCCGTACAAAAAAAGAGTAATTCAGCACCTTAATGATGGTGACTTAGAACGCGAATTATTTTTTGTAATTGGTATTTAGGACAGATTAGACAAAATAGGAATTTTGGGCGCAATATCATTTGGTCTGATGAGAGTCATATTACGAGTGCAGGAATTTTTAATCGCAACAACAATCGATATTGGTCAAAAAATAACAATTTTGTAACATTAGCCCGCCAAAATCAAGGTAGATTTGGTTTTAATGTATCATGCTTTATTTTGGGGGGCAGATTTGTTTACCACATTTTTACCGGCGAGAGGTATACGGAAATATTAAACATTTGTCTTCCACAACTGCTAGATGAAATTCCATTAGCGCAGAGGATAAATGTTTATTTTCAACAAGATGGTGCGCCTTGTCATAATACAGTTTTAGTCCGAGATTACTTAAACCGAAACTTTAACAATCAATGGATTGGCAATAACGGACCTATTCAGTGGCCAGCATGATCTCCAGATCTTTCAATACTGGATTTCCTTTGTGGGGATTTTTAAAAAATAAAATATATCATACTCGCCACGAAACTTACGAACAATTGGTCAATTCAACCAGGGCAGCATTTGAAGATTTAAGGCATACATCTATTCATTTCATTAAGGCAATTGAGTGTATTTCGCACCGATGTGAAGTTTGTTTACATCATAATGGACATCAGTTTGAACAATACCTAAAATAAGAAAAAACTGTTATAAAATAAAAATGTTATTTTTTTCTAAATCAATAAGTTTTAATATGGCATAAAATACTATGAGGACATTTTAATCTAGTTTTAAAATAAGTTCTGCGCATAGTAATATACTTCCTTTTGAATATATGAAACTATACTATACATAAGTGATTTGATCAAGAGGTGTTTTTCAAAAAATCGTTTATAATTTTCTTATTTACCGAGATAAATATATGAAACTATATATTTTCAGAAAGCTAAAAGAAATCTCTAATTAATGGAGTCATAGCCAACTATGGTTACCATTTAAAAAAATGCAACTTTGGTCTGTAACTCAGAAACAAATTAAGTTAGAAAAAAATCGAGTACGCCACTAAATTGCACATAAAAAAAGGCACAAAATATGTTTTTACCAAAATTTTAAATATTCGCAAACAAAAAAGTTACGGGATTTTAAAGAAAACGGCATAAAATGAAAAACACCCTATATTTCCCAAATCGAAAATAGGACACCCTGTACAGTACAAAAAGTAGGTTCTGTCTATTAAACTGTTTAATTTGTATTTGACTAGGTATATTGCAAAATAAATTACATTTGTTTATATCTAAAATTGTAGAGTAATGTTTTGTAAAAAAAATTACCAATTTCTTAACGTATTAGCTTACATTTATTTTAACTATGAATTTTTTAAATTTACGATGTATATATACAACGTGTCCCAGATAACATTTCCAGCATGGGGATCTCGCTTATTATAAAAGATACAGATTTGATTAAATTAGATGAATTACTCCTAAGGATTAGTGAAATTATAGGACACTCTCCAATTTCCAAATTTCCATGTATTTTAAGACTTATGGCAAGAAAAAGAAAAATGTCAAATTTTTTTTTTTGTTATATTAGACATATAAATTTTATTTGCAAAGATATTTTTTATGCAGAATTTAAATATCAATTTGGATTTTTTTTTGCACTTTCTATTTTTTAGTTTCAACCCCTAAATTAAATTTTTCTTATGGAACGACAAGTCGGCTTTGAAATAATTGATCGTGTTTTTTTATCCTCTTTACAATGATATAGCACATGTACTATCTATTTTTAAAAACAACAAAGAAAATTAAAAAAAAATATATTTTATTAAAGACTAACAATAAGTAGGCCATGAAACATGAGAAAACGACAAATAATAGATAACAACAAGAGTTAAGCAGGTAATAGTATTGGAGATAATTATCCAATTATAAAAGATGTTCAAACAATTGACCATTCCGTTCTAAACATAATTGTGCCCTGCGTAGTGTCGACGTAATTGCTCTGCGAGTTTTTGGCGTTTAATGCTACCAAATGCTGCAAGAACAGCTTCACGAAGATCTTCGGCATTCTCAAACCGATTATTAAGATATTCGCTGATGATGTTTGAATTGTGGGGTGGGGCGCCATCTTGTTGGAAGCAGATATTAATATTCACAATCAGTGGTAAATCATCAAGTTTATTTTCTAAATCAGTTTGTAGTAAATTCAAATACCTTTCACTATTTCATGTTTTTTTAAAAAATATGGGCCCAATAAGTTTAGCGCCTAAAATGCCACACCAGACGTTAAAACCAAATCTCACTTGATGCCGACTTTCCTTAACAACGTGAGGATTTTCACGGTCCCAAAAGTGAACATTGTGTCGATTGAAAAGGCCATTATTTGTAAATCTGCTTTCGTCAGACCACAAAATCGTAGATGGAAAATTATCGTTATTCTCACATTGATTAACATATCATTGGTAAAATTGTAATCTTCTCCCATGATCTCCATCTCTAAGTCCCTGCAGAATGGTGTACTTATACGGATGATACCTGTGACGTTTTAAAATTCTTTGTGATGTATTTTTCGAAATACCAGTGTTATGTTCAATTTCTCTAACAGATGTTGAAGGATTTTCAATAACTGATTGTAATACATTTAGTTCTGCATCTTCATTCCGTAATTTCGGATTTCTAGTAGGTTTTGAAAATGAACCATACTCTTTTAAATTAATTACCAAATTTCTGTACGTACGAGCACTGGGCTGCCTTCTTTCAGGATACAGCCTCAGGTACATCCGTTCAGCTTCTAAACTGTTTTTATGAGACAAGATGTAACAACTCAACATATCAAACCTTTCAGTATTAGTAAATAAAGCCATGTTTGACACAAACATATTCTGGAACGAATAATTTTTAAGTGACATTAAATTCGATTGTGTTTTTATGTTTCACGGCCTACTTATTGTTAGAGTCTTTAATAAAATACATTTTTTTAAATTTTCTTTGTTGTTTTTAAAAATAGATAGTACATGTGCTATATCATTGTAAAGAGGATAAAAAAACACGATCAATTATTTCAAAGCCGACTTGTCGTTCCATAAGAAAAATTTAATTTAGGGGTTGAAATTAATAAATAGAAAGTGCAAAAAAATCAAAATTGATATTTAAATTCTGCATAAAAAATATCTTAAGAAAGTGCAAATAAAATTTATATGTATAATATAACAAAAAATATATCACAAGAAAAAGAAATTTGACATTTTTCTTTTTCTTGCCATAAGTCTTAAAATACATGGAAATTTGGAAATTGGAGAGTGTCCTATAATTTCACTAATCCTTAGGAGTAATTCATCTAATTTAACCAAATCTGTATCTTTTATAATAAGCGAGATCCCCATGCTGGAAATGTTATCTGGGACACGTTGTATACTTTTTAAATTTACTTTGTTTGTAACGATGATTTTATAGTGTATTATAAGTTTTTATAAAAATAAATATTATTTTTCAATTTTTAATTTGCACTTTTTGTCCTTTTTAGTTTTCGTCTTAGTTGCTTTAGTTGATGAAAATTCCAAGAAAAACGTGTTTTGTGCCTAGTGACCTGATGAAAAGATAAAAGGTGTTTATAAAATGTGGCAAATCTGGACATCTTAACATATTTCTTATCGCCGCATGGCAAACTAGCACAATAAAGGTTCGCGTGGCGAAACGACACGGCGAATCGGGAATATTTTGGGGCTGTATTTATAAATTTTAAATCATTTGATGGTTCTTCCCTAATTCCCTTACTTCCTTTACCTTGCTTTGAAGAAAGTTGTAAATAAATAACAAATAAATAAGGATTAATTAATGAACGTTGTTTATAACAAACCTTTGGTGAGAGGAAAAGGGGAACTACAGTTACCTAATACAATTGTATTTTTAGATAACGTTACTTCCTGTTCCTGTATCCAAAATTCACTTAATAATAAAGACAAATATAAGATTTTAGGAACTTTTAATTTAAAACAATTCTTTGTTATACTCTAGCTGACTAGAATAAATTAAAGCTAATGTGCCTTAGTCTTACAAAATACTGTATAATTACATTTATATCACAATAATTTCAAATAAATAATTAACAATTAATAATTATTTGCTAAGTTTAGGCTTACGTATTTTAATAACAGGGTTTGAAATTTGTGTAGTCATTATTAATCCAGGTGTGCTTATGGAATACGTGCCTTGTCCGCAAACTATTTGTTTGTTACACATATTAATAATATTTGTACATCTTTTGCTAGTGTCTATAACACACCGTTCACTGTTTCTAAAATGATCCAGTTTCACACACTCTTCTCCTTCTTTCACTATTTTTCCATTATTGCCGACGTATTTCACCCTGTCGTTATCCATACTCACACCAAGTTTTATGCAACCATCATTTCCATTATAAATAATTTCACCATTTCCACTTGAAATATTTACACAACACGAGTTACCAATAATTTTTACTTTTCCGTTATTAACCAAAATGTTTATTTTGCAATCATTTCCTACTACACTAATTCGGCCGTTATTCTCATCCATTTTAATTTTTAACGAATTCCCAATGTACCGTTTTGATTTTACTGATTGTTTTGATACAGTTTCCATTGGAATTGGCACAACCATTTTTGCTTAATAGTTATAACACTATGCGAATAGTATAAATGCGGATTCTTTTATATTACTATCATAAAATTGGAGGGGGAAGTGATATGTCGTTCGTATTATCTATTACTATACGCGAAGGTAGTGGCCCGTGATTGCCATCGTCCTATAGTTCTGTGTAAATTATTAAAGGTCAGACGGGGAACCACAGTTATTTACCGTATGTCGTTAATTCACTGGAACCGAATGAGAGAAGCTTTTTTTGATATCATCAATTTGTCATTAGTTTTTGTGAACGGTTATTTACATTAGATCTATATCAACCTTGATCTTCGGCATTTCAATTATTTAACGTGATCTAGTACTTAAATGTTATAAGTGGGAGATAATTTAGATTATATTTGAATAAATATTTAAATTCATTCTAGTTAATTAAGAAAAAGCAGAATATATAAACTTAAGCAAGATTACTGGTAATTTATATTAGCACATTACAAATCTAATGCATTTGCTTCACAGTTTAACGTAATAACATTACAAAAACAGTACAATTTATTAAAATAGTTTGCTTTTTCCAAGATTATACAGGGTGTTAGGTAAACAAGCGGCAAAAAAGGGGTTATTTCTTGGCCTATTCTAAGAATATTTTGTCCTATGATGATTTTTGAAGATACAGGGTAAATAAAATTTGCGACAGTAACAACCTTTTATTATCAAAAAGTACATGTAAAGTTCTCAATCTACAATAAATGTTCGAAATGACTTCCTCCAGCCTGGATACAAGCATTCAATCTTCTCGTCATTGACTGCCGAACTCTTTCAAATTGAAATACACCAGGGTCGTTTCTAATTAAGTTACACCCAGCAATTATCCTATTTCGAAAGTCGTCCAAATCTACCTTAGGAAATTTTTTGCCGCTAAATTAAGCGTCGTATCAAAAATTGCATAGAATATAATTAATCGATATGTTTAAAATCCATATATATATATATATATATATATATATATATATATATATATATATATATATATATATATATATACACCGTGTCCAAGATAAGGATGCCCACTATGGAGATCTCGGAAACGGTAAGAGATAGAAGATAGGTTAAATGGGACAAAAGTTACGCATTTGAGAGGATGTATTTATGGTCTTTGTAGAGCTCGAATATCTCTTTTAGTTTTTGAGATATTTGAGAAAAATTGAATTTTCTGATTTTCGTTTTTATTTTTTTCTGACCTTATTTGAAGAGCTATCAAGAAAAGAAGAGAACATTTTCATGACCACTTTTCTAGCTCTACTTAATGCTGTCATTCAATTTTTGATACAACCTTTCGTTTGTTAGCCAACCATCATCAACTTTATTTTTTTAAATACACCAAAACATTATTTTTGCCATATTTAAATTCTCTCCTTGATTCTGAATTCAAGGATATATCACACTTTATATTTTTGATACGTTTCGGATGAGAAAATTCATATTCAATGTAAAACATCGAAAACGTACAGTTAAAACTAATACTAGAAACATTAGAAAACCGTAAAATAATTATAAAATTATGTTTTGTAATTTTAAATGATAAGACAAATAAAAACAAATTTATTTTAAAGGTTAATAAACTCACAAAAGATGTTCAAAAGATTCCCGTTATTCTCTAAACATAAATAGCATCTTCTAACTGTAGCATCTAAAACATTCTTCAACATTTGAGGAGTAATACTAGCAAATGCTTCGAGAACTAATCTTTGTAAAATTTCTTCGTTTTCAATATCGTTTCCATAAATGTAATTTTTAATGTATCCCCAAAAAAAAAAATCCAAATGTGTTATATCTGGACAACGGGCTGGCCACAGTACATTTGCATGAGTGCCAATACAACTTTCTGGAAATCTAACTGGCAGGTATTCTCTGACAACTCAGGAACTATGTGCTGGTGCACTGTCCTGCATAAACCAACAACCTTCAACTTCTTGAAAAGGCAAATCGTTCAAAGCTATCTCTAAATCATTTTGGAGTAAAATTTGGTAACGTTCAGAATTTAAGGACTCGTAGTAAATGAAAGGACCTATAATTCGAGTACCGAATATAACAGCCCACATATTAAATCCAAAACGGTGTTGGTGTTTGGCCGTTTTGTACAGACGTGGATTTACTCTTGCCCAATAATGAACATTTCTACGATTAAAAATTCCATTATTATTAAACATACTTTCATCGGACCATATTATTTTATTCGGAAAATATTCATTGTCTTGAGATTGACGTGTATACCATTCGCAAAATATTCTACGTCTTTCTGGGTCACCTGGTCGAAGTCCTTGGCAAATTCTAAATTTATATGGATGTACTTTCTCCTTCTTCAGAACATAATGAGCTGTGGAATGGGCTATGCCAGTTGCCTCTTCAATTTTCCTAGTAGAAACCTCTGGATTTTCCGTTACAGCTAATAAAACAGTATTGGCTTTTTCTTCATTGCAAGGTTTTTTGCGAGATTTTACAGGTTTTTTGAACGCACCATATTCTTTTAGATTAACTGTTAATGTGTGAAAAGTTCTTTTGTGAGGTTGACGCCTTTCTGGATATTTGTTTGAATACATTATTTCGGCTTCAGAACAATTACGTTGACACAAAATGTAACACGTCAGTATATCGAATTTTTCATTATTTGAAAAGTGTACTCCTACCATATTGTTTTTAGGTAAACACAAAATACTCACAGACCACCAAACAAACGTAATACGGACAACAATCAACTATGACAGGTAGGTAAACAAAATGCAAAGCCAATTTATTTTATCAAATGCTTCAGTACGACGGAAGATGTATTTTAACCGTTTAATTAATAGTATTTTCACTAAATACATACTTGTGAATTATTTTATTCGCAACAGGCATTATAAAATGAGAAACCTTATTTGAATAAATAATAAAAACGAAAATCAGAAAATTCAATTTTTTTCATATATCTCAAAAACTAAAAGAGATATTCGAGTTCTACAAAGATCATAAATACATCCTCTCAAATGCGTAACTTTTCTTCCGTTTAACCGACCTTCCATCTCTTACCGTTTCCGAGATCCCCATAGTGGGCATCCTTATCTTGGACACGGTGTATATATATATATATATATATATATATATATATATATATATGCAGTTTGCAAAGTTAAGTCGACACTATTGCTATCTTCGTTATTATTGGTGCTACGAAGTCGGTTAAATGAACAAAGAAGTAGCATTTTTTCCGCTCGTTACGATGGTGAAATCAAAATGAAAATTGAACATCGTGTTCGCGAGTTATATCAAAAATTTCCATTTTTTTAAATGGCACACCCAATATGCAATCGATAGAAAATTAAATTCTGAACGATTAAGTTCCTATGACATTTCACCCTAATGTCAAAAATGACAAAGTTATTTATCTACCAAATTCATCAAGATGGCTGTGTCAACTATTTTTCTGTATTACCATAGAGCAGAAAATGAAAAGAATATCAGACAATTGAAACAGGATTCTTTATGCTAAGTGATAATAATAATAAGGAACAACAAAACAAAACTCAAATTAGATGTTCGAAAACATCACCCTCTTGCTCCAAGCATTTCTGGGCCCGCTTGTAGACACTTTTAGTAGCCTTAGCAATGGATCTACCATCAATAGTATTGATGGCGTGAACGATGCTTTGCTGGAGATCCTCAAGGTTATAATATCGCCTGTTGTACACCACACTCTTCACATATCCCCAAAAGAAAAAATCCATTGGAGTAATGTCAGGTGATCGAGGAGGCATACGGATAGGCCCATTAGTTGGTAAATATCTGTCATCAAAAAAATTGTTTAATATTGTATCTATCTGACGAACGTTATGGGGAGGAGCTCCGTCTTGTTGGAAATAAATGTTGTGCCTATCCATTAAATTTACATCATCCAAGAAGTCTTGGAGTGTGGCAGTCAACATTTCGGCGTACCGCTCACCAGTTAACGCACCCTGATGAAATACTGGACCAACAATTATCGAGCCAATTAAACCGCACCAAACATTAACACTGAAGCGTCTCTGCTGGTTTTAAGATCGGTAGAGCATCGGATTTTCTCGACTCCAAAAATGGCTGTTTTTCCTGCTGAATATGCCCCTATTAGAAAAAGTTGATTCGTCACTCCATAGAATTGAGCTCCAAAAATTATTATTGGTTCTCATTTGATTAATAAACCAGTGACAAAACTGAACGCGTCTTTCTTGATCTCCTGGTACTAGTGTCTGTGTAGGTCGGAACTTGTACGGCACAAACTTATACTTTTTTAGAATATTGTGGATGGAACGCAAACATAGTCCATTTTCTTGCACTAAATCATTAATTGAGTTGTTGGGATGTGCTTCAAAATAGGCTAACACATTAATTTCAGTTTCTTCGCTAATTATACATTGTTTATTAGATCTGGATTTCTTAAACACGCTCGAATTAGATCTAAATTTACGATACAAAACCAAAAAGTATCTTCTATCCGGCAAATGACGCGTAGGAAACAAATCACTGTAACGCTCACGCGCTCGATAACTGTTTTTTTGACAAACGATGTAACATTCTATCATATCACACTTTTCTGAATGGGTGAAAGGCATTTTTCTATTCAAAAAACACAAACCCTTAACTCTTTATTAGCAAACTTCAATTTGACATATCAATTCTGATGACATTTGTGAAAATGACAAATATTGTTTACGTAATACCAGCCACCTTGACGAATTCAATAAATGATCAATAACTTTGTCATTTTTCACATTAGGGTAAAATGTCATAGGAACTTTTTTGTTCAGAATTTAATTTTCACCAATAATAACGAAGGTAGCAATAGCGCCGACTTAACTTTGAAAACCCTGTATATATATATATATATATATATATATATATATATATATATATATATATATATGTATATACAGGGTGTACCAACCAAGATGCAAAGTTCGATAACTCCTTTGGTTTCATAGATATCAAAAAAAAAGTTCTCAAACAAAAAGGGTAGAGGAAGTAACAGTGCATTATTTAAAATTATTTTGAACTATACATGATGTTCCAAAATTCAACTTATGTTTTTTTAAATGGGAACCCCTGTATATTATTTCAAATTCAGAAAACCCACATTTTTTTCGATTTTTTTAATGTACTCATTTCAATGCCTTGTAGAACAGTACCCTCTGTAGAAACGAATTATCTGTTGGCCAGTTGTCTTTCAGAATATTGTCTAGTATCGTTACCCACCATTACTCATTTAGCTACTTGGGGTTTGTATACAGGGTGGCTCAAACTCGGATGTGTCATTTCCTTCCTTAACTCAAATGGAACACCCTGTATTTTTTATCACTATCAAAGTCGTCCGGTACTCCACTTTAATTTTCAGAGGTTCCCTTTACCTAACGTGAGTAGTTATCGAGATATTTCCAAATATTCATTGCAATTCGCTGTTTGAAAGTAATTATCACGAAGTTTTTGTATTATTATCAACTAGTTTTTGTATTTTACATATCTGTCAGTTCGGCAGGTTTCACTGTAGTGTTTCGCTCAGTTATTCGTTCAATTTATTTCTGTTTCAATATAGTTAAAGTGAAAAGTAGCTGCGAGATGAATGGTGAACAATTTTCCCGTCGTGAAATGACACATGATTTGGATACGTGGTGAATGCACCAAAAACTGTTTATTGGCGTCAAGAGTATATTCTGAAAGATTTCCAGACCGGAGACAACCGAGTAAAGTTACTTGGAGAAAATTGTTGGATCGTTTTGACCGTACCGGATCGGTTAAGTATCACAAGAGAGAATCAGGAAAACATGCAATAACGGAAGACAACCAACTCAAAGTACTGCTGAGCGTTACAGAAGACCCGCATACCAGTACACGAAAGATTTCCTCTCAAAAAGGCATTAGCCATGGTACGGTTCAACGAATCCTGTCATTACATAAAATGCATCCTCTCCATGTCCAACTACATCAGGAACTAATTGTAAACGATTTCCAAAGCAGAGTAGAATTTTGTCAATGGGCAAAATCGAAAATCAACGAAGAACCAGTTTCCTTTGATTTTGTTTTGTTTATGATGGGGCAACATTTTCGAAAAATGGAGGAATTAACCGACACAATTTTCACTATTACCAAACATCTAACCCACATTTGATACGAACACACAGCCAAACAAGATGGTCCTTGAATGTTTGGGGTGGAGTTTTGGGAAATCGTATAATAGAGCCACACTTTTTTGAGGAAACGGTGAATGGTACTGTTTATTTACAGTTTCTTCAAAATCATTTACCAGTTCTTCTTGAAGAAGTGCCCCTCGACATTTGGCAATGCATGTGGCTGCTACATAATGGCGCACCGGTTTATAACACAGGTCCTATCAAGTACTAACTGAATAATTATTTCCAACAAAGATGGATAGGTAGAGGAGGACCTAAAAATTGGCCAGCTCGATCACCAGACCTAACTAAAGTAGATTTTTTCTTGTGGGGTTATGTAAAGAGTATAGTGTATAATGACCCACCAACGACAAAAGAAAACATGAAGGTCAGAATTACAGAAGCATTCAAGAGTGTTGATCTTACAATATTGCGAAATGTGAGTCGGACATTCGAGAATCGACTTCAACATTATATTGATGTTGGTGGAGGTCACTTTGAACACAATATGATTAATTTAATGTTCTTATTTTCTTTTTATTATTTATTCTTTCGTTATTGTTGTTCCTCTATATTTAAAGTTAATGTTATCAGTATCAAGTAAACAGGTTAGATAGTGCACTAGATTGATTTATTTCTATTGTCTCGACACATTTTCAAGACAAATCCTTCTCAAACAGCAGTAAATTTGTCAAATTTATCTGTCAAACACAATGACGACCAGATAAACATCATAGTCCTAGATTTTGTATCAAATTCATCAAATATCTGGAAATATCTCGATAACTACTCACGTTAGATACAGGGAACCTCTGACAAAAATTAAAGAGGAGTACCAGAGGTCTTTGATTGTGATAAAAAAAACAGGGTGTTCCACTTGAGTTAAGGAAGAAAATGACACATCCGAGTTTTGAGCCACCCTGTATACAAACCCCAAGTAGTTAAATGAATAATGGTGGGTAACGATACTAGACAATATTCTGAAAGACAACTGGCCAACAGATAATTCATTTCTACAGAGTGTATTGTTCTACAAGGCATTGAAATGAGTACAATTTAATAAATTAAAGAAATTTTACAAAATTGAAACATATTTGTTATAGCTCAGGAAGCTTTGGATATTAAATATAATTCTCAAGCGCTTTTAAAAAATATTCACATTTAGTAACCAACAATTAATAGCAGGATCTTTAATGGGTTAAATATTATTAAACAATGGTTCCAATTGCACATTGTAGTCATAGCCCACCATCATAAAGATTCAGAACCACACTTAACAGAGGATTGTGTGTAATATGCAGAACGGTTTTGCAGAACCGAAATTTTTTTTTGGAATCTGAATAGGGGTGGAATATAAGGGTTGTCTGATGGCCGACGTCGTTTGAGGACTAGAATATGTCGTATTATGTGTAATGTAATATATTATATTCAATTTCAAAGAATTTGCTTTTAGGTGGAAGGCACGTATAACCCATACCGCCCTGTGCAATACCACCACCTTTACCATGGACTTCTTAATATTGATGAGTTCGGTAAGGGATGCCGGTCACTATCTTCTTTATTCCTTATGTACTCGCCAAGCCTGGCGTTTTAACGGCTAAAACCTTAAAATGACGAATTCTAAAACAAATGCTATACCCCAGGCGAGTCGGGACAAACGTCCACACTCTCGCATCGATTCGTCGATCCGTCCCAAGGATTCTGGGGTGGGACAAAAATCGTCAACGCCAAAATCAAGACTAAGAAGAGCAAGATCTCCCGGGAATACTATCCTGCCCCATTCGGATGTCCGGGAAGGCAGGACTCAAGCAACCTCGGTCATCAAAAATTCCAACATTCGGATACATTACTGCAACATGCGAATCTTAATTCTGATCACCTACTCCTTGAACAAGTGCAACCAGACATTCTGTTTCTATCAGAAATACAAATCTTCCCTGGAAGCACTGATTCGCCTGACCTGCAATTCCCCAGATACAACCTCTACTCCAACTTTCGCCTTAAAGGCGCAGTATGTCCGTATACCAAGGACAACGTAGGTTGTAAGAGGATGTCCGCTGTGGAAAATAACAAATTTGACGCGATTTGGTTCAAGCATTCTGGGCCCCAATTTGTGAAATTCTACTGTTGTTTGTATAGGTCTACCAATGATAACAACTTTCAAGATCTTTTTGATTACTTTAGTCTAAAAATAGACTACCTCTTATCACAGTTTCCATCTTAAGATATTTCAATTTTGGGAGATTTTAATGCCCACAATTCCAATTAGCTTCATTTTTCATCTACTACTAATCCCGCAGGTCACAGTGCAGAAGCATTTGCTGTATCGTTTGGATGTCACACAAATCATTTCCGAACCAACCAGAATCCCTGACAACCCTAACCATACTCCACATCTCCTGGTCCTACTCCTTACAACTAATCCACTTGTCTATAAAACAAAAGTCCTTTTCCCACTTGGTCAATCAGACCATTGCCTAATCGAAATAACTTCCTCTATATCCAGTCCCACTGTTACTCAAAAAACAAATAGAAGTATGTGGTGTTTTAAATCAGCTGACTGGAGCGAACTGCGAGATTTTTTTACAACCTTCCCCTGGCGTGAGTATTGCTTTAAATGGTCCTCCTCTTCAAACATTGCTCTTCCATTAACTGAAGTTATTCTGATGGGTATGGAGTTATACATTTCCAAAAAACATAATCGTGTAGGTTATGCCCGTTCCCAACCATGGTTTAATAGGGCTTGTACTGATGCATTATTGCAAAACCATAAACTCTATACCAAATGGAAATCAAATAAATCTGTCGTAAATCACGCCGCCTGTATTACCGGAAAGAATAGTTGCAAAAGTGTCATCACCAAGGCCAAAAAGATGTTTGAAGAACGTAAATGCAAAATATTAGTCTCATGTCCTTTGGGTTTAAATTGGGAAAGCGCTTATAAGATTGTTTAACCTTACCCTGAACCATCCTCCCTTAATTGATTAATTTTAATGATATGGAATTCACAGCAATCAATGTCAACGTCAAGGCTAGGTATAAATGTTAAGACCGCTTATTTTAATACATGTTACGCACCCTCTAAAGACACCTGATAAAAATTCAAACAAAAAGTTACGGAATAATTAAATATAATTTTTTAACAAAAATTGTGCGTCACGTGAGCTGTTAAAACTCTTCAGTAGTATTGACTATGTTAGTAATGAAAATGATAAATTACAAATTCAAATACAGAAAATTGTTTGCATAACAAAATGAAATACAAGATTTAGAAACAAAATTATTTGGAAATGTTATAGCATTGAGTTAAGTGTTTGATTATGTAAATCTTTTGATGGAGTTGATAATGCTATTTTGTCAACTTAGTTTTTTAACACTACAGTACTCGCCTGGTATTTCGTGCCGCGAATAGACGCGTGGGCTACATATGTATCCCACTTAAATTACAGATTTAATTGGTGGTCTTTATGCAAAAATTTACTTTATTTTTATTTTTTATTTTAGGTATAATCTTGTTTAAAGTAATTATTTTATGTTTATTTTTTAAAGTAATCTGAAATATTAACAAAAAAGTCTTTGTAGGACTTTAAAAAATCCTTTATTATTTGGGAAATACTAAAAACATATTGTAAACCGGTTTATTACTTTTAGAAAACATTGTAGGAACATTAAAAAAATTAAAATATTAATAGTAGAAATGCAACACAAATCTCTCTGCAATGTTCTTTACATATAAACTTGTTACATTAGTAACACATTTTTCTTGCGGAGTTATCTTTATTCCTTGGACAATGGCAGAATCACCGTCAGCATTACTCACTATTTGTTGGGGAATTTCTTGTACATCCGGAATTTCTAAGAAATGGAGTACGCCCCTTTGATTAATTAATCTTATGCTACCGCCAAGTACCTAACATATATACGACTGAGCTGGGAGACCAGTATAACTTGCAGACAAATAATCGCATAATAATCTCCAGAAAATCCCGTTTCTGTCAGATTATACTGTTAAAACCGTTATACCTGTGACCGTAAATCAATCCTGTATTCCAGTCATTAAATACGAAACCCCTTCCTTTCGTATCCAGGATACCTAATAAAGTATTATAACCCGCTTCCTAAAGGGATAGATAAATTCCCTTAATTTAATAAAATTTCTATAAAGTAGAAATTCCGGTTTAATTCCCGAATGTTCCTGTATATTTTCTTTGAAGCGATAAGAATAAATCGGAAATTGAAAAAAAAATATATAAAACCTTTATTGTACGTTTCAACATAAATACGAAATTATTACATTTCGTAGAAGTGGTGGAGTCAACCATCAACTGTTTCTTATTTTGTTCACATTTTCTATAGTTTACGATCTTGTTATTTCATAATTAAAATAATTACAGCAAAGTCCTGAAGCTAAGCTAAAAGTTAAAAGCTGCGTAAATAAAAGCAATACTTTCAGTTATTTTAAAGGAAAATCGATAAAGCCGACTAGATTTATATAAAATTCGCCTCGTATATCCAGATGTCAATTACTTTACTCGTTAATATAAAATCGTAGAATTTATAGTAAAAAGAAAATATTGATTTCTTTTCCTTTTAAATATCCTGTGGTAAATTAATATCGAATTTGCGTAATACTTTAATTGCCCAAATAATAAAGAGAATTATGTGGAAATTATTAAACATCAGATTATATATTTTGAATGACAAAATAAATTAGAACATTTTCTCATCCTGCTTTACTACTAATTATCAGATCCACATATTAAGCATCCGCGAGTAGCCCCTAAGCCGCCTGCAACCGCTTAAATCCTTCCAGATAGAGGCCAGCTAGAGGATTTAGTTGACATAGAAAATAGTTTAAGTACTTTGTGAAGATCAGGTAGTCACAATTATTCTACGAGTCACACCCTTCTCTGATTAAGCTAACGCCGGGCAAAGCAAAAATAGCGAAAAGAAAAGTATTCATTACAAGCTCATATTTCACTTGTTTCAAATTCCGAATTAGAGTCTTGGTTACTAACTTGCATGTTGTCCTCCTCGTCTTCGCCCGAATCTTTAGTATATGTGCCTTATTCTTCTCCATTGAAAGTTTTATCAAACTATTTCAACAATGTTTTGGCATCTTTTGTTTCGACGTAACGTTTCTTGGCAGACATAAAAAAGCTACTTTGAAACTCTTACAATATAAGACACTACCGTAATTTTAACTTACCTCTATAGAAAATTTGTATAAAATTACCAAAAAAGAAACAAGAATAATAAAACTCGGCAAAAATTACTAACAAAGAAGCCCAGTCGTAATTACGACCATCACTTCGGCGTGTCGAACGAATACTGACGGCCAGAGTGATATTAAAGTAACACTTACTTAAGTGTATGTACATACAAATTTGCTGGCTTTAAAATTATTGCGTGTTAAGACTGGGGAACTACACTAGCTCGTGTAAGTGTTGTAGGGTTAACAAAATCGTTGAAGTAGAAGTGCTCTTCATCTTAGATAATTAAGGGTCTGAGAAGGTAGTACGATTACTGAAGCACATAATCTGTCCGAATCGTAAGATTTTAGGTAGTGCTTCCTACCTTGCACTAGCACGGCTGACTATTTCCAGAAAAATTACACAATACTACAGTGCTGGCTTCAAAAACCAACACAACACAAGAAAATGTTGGTTTCTCAAAAATAGTTAGTCGTGCTGGTGCCAACTACCAAGCACTAGAAGGTACTAACGAAACACTCATAACATGCGCACGTCACTTCGTTAGTGCCAATGTCAAACAAATCAGAACTCGAGCGTCAGGGCTTTTCATTGTTTGCAGACACTGTAAAAAGGATAAGGACAAGAAAAGGGAAAGGCAACGTGTTTCTTTCTCTTTTGGCTGCTTGAACTTTTCAAACTTCTTAACAGTCATGGATTCTAAACGTACGTACATTAACCATGTATGCATGGTGAGACTAATTATAGGTGTGGCCAGGATAGGACGGAAGGAACGGAGTTAGGATTCTGAGCTGCAAATTTGAATTGTTCGTTTAGTACATAAATTTGAATTGTTCGTTTAGTAGATACTTAGCTTCAACCGCTTTATCTGAGCGCTAAACATTTTGCCCGAGTTGCATACAGTCAAGAAACAAACCCCTTAGTACTAAGCCGAAACAGATCAACTGTCATGAATCTAAATAAATTATGCATCCGAAAGGTCACACTTACAACATGAGAACATTAGTTGAAAATCGCACCTGTTTCAGCATGATAAGAACTTCTTCGTGCAACTGTAGTTAATCCAGGAACGATCCACCGATCAAAGCTCAGAAACAACCCCTTCACCTTAACCTACCGTTCAACTGAGAAATAAATCCCTACTTTAATCTACATGCACACGCACACGCACACTGACACGTAGGCGCACACACACGCACACGGGCTAGCACACGCAAACGCAGCCGTACACGCACAATAAGCCGATTTAACGATAGAAAAAAATGTAAAATGCAAAACATTTTGTACCTACATATGTATACAGTGTGTACCAAATGTATGTAACCGGCCTTGTGATTTCAAAACTAAAATTTAATTTGCATGCTGTTTACAAAGCCTTCTATTATTTCCACAGTTTTGTTATTTTTTTAGCTGACAAGGTCGGGAGCTGCACTGCCAGCTTGTTTTTTTTAAATAGAAAGGTGGGTCAAATCGCATACCGTTTGAAAAGTATTTTCGAGTGATATTCAGCGGCATGCCGCTTGCCATAGTTATTTCTAAAGATAACTTCGCTATTGTAAATTAAAGATTGGAAGTAGGTATTAACTGGATAACTGAAGATTTAGTGAGCGCTGAAAACAAGGGTTAGTTTATGTTGTTTAACGAACGTCAAAAGCTTGAAGGTGGATTGGACGTCGACGGCGTATTGAATGGGCACCACGACCACATCACAACCCCACTAAATTTTTTCTTGTGGGGTTGCCTGAAGAGTCGTATTTACCTCGATTAATCAAATAACTAGGACAACGAATTCAAGAAGCAACAGCAATTATTCCTTTTGAATTCAGTTGACGAATTTTATAATCGAATTTATTACTGCCAAGAGATAAATGGGGGCCAGTTTGAGTATCGCTAATAAATGGTTCTTGTACTAGATGAACTTCATAAACTTAAAACACAGTTTCAACAATCTGATGTTGCATTAAACACCGTTAAACAATTCACTGTTCCCTATGCTGACTGGATCTTCAGTGGTCCAGTTAATACCTACTCTCAATATTTAATTTACAATAGCGAAGTTATCTTTAGAAATAACTATGACAAGCTGAATTCTACACCCTTATTTTCACCCTCTGTATACCTATTGTGTTTAAAAACTTGTTTTGTTGACGTAATTGTCTCGTAGGTCTTCATGGCAAATTTCATCAAAATCGTCCGTATAGTTTTGGCTGGCGCACGCACGGACGGACGCACACACGCACGCACGACCCCCCCCCACACCCATCTACCCACCCACACATCCACTACAAATAAAAACTGTGGAAATAATAGAAGGCTTTGTAAACAGCATGTATATTACATTTTATCGATTTAGCTTGAAGAGTTTTGAAATAACAAGGCCGGTTCCATACATTTGGTACGCACTGTATGTAGATTGCAAGGCAAAATAGCAGAACTTTCATGTAATTAAAATTTTTTATGAAAGTATGTATGGAATATTATCCGCAATTTTTTTTTAGAAAATAAAGTCTTTGCTTTTAACTGTAGATAAAAGAAATAATAAAGCGGTTTGTATACCACTACTGTCGAAACATAATCTTGAAGCATTAATTCCACCTAGATGCGAAGTATATTTTACAGTGTGATCAATACATTACCGAAAAAGATACGAGGAAGTTTTTAGGTGGGGGTTAGTTGTAAAACCAAGAAATAGCTTAATTCCAGTTAGATTTTAGAATATTAATGACAGAGAAATTAGGGTTAAAGATTATAATCCTGGTTATGCAGAAGTAAAAAATTATAACTAATATAGTTTTGAGGAAAAAGAAGTTTCACTTAACAGGGTAGATATGCGGATGTGTTCCTAATGGAACAAGCCAAAGTAAGTGTAACAAATGAAAGAAAATGAAATATATATTATATGAAAAAGTAAAAAATGTAATGCTGTTATAGGAACCTGTTCGTGGGCTTTGCTCCTGTTATAAAAATTGTATTCTAATGATGGGGAAGAAGAATCAATAGATAACGCATGTATAGGTAATTCTCACAATAAAAAAGATGTTTTTTAATATGTGTTTTTTATTATTAATATTTATTAGATATTTCAAAGATATAAAAACACTGTCATAGACCAAAAAAATATCGATTATGTTCTATGCAATCTTTAAGGCTGAATTTAAGCGTTAGCTCAAATTTTTTAATATCTGAGTTTAACATGTAACATACTTAATTTACCTTGAGAAAAAGTCACCTTCTGCATTATACATATAAATGAGTAATTAAATTGCTAGTTTTCTTTACAAAACATACTTTAAGATGATTTTCACCTTGAAAATGTTAAAATTATATGTACAAGGTTTAATCATAAAATAAAATGCATTAATAAGTTAATTAAACGGTTACACATGTGCGTTATAGATTGTTTTACGTTTCATTGCGTGCTCCTTTTCATAGTGCTACCAATTAAAAGTAAATATTGAAGGTCGACTGTTAAAATTATATGTACAAGGTTTAAGCAAAGAATCAAATGCATTAATACGCTAACTAAATGGTTACACACATATACATTATAAATTGTTTACCTTTCATTGAGTTCTCATTTTAATAGTGCTATCAATTATCAATTAAAAGCAATTATTGAAGGTCGACTGTTAAAATTACATATGCATCGTTTAAGCAGAAAATAAAATGCATTAATACGCTAATTAAAATTGATACACATGTGTATTATAGATCGTTTTACGCTTCATTTTGTATTTTAGTTTAGGGATGACGTTTCAAAATCAATTGTATTACTTTTAGCACCCAGAATAAATTACGTAAAATTGATTATTGATATGGAATGTCATACCTGCTTTAAAACAATAAAATATATTCATTGCCATAAACTTGTAATACCGATTAAAAGTAACTACTCTTTATTTATATAGATCAGGGTAGCAGAAAGGTGCCACGTCTAACAGTAAATTATCGAAAACATCCCAAATCCATAATTTCCTATGTTGAATATTAATGTAAAGACATTTTCAATCGTCAATGCTTTTTGGCGTGGGGGCACTTCCCTTATTTTCAAAATTAAGAACAACGTAATTTAACCTATCTGAATCCTCATCACTATCAGCATCAGGAGTTCGAGATACATTTATCTCATTCACTTCATCGTTTTCATCTTGAGCTGTTATATTGTAATAGGTTATTAACAAATAAAACAGCTAATATCCTTGACACTGCTTCATAATAATAATAATAATAATAATAATAATAATAATAATAATAATAATAATAATAATAATCGGGAGTAAAGTCGAACCAGCACCTCCACGTGGTACTCCCCGGGTAACGCTAACGCTGGTCGCACGCCGTCTGTCTTCGTTTCTTTGGTTGTCTTGGTTCCATGTCATTTGTTTTATGTCTTGGGGACCTGACCCCGTTAACAAAGGCGTAATCCTAGGTGTAATACGTACCGTGCCGAGGGATGAGTGGCCATACGTTAGTTGGTCGCGAACGGTGTCTGTCGGGTACCTGGCAGTCCCCGACAGTATTTTGCCTTGCTGCGGTAAGGGACCACTGCCGTAGTGGACATGTATTTGTTCCCTGCTCGTGGGATATGCTATGAGTCTGAAACATAAACCTAAAGGGGTTCTGGCCTCCCAACCAGACGCGAGGGAGTCGCGTAATAAACCCACTCATATGAGCAAGGAAAAGGAGGATTTACCCCGGTTCCTTCTCGTAAAAAGCCTGGTAGGGGAATTTAGTAAAGTCTCGCCGTTTTTGATAGCGAAAAGTCTATTTGGAATTGCTGGACAAACAAAATCAGTCAAAAAGATACGAGATGGCCTGTTAGTTGAAACCATAAGTAATTTACAATCCAGAAAATGATTAAGTACCAATCGATTATGTGACATGGACGTAGAGATTACACCACATGATTCCTTAAATAAAAGCAAAGGCATAGTATATTGTAAAGACTTTTTAAACTGTTCTGTTAGTGAAATATTGGAGGAACTAAGAAATGAAAATGTTATAGACGTTCGTAGAATACAGACAAGAAGAAATGGTATGGTGGTAGATACCCCAAACCATATACTTACATTCAACTCACCGATCTTGCCTCAACGTATAACTGGTGGAATCTACATCTTACCGGTCAAAATCTGCATTCCGGCCCCTATGAGATGTATGAAATGCCAAAGATTTGGGCACTCAGCCGCTAACTGTAGAAATGAGCCTAGATGCGTATGTGGTAATCTGGCTCATGAAGGCGAATGCACTGATATCACATGTATCAATTGTGGAGAGGAACATTTGTGCAGATCTCGTGAGTGTCCAAAATTCAAAGAGGAAATGGCCATTCAGGAAATTAAGACTACAAAGAAGTTATCGTACTTCGAGGCCAAAGAAGAGCTCAAGCTGTCTCCGGTTTTATCAAAAAAGACGTATGCAAATGTAACGGCAAAATCAAATACGGACATAGCCAACGAAGTTTTAAGTACGCTTTTACCAGCCATGGAAAAAATGATAGAAAACGGAATAAAGAAGCACGTTACAACAGAAGGTAAACAAAAAGAATCAAACATAAATGTACTACCGAAAGACACATTTTTACCACCACAACCATTACCCATGATATCGAAACCTTCGATATCATCGATAAGGTCTGTAACTGGGGAGGATAGATCTTCAACCGACGAAATGGAGATAGTAGAAAGTGAAGCGTCAAGCTTAAAAAGACAACTTAGCCCAGCTACCCCCACCGAGGAATTACAAACTGTCGAAGGAAGGCCAACTTTTACAAGTAAAAGTAACATTCAAAAACGGCCAAAGGGTTGGCCTAAAGGGCGATTGAGAAAACCCAAAAGTGACCAGAAAGACGAATCAGATAGTAGTAATTCGGTTAATACTTCAGTTGTACGGGGAAGAGCCCCATCAACTGAACGATGTGATAAATAGTCTGTGATATTAATGTTTGTTTGTCCCAAATATGTTAACGTTTGTTCCTTTTATCTAAACAGATAATCTATATTAGTCCATATTTATTTATACTTTGTGTTATTTATTAGTTGTTACGTCTTTTTATTTATACCTCAATTTATTTATCTACTTATTTATTTGTTCATTTATCTATTTATTATTTATTTATTTTGTTGACTTGGAAAACAATATTTAAGACATCCATATAAGGGAGTTATCTAGTATATGAAACATAATTACTTTAGAAATGACTTTTTTAGAAAATATATTACAATATAACTGTAATGGTATTAAAGCTCACTATGCCGAGATAAAAACTCTAACATCTTATCATTCTCCCTTTTGCCTCTGCTTACAGGAGACACACCTAAGAGAAAACATGTCATTTAATCTTAGAGGATATAACTGTATAAGAAAGGATGCAGAGTCAGAAGTCAGAGCGAAAGGAGGTGTAGCAATATATATTAAAGAGAACATTCCCCACAAAAATATACCTCTAAATACCAGTCTACAAGCAGTTGCTATTCAGGTTACATTTCCTATTAACCTAACAATATGTAATATATACTTACCACACTTTACTTGGTCTGCGGAGGACATTCAACAACTAGAGAGGCAACTCCATACTTAATAGTTGGAGACTTTAATTCGCACAATAGGTTATGGGGATCTCAGAAAACGGACTTGCCGGGCAGATTAATTGAAGAATTCATTGAAGAAAATGATCTAGTTATCTTAAACGAAGGAGAAGGTACTTATCTTAACTCTGCCACTAATAACTTTTCGGCAATTGATCTGTCCATAGTATCTGCCCAAATAGCCCCATTAGTGCGTTGGAAAGTATTAGAAGATATAACTATAACCGATCACTTTCCAATCCGAATCGAATTCTCAAACCGTATTCGTACATCACCTATAAAAAAAATGGCAACTGCATAAAGCGAATTGGAGTGAATTCGATAGACTGACATCTAAATATACAATAGGAAATGAAAAAGATATTCATCAAACGGTAGAAAAGCTCACGACTACCATCTTGGAAGCAGCTTCATCAGCAGTTCCGTATGCTGAAGCGAACATGATTGAATTTAAGAAGGCCAGAGCAATAGCAAAAAGAGCTATACAAAAGTCAAAAAAAGAAAGTTGGGAAAGATATGTAGGATCTCTCACTCCGGATACACCTGTATCAACAATATGGAGTAAAATACGATCAATTATGGGCAGAAATTTTACATCACAAATACCCGTACTAAACCATAATGGTATACCGATTTATGAGCCAAAAGAATTAGCCGAATGTATGGCGGACCATTTTGAGGACGTAAGCAGTAGTGACAACTATAATCTGCAATTCAGTTTAATAAAAGACAGAGAAGAACAAACCGAAATAGTTATAAACGAGTCAGATGAATATTATAACATACATTTCTCACTCCAAGAAATGGAAGGTTCTCTGAACAACATAAAGGCTACGGCCGTGGGGCCAGATAACGTATCTAATGTATTTATTAAAAGATCAAACCAAGTATACAAAACTGAACTATTAAAACTATACAACTCGATATGGGAACAAGGAACGTTCCCAAATAAATGGAAAGAGGCTCAAATAATTCCAATACCCAAAAATAGAAAGGAGTTGAATAACCCCACAAATTATCGCCCTATCTGCTTAACCAGTTGTCTGGGAAAATTACTAGAAAAAATGGTAGCATTTAGGCTAATATGGCATTTAGAGGCTAATAATCTTTTAAGCAATTTTCAAATGGGGTTTAGGAAAGGTAGGTCCACAATTGACCAACTAGTTATACTTGAGGATTACGTCCAAAACGCTTTTGCTTCTCTAGAACATGTGGTCGCAGTATTTTTAGACATACAGAAGGCTTACGATACAACTTGGAGGCATGGAATTATTAAAACTCTTATTAAGTGGAAAATCGGAGGAAAAATGTTGACATTCATTATAAACTATTTAAAAGACAGGTACTTCAGAGTGAAATTTGCAAACACTTTATCAACACCTCGGTTGCAAGAAAATGGTATACCACAAGGTTCATCTCTTAGTGTGGTGCTATTTGCCATAGCAATTAATTCCTTAATAGAGGATACAGAGTTTACTGTAGGTAAAACTATGTACGTAGACGACCTAGTAATTTTCTATGCATCCAAGGACATGAAACAGACAGAGCAACATTTACAAACAAATTAGTACAACAAGCAAATCAAGTAGGTTGTAGCTTCTCTAATACGAAGACCGTGTGTCTGCACTTTTGTCGACAAAGAAAATGCCATCAAGAACCTAACCTAAAAATGGGAAGAAAACAAATAAAAACTCAATCTACCATAAAACACTTAGGATTAACGCTAGATAAAAAGTTACTATGGAAACAGCACATAGAACTATTGGTAAACAAGTGTAAACAATTTTTAAATGTAATGCGTTCCATTGCAAACCTTAAATGGGGCGCAAATAGGAATATTTTAATTAAATTCTATAACGCAATGGTACAAAGCAGAATAAATTATGGGTGTATTATCTACGCGGCAGCTAGACCTACCCATCTAAAAAAATTAGAATCGGTACAACTCGAAGGACTACGAATAGCAACGGGAGCTTTTCGTACGAGTCCATATTCCTCTGTATGTTGTGAGAGCGGGGTTATGCCACTAAACTACCTAATACACGTAAACCTGCTTAAATACGCGCTAAAAATATGGACACAAAAATGTCATCCCTTAAAGGAATTACTATTTGAACCAACAAAGACGGACTTAATCTATGACAAGAAACCCACCATAACAAAGCCCACTAGAGTACGAATAAGACAAACTTTATTAAATTATAAAATTAAACTTCCAAATATGTATGAAAGTGCAAACACGAAAACACCTCCGTGGGTCTTCAGCGCGCCGGAACTCCACCTGGATTGCAGTATCTACAAAAAAGGAAATACTAATAATAAAATTTATAAAAATACATTACACAATATAGTAAATACCTACCAAAATGCAACAGTACTATATTCAGACGGCTCCAAAACTAAAGATGGCACAGCTTCGGCTATTTACTCAGGCGGAGAATTCCATTATTGGACATTACCACATACCTCCGGAATCTTTAGTGCAGAACTGTACGCTATATGGATGGGACTAAGGTACATAGAATCCATCAATGGTAATATATTCCTAATATGTAGCGATTCTTTGAGTGCCTTGCAAAGCATTTCAGATACCTTCAGTACAGACCCGCTCGTGCAAATAATATTAAATTTGACTTACTGGTTAGGAAGCAAAAATAAAATAGTTAAGTTTATATGGATTCCTAGCCATATTGGAATAACGGGTAATGAAATCGTAGATGAGAAAGCCAAACTGGCAACAAAACTAGAACCATGCCAAGGTATACCATCTCGATATCAAGACATACTAATAGACACAAAAACCAAAATAAAACAAACCTGGCAAAGACAATGGAAAAATGGCAGCGCCAAACTAAAAGAAATTAAAGCCAATATTAATAACTATGATTACGACCGATCATTAAGTAGAAGGGAGCAATCAGTGCTCACGAGACTGAGAATAGATCACACCAGGTTAACGTCTAGCTACATGCTTTCAAGAACCAGGCACAAACAATGTGATCATCGCCAGAATATTATGACAGTAAAGCACCTATTATGTGAATGTGAGGGACTTAATAATATAAGGAATCAATTAGCAATGCCTAATAAAATAGCAAAATGTCTAGCACTTGATATAAGAATGGAAGGAAAGGTTATCGATTTTCTAAGATATATTAATTTTTTTAATGATATTTAATGGATTAGGACAGATCTTAAGCGCTAATAGCCAAGTAGCTGATGCGCTATAAAAAAAAAAAAAAAAAATAATAATAATAATTAATAATAATGTCCATTCGGTGGTAATTATACTTTAAATACATACTACGGATAATATACAATCTCTATTTGCTACTATTATTATTACATGGATGTGAGATTATCCTTAAAATTAACTGACTTCCCCTCACGACCTTAAAAGTACTACTACATAGGTCTTCAATTCTTCTTCATCCCTGAAGCTGTATCGCATACTTTTTTCTTGGGATTATCCAATTCCGAGGCAGTAGCACGTATTCTAATACACAAGACAGCATCTTCAATACAGCAGTGTATGCGCTTAAAACGTCTTGTCTTCTTCTTTAAGCTGGATTTTGCCTTTATGTTGCATTCAAGTTCTGGCTTAGAGGAAATACCTCTGTCAAAAAGGATTTATAATCAAATTCGGTATACATGCCTCTTATTAGAATACCATCTTTTAAGCTTCGAATTTATACCGATAAGGGTATGTCATGCTACCGCATAAGACGGTTTTACATACATACAAGTTCTATCTCGGCAGAAATACGTCTGTTGAAAAAAAGGTTTAGATTTATAAACGTACTCATAGGAGCGATATTAGAGTGTTCCTACAGAAACAGAAAAAAATGTACACCATGCATAAATCTATAGTGAGAAATTTACTCGAGACAGCTACATTGCGAGTAACATTTTTTGAGTTATGGTGCATTGGTATTTGTGATATGCGATTGGGTTGTTTAGCAAGAGGGTTTGGATATGGTCTCTTAAAAAGAAGGCAGTCGCATCTGTAACTGAAGCATTCACAGATATTTTTAAGGTAATTAATGATACACCGACAAATATGCAGACGTGTAAAACGCAAAGAGCTTGTGGTGAGTAGTGTACAACATTTTCAAGAAGCAAAATATCAATTTCTATGTCACAAATAATTCCGGTGTAAAAGTATCTGTACTTGAAAAATTTAATACAAAACATTTAAAAACAAAAATGTGGTGTTACTTTTACGATGATAGGGTGATTCCCCGCGAGTCATTATTTACAGACCGGAAAAATTTCCAGGGTGCAACCTTTTACGTTAAAGTCTAATTGATTAGCAGTAGAGTAATTCTCCAGGAGCGGAATTCGATTTCTAGTCATTATCTACAGATTGGGAAAATTTTCAACATTCTACGTTAAGGTCAAATTGATTAGTGAGAGGGTGATTATTGATGCCTGGTATGCAGTTTCTATGCGGTATTGCAGTATGAGGAGGAATTTCTAAAAATATGAGCTGGATGTCATCGACAATATTCAAGAAGCTCCGGGCTGCGATCCGAGGCAGGCTTGAACTCTAGCAGAGACGTTTCATCGAGGGGGACGTCGCTCTCGAGATGCACGAGGTGCGTGTGTGTCGCCATTTTGAAGGTAAAATAAGAACGGGGGTTGAAACCAAAGCTGGTATCGACAAGAACACCCGTGTGTCGTGAAGGCGGACCCCATCAGCAACCACCAACAGCACCGACCGGGTCGATAGTAGACGCACGACCATCATAATCACGGAACACCTTCAAGTACCCACGACCGATAGCATCCAATGGATCGATGGTAGGCGCATTATTATCATCATCATGGAGCGCTTTTCAACGCCCACCACCACCACCGATAATACCGACCGGTACAATAATAGACGGATCATCATCATCAAGGAACACTTTCCAGCAGCCGCCACCAGCAGCACCAAGATGAAATACACTTCATCGTCATGGGACCAGCACCCACCGCCACTAGCAGCAGCAGCAGCACAGAACGGATCAATGAAATCCGCCGCAGCAGCAGAGGAGACTTTAATACTAGAGGCGCTTATCAAAGCACCACTCCTGGCTACACCCCGAGAACTTAATTGCGTGGAGGAGGATCTGGACTTGATCTGGAGCAGATTGAGATATATAAAATAGAATAACACCTATCTTTAACTATGTTCCTATCGTTATATACAAAAAGAGAGTCTTTACTATTGCTAAGTACCATATCTTTCATCGATTTAAAGTTTATAACACGAGAGTTTAAGGTAATACCCTTCATTTTACATGTTGATTTAAGTGTCTGATCACTAGTTAAAAACACATTATAACTGTAGTTTTTCGGTTCAGCACTAACAAACTCAGCTATACGCCTCCAGCTCGTCGGTCATCTGGCCAAGGAAATCTCCGCATGTTGAATTCCAGTCACCAGGTTTCGCCAAAATCTGACACTGTCTGAATCATAATACAGAACGCGACGGTCCAGCTTCTCCAGATAGCTATACAGTTCTAAACGTGCTGTCGTGTACGAGGCTATGGGCACATTAATAGTTTTTAGAGCCTCATTTTCACCCTTCGTCCTATCCCAATTCACAATCACCACATTATCATTAATGAGGATAATGGACTGCACCTGCACCAAACGATCCGTAAACAAATTGAAAAGGTCCTTTGGCTCAGATACAATACTGCTCTAAGTTAAATCTTTGCGTTGGCCAAAGTTACCCCAAAAAGAGTTTAACATTCGCTTGGTTAAGTATCTAAACCGGGATTTTTCATAACGTTCTTTTCGTCCAGTGGAATACCCTCATTATCGTAATATTCCTTTATGTAGTTCAGCTTCGCGCCTTCCGACGTGCAATGACTAGGCCATCCTGAACATTCCTGCTTGAGTTTCAGGAAATTATAGATGTAACAACTAAATAACTCACCCTGTTTCGTGACTTTGTCATATACGGTTACATCCCAAATCTCAAAAACATCCAAAACTTTACACTTTTTAGCAATAGCCTTACGTAACTCGTCCGCTACAAGCGTGCCTACGAAACTGCGCTCGGGTTCACTATGCCTGCATTCTGCTTCACTTAGCTCGGCGCTACAAGTCCTACATAACACAAATATCAACGTGCCATGCATTTTTAAGGGTAAAACAGGATGATAGAGGTTAGATGGTGATAGCACTCGACATTTAACTAAACCCTCCACAGTGTCCAATGAAATGTTATTACAATTTAAACCTACATGAATTTTCGGATGACCTACCGGATATTTACAGTATTTATTTGCATAAGGGTATAATGAGCATACGTCATAGTACATTATTTTCTCACTAATGCCGTTACACTCATGGTGGAGTTTGCTAGCATTAGTGCGAACACCGTAAAATGAGTCTCGTGGGTTTAAAGGTTCGTCATCTTCACCCCCTAGATTCTGTATAAACGCTCTTAACGCATCGCTGGCATGTATTTACATTCAGCTTAGGGTCAATGTTGGCCTGGTTGGGGAAACATGACCTCGCAACCGTGCCAACAGCACCCAAGAAACTCGTGAACGGTATTTGATTCAGGTGTTCTAAACTCACGATCTGTTCCGGCATGCTGTATGGTTACTTCCTGTGAATGTTGCATCCAGCGTAACCACTGTATTGTGACTTTTGACTGTTTATCGGCGAGTCTGTAACCGCCTTTCGGAATGCAGGCACTAGCAATTGTGATTGACTCCTCAAACGGGTCGGCTTTATTTTGGGTCGTGAAGGTCGACCAAAAACTAATGCAACCTTTAACGAGCATCTTAACATCCATCAAGCAGTACCTCACAATCTCTTCACTCATCTTAAAAAACATAATTACTGCAGCCGATCTTTCGCCGACATCTGATCTACACAATAATATTCAAGCGGTGGCAAAGGACCCTCGTAATTTTGATTCTCGGATGTGTTGAATATCTCTTGGATTCGGGAAAATCGAAAGTTTTCGGAAACGACGAGAGTGGTGATGGAATGAAATCGAGGGAGTCAATAAACCTGATATCGTCGCATTGAATGGAGCTTAGTTTTAGGCCTTTGGAGATGACTTTGGGCCTCCATCGGTTATTATTAGCTAGCATGCATCTAAGCACAAAACACCCGTCGTACCCCTTCATGTTATGTGCAGTGCATGTAACTTTAAATTTTCGCATTTTCTCGGCAACATACAACAGAAACGATTCAACATGACTCCCTGAAAATGTGCACCCTCTCGCTGCACATCGAACATCGCTCATCCAGATTGTCAGTAGATAGGATACAAACAGAGCAAACATTCGCGGCCACACACAGATTGGGCTCATGCAGAAATAGATCATTCGCCCTCTCACACACCTTCTCGTGCATGCATTCCAAACCGGATTCTTACGAACCTCAAAGTAAACCGAATCACCTATTCGCAAATTATAAGCTACAATGGTATATGAAGTTAAATGGTTTTGAAATGCTTGCATATGCTCGTAACTACCACGTTGACTAAGGTGTACACCGCTGTTTTGGCAAAACTGCATAGCTCGCTTTTGAAGTAAGGGATAACCCATTACCATGCCATATCGCATTGTATTGTTATTTCTAAACGCTATTGCTAAGACTAGGGCACGAGCTAAACAATTGTTTTTATTCATTGTTGCTGGTACAACAATACCCTATTTTTTAGATTTACAAAAGTCTTCAAATTTTATGCCCGTCAAGTGTTTGCGTCCATAGCCAACAGGTACCGTCGCTCTATCCACGTTTAAAACTAACCAGTAACTCGAAAAAAAGCTGACATTGCTCTGCATTACCTTTCCCAGTAACGACATCATCACCCTCACCGACAACTGGTCCACTTTTCTAAATGACACGCCAATTGGTTTGTCTGGATAACTTGGGTTCCTTAATGTGATACCCACACGGTATGGCCGAGCCGCATCCTTCACAATGTATGAATATAGTCCCTCGAATACACTCTGCAAAAAAATATGTGTTAGATAAATAACATTTAGGAAATTACCTGCAGCCATGTTAAGGGTTATCCTTGCATGTCTCGTTATTAAAGGTAAATCTCAGTGATTTACATGTAGTGTTGAATTTTCTTATAAATTGAGTGTTTGATTCGCCAATTGTATTAATATGATTGAACCCTATTTGCGTAGAGGGTGGCCCGACCTCTTGTTGTTGCTGGGTTGATAGGCCTGAGCCCAATTGGTCTTGCTGCAGCCCCTGTAATGTACTCATTCATGAAACGAAACAATAGAAAATTAAAAGACATACTGTTACCATATTCAAATCCTCTACTGGGAGAGTTTCCAACATCTCTTCACCATCATAAACATCCTCTATATTTACTTGAGCAGGGTGGTAAAAAAATAATTAAGACTTAAAAATAAAACTGAAAAAAGTCAGCACTGAGCTACATATATCTTTAATACAGTTATTTTTGTTATTTTGACCAAATATAAAACATAACGGATACCCTGCGTATTCTACTATACTAATGAAACCTATATGTACCCGGTGCGCGTTGCTGTGTCGAAAGATTATGAGGGAACTTGGGGGCCGATATTTAAAAATATTGTATGCTAAAAACCTTCGCGGGAGTGTACTCAATACCTTCCCAAGGTTGCATTGCGATCGGATGGATGGTTTCAGAGTCTATAACGGACACAGGTATAAACATTTACATATAGATAGATAATATTGTATGTTTTTTTCAGCCCTTCTTCAGCTAACATACCCGCACTAAACAGTCCCAAAGTTTGATCAACATTTAAAAATCCCATAACGATAACGTAATGCTCTTCAAAACAAAACTAAATTAACTAAACTGAAATGTACGTATTCAGAGTATCTCTCTAAGACCAAATTAAACCACTGAAAATTCACAAGGCTAACTCCAAGGCCAGGTCCATGGCTGACTTCAAGACCAGTTGAAGGTGACCTTTTCTCAAGGTAAACTCGTTTTATAAAAATTCCTGACGCTGAATTACATTTAAAGCATGTTTTGTAAAACAAACCGGCAGCTTAATTACTCATTTTTTCTCAAGGTAAATTCAGTATGTTAAGGTAGGTTAAGGTAATAAACCCTCATATGGAGATTAAAAGAAATGTAATAATTTTAGTAACAATTATGCAGCCTCTTTATAATAAACCCTATTACGAAAATCACATTATAGAACCAAAACAGTTATCTATGCCAGAATTGCGTTTTAAACTCAGATAGAAATTAATTAATAGGTTTAAATACATGTTAAACTCAGATATTAAAAAAATGTGAGCTAACGCTTAAATTCAGCCTTAAATATTGCATAGAACACAATCGATATGTTTAAGGTCTATGCCAGGGTTTTTATATGTTTCAAATCTCTGATAAAAATCAAAACTGACCCTACTAAATATCAATAAATAACAAACGCATATTAAATAACATCTTTTTATTGTGAAAAATACTTATTACGTATAGATGCCTTGTCTATTGATTCTTCTTCCCCATTATTAGAATACAATAATGTTAACAGGAGCGAGACTAAGACCCTTTATTAGAATACAAAGCTCCGACGTAAGGCCAATTCCGTGATCAACCCTTGGGTTAGCCCCTAGTTTAAACCCGGGGTCGATCTCAACCCCAAAATACTACCCACACGTGGACGTCAAGGTAATGAGAAAGTGAAAGGTAAGGTGTCCCAAGGGGTTGGGCTTGTGACGTCACAAAAAACAAAATGGCAGCCAAAGGTGCCGCGGTACTACTAGTGCTTAATGTTGGCTCTGATTTTCTTCCTTTCATTCACTATTATTACAGATAGAATTGAAAAAATCCTAATTAATCATGGCATTTGGACTGTTTTAACAAAAATTAAAGCAAATTTAAGATCACATAAAGATATTTCAAACCCATTATCATCTTCCGGCTTGTATAAGTTATCTTGTTAATGTCGAAAAGTATACATTGGAACTACAAAACGTAGCTTTGGTTACAAGACGTAAAAGATTTTGTAGATTAGGCCAACTAGAAAAATCTGCGGAAGCTGAGCATGCTCCGTACTATGTTCTTTTACAACGTGAAGCTATTTAGATATACCACACATCCAAGTAAATTCAATAGGCAAGAAGGAAATCTGAGATTAAATAGGTTTTGGTATCTTATAATTAAAAAAAGGCACAATTTAGCTTTTGGCATGTCTAAGTTCTTGCTGTGTTTTTTCGTAAACTTTACCAATTATACGTTACATTAGTACAGCACTATAATTTAACATGTGCAGTTGAAATTAAAAATTATATGAAACGTACTACATTGAGTTTTCGTTGTAAAATAACACTTACCATTATTAACAAAGCTATCTCTTTGTTAGATTTGACTCGATATTTTAATTGATAGGTCAAGTTTCTGCTAGATTTCATTAATTTGAAATTAAAGTTTTTCACAACAAATTTCATTAATTTGTTTCAACATCTTGAACAACTCTAAAAAATTTTATTATTGCTGAAGACGATAAATATAAGCGTTACAAAGGTCAAAGAAAGTAAATTTAAAATTAAATCCACTTAAATATGAGTTTTGTAACAAAATGCATTTTATACTTAGGACACAAGTGGTATTTAACAGACCCAAATAAAAAGTATCTGGTACTATTTTAAGCGTTTAATTTCAAATTTTGCGGAAATTGTAAGTCTATTGAGTACATTAACGCGCAAAAATACAAATCTTAATAGAATTAAAATTATTATTAATTTTATTAAATACATAAATAAAAAGTTTACCTCGAGTAGGATTCGAACCTACGACCTGTACTTTGCTAGAGTACCGCGCTACCAACTGCGCCACCAAGGTTCAAGCCCCAATCGATGCAAATTTTGTCTTTATGTATGTAGAACTGATGTGAATTCTAAATATAATGAGATTACAGTCAAATTACTTATATTAATGGAATGTGAGCCTGCAATATCGCAAGGATTCACACATACAAATTATTATTATTACTGAAGACGATAAATATAAATACCTTTGAACTTATTCGTTCATAACAAAACTTATAATAAATCTTAATAGAGTCTTGTGTGTCAAGAATCATTAGAAATTAAAAAAAAATCGTTAATTATCCCTTTATCCCCCATACATCGTAGAATTATTAGAAAGGAAGAGTACTGCAAGGTTAGGTAACATATTAACTGACACAACAAAGCGAATAGGTTATGTAACGCATTATTGTTTACGAGTTCATGCTTTTGACACTGAAATTCGACAATTGCCGTTATTATTAAATAAATATTAATATCCAGTAACAAAAGAAGAAAATACAACGAAAGTTTGCCTACTTAAAACTTATGAAAATGAAGCGCTTATAAATCAATTGTGACAAATGGATACTTCATGTAAAGAAAATGATAATAATGAAAAAAATGAAAATATATTACTAGGTATAATGGTAGGGTATGTGCGATATCAAATGCCGATCATATAAATTGTATAAATATAATAAACCCATTTTATACATTACAAACGGGTGTACATTCAGGGTAGGAATACAACCCATGCAAATATATAAATAGAAAGTGAGGTAGAAACAAAAACCGTAGCCTATTTGTCAATAATTTTATTTCAAAATTTGGTATTTTAAGAAATTTATTAACAGACCAAGGTCTCAAATTTTTAGCGTAAGTTTTTATTAAGAGTGTTTGAAGATTTTATGGATAGAGCAAATAAATTCATCGATAAATCATCATGAAACCTTATAATTATGCGTTATAGAACAGTCACAAAAATTTAAATGCTTATTTAAGGATGAAAGCAGCCAACTGTGCAGTAACTTGGAGTACGTCATTACAGTTCTGGTGGTTTTCTTCAATAATACGATATATACCAAGTCAGAATACTCACTTTATACCTTAGTCTTCAATAAAAATTATAACCTACCGCATGATGTTTTAGGATTTAAGGTTCCAGTATACAATTTTGATCATTATCCGAAAGAACAAAAATATAGATTGCAAGCGGCATGAAATGGCACAGTTAAACCGAAGATACAAAAGAAAGATAGGCTAGATAATAATCTCGTAAATTATCCTTAGTGACCACCAATATGGGTTTAGGCAAAGTCGTTCAACTTGAGTCACTTCATATGTGACCCAAGTTTGGAACAATACAGTAGAGCAGTCCGGTGAAATAGTTGTAGTCGCTTTAGATATCTCAAAGGCATTTGACCAAGTTTGGCATAAGCGTTTACTTGCCAAACTCACCTAGTTTGGGTTAAATGATACGCTCATCAACTGGGTTTCTAGTTTCCTTGATAAAAGACGAATACGTCTCGTAGTTGATGACTTTTTTTCAAAAGAAGTTAGCATTAACGCGGGCGTACCACAGGGATCCGTTATAGCGCCTACAGTTTTTCTGCTGTACATAAATGACCTTATTTCTTCGACAACTAACCCCATCCATTGCTTTGCTGACGATAGAACTCTTCACTGTAGTTCATCTCAGTCTACTCATAGTGATAATCCACCTTCTATATCAAATCAAGAAATTAAAGCTGAAATGGCGAATTCAATCAACAAAGACATCCAACGTATTCTCGAATGGGGAAGCAATAATTTAGTTAAATTTAACAAAACTCAGTGTTGCTTTGTGTCCGCCAAAAAATATCGATCATTTCCTGTTGTAAGTATGAATGGCTCAGTTCATAAGTTTTAAGACTCTATTACTCTGTTGGGTATGACTGTATCTTCAAATCTCTCATGGGTTGACCATCTTCTGTCAGCTACCAAAACAGCTGCTCGTAAAATAGGCTTTTTGTACAGATCTAAGCAGTACTTGATCTCTCGACAACTCCTTCTGCTGTATAAAGCCTAAATTCGGCCTCACTGGAATACAATTCTCACCTCTGGGTTAGTACTCCTCAATACGCTTTCGATATCGTTAATCGTATTCAAAAGAAAGCGATTAGGCTTATAAATGACCCGTCCTTAACTTCTCACATACAGTCCCTTGAGCGTAGAAGGGTGGCTTCAGTTATTTCTTTGTATTATCGTTATTACAACGGCTATTGTACTGTTGAATTATATTCTTTGATAGCATCTCGGACTATCTTTGCGAGAAACACTTGGTTCGCTCATTCACATCATCAGTATGCAGTACAAATCTCCACTTGTCGTACCAAACGGGGGCAATCCACATTTTTCTACACGGCTTCTAAACTCTGGAATGATCTCCCTAGTTCCTGCTTTCCTCTCACCTATGATATGAGAAAATTTAAGGTAGCTGTTCATAGGCATCTATTGGTAATTCATTATCCCTCTATCCATCCTTCTAAATGTTCCTGAGTGCTTTAGCACGATAGACCAGAATTAGCCTGTTCAGGTCCAGTCATAAAAAAAAAGTTATAAACTCAAAAAAAATGAACACAGATCTAAATCAACTCTATCCCCTATCTTCCTTATGCAAATAACCCCAGATTGTTTGAACCAAATTATTTATTCTTTAAAGAAGGAAACCCTTGCAAGCGATGTTCTGCTTGAGATATGCACATACCTTCTCTATATCGAAATTTGCAGTCAAGATGGTATTAAGAAAACTACAAATAGGATAATTGTTCAAAGTGTTGTTGAACAGTATTAAAAATTAGGCCTGATGCGACTGTTGTTACAATAATGGATCAGAAGGTATTATTAATTCTTTGGGCACCGATCACTCGTAACAACTGGAACTTTTGACTCTACAAACCACAGCACATAGTATGGTTACAGTTAGGCAGAGAGGAATAATGGGATGAGAATGGATTAAGGATAAGGATAGGGTGACCGGAAGCCCTTACTGAGATAAGAAAATTTAAGAGTCAATATTAAGGAGTGGTGGTACTTCCGCGGTCAACATACGGTACACATGCCAACCCACCCTACAATCCACCTAGTTTACTTACTCTGTGCAACCCACTCTTTTGTGTCAAAATCAAACTAAATGTAAGCTAATAATACTATGTACAGGGTGCAGTGAAGTGGGATATGTTGAAGTACCCAATTTTTTCAGAACATCTTTACTATCAAAACTTTTTTTACGGGTTTGTGAAGAGGAAAATATGCCATTTGATATCTGAAAAATAATTCCGCTCAAGTGAGGACCAGTTTTGTGTAAACACTCTTCTAGTCTAGGTTGAAAATTTTCCATTACTCGGCGGAGCAGGACAGGTTGAATTCGCTCAATTTTTTGTGTAATGTTTATTGCTAATTCCGGTAAGGTTTGTGGTCTATTACTGTATAACCTGCTCTTCAGAAGTCCCCAAAGGAAAAGATCACATGCTGAAAGATCAGGGGATCTTGCGGGCCACGAAATGTCACAATGTTTGGAAATGAGTTGGTTCGGGAAAAGTTCCCTTAAAGCAATTATAGACATGCGAGCAGTATGATTTGTAGCCCCGTCCTGCTGAAAATAATTGGTGTCCGGAAACCTAGGTAACTCTTCCGTCACAAATAATCCTATCATGTGTGTAGCGGTTTGCCGTAACAGTTGTGGTGTTCCCTCCGTCTTGAAAAAAATATGGTGCAATAATACCAGATAATGAAATTGCACACCACACTGTAAGTTTAGGACTATGTAATGGCTTTTGGTGTATCTCTCCTTGGTTTTCGTCAGTACAATAGCGACTATTCTGCTTGTTTACATATTCGTTTAAATGGAAATGTGCTTTATCTGACATAAACATGTGGTGAATAAAGTTTTCATCATGACGTACACGGCGCAATATTTCTTCGCTGAAAATCCTGCGAGCCAGCATGTCACCACCTTTCAACTCTTGGACGACTTACATTTTGTAAGGGTGTGTAGCTAATGTTTAGTTTCAGAATCATGTTTCACTGTAGAACGCAGTGGACTACGTGTTAATGCTACTCGCACTCTATCAATGTTTTCCTCCGTTCTTACAGACCTTATTTCCCCTTTACGCTTCAAGTTTAATGTGTAGCCAGTATCTTTAAATCTTTAAACTGCCTTACCCACTGTATAATTGCATGAGCGGACGGCACATTTTCATGTCGTGGAACATTGAAATTCTTACGAAACAATCCTTGTACCGAAGTCTCACACTCACCATTTTCATAAAACAATCTTACGCAAAACGCACGCTGAACGCCTAAACACTTCTCCATGTTTCTGTTTAAACGTCAACTGTCAAATAATAACCAAATCATGGAAACATTGACTTTTGGCAAACAAAAATTTGGCCGAAAAATCTCTTGATCTTTCTGCATGCAACTTTTTTCGCAGATTTCTGAAGAGCGTAGTATAGAGTAACACCACAAACCTTACCGGAATTAGCATCTAACATCAAACAAAAAATTGAGCGAATTGAACCTGTCCTGCTCCGTCGAATAACCGAAAATTTTCAATCTAAGTTAGAAGAGTATTTACAAAGACATAGTTCCCATTTGATCCGAACATACTTTCCTCTACTCAAACCTGTAAAAAAAGTTCTGAAAATAAACATTTTCTGAAGAAGTTGGGTATTTCAAAATTTCCCACTTCACTGACGGGCCCTGTATTTAAATACTACTAGAATCATGGCCAGACGTTTCAATTGGTTACGTAATCATCCCTAGTAAAAATATTTAAAAAAAAAGTATTAGAACATACTTAGAAAAAAGAGGAAAAATGTTTTCCTAGCGTAATCATTTACTGTTATTGTTGAACATAATTAATTGATACAGCTGTAAATGAATAAACTAATTTTTTAATTGCAATAACAAATAAATATTTTGAAAATAATTAGTAAAAAACAAACAAAACAATTCATAAGAAAAAAGGGGAATATTTCGTCTTACGGAAAACCCCTAAAATTCTTTGACAAGATTGTGAAATTTAATTGATCTGATGAACTGGCGCAACGAGAACAAATATCAAACGCGGGATTAGATCTGCTGTGCTATTAACGTACAATGAGCAAGACCAAAATAGAGATCAACTGTGTTGGCATTTGAATAGTAAATAATTTGTGATTGGATTACGATTCACAGGGCTAAGTAATAAATCAGCTATATCTACATACTTACAAAACTGGGTGGTAAGCAATAAACAGTGCAATACACACAAACGTGCTTTTTATGTATGTTTTAAAATGTGTTGTAGGAGGCTGCTTAGCAATTTGTACAAGATTCCTTACAACGGGGCAAGCCTCCTAAGAAATAAGACCCCTTGTTTTACAAACTCAAAGGGAAAAAGAAATAAAACATTGTTTCTGAAGATATGGGTTAACCAGTTCTGGAGATGTGCTTCCTGAGTCCACTGATCTACCGCAACAGCAACAAAAGCTTAAAGTAAGTAGGCAACCATACTAGCAATGACAGATAGTCAGTTAATCAAATTAGTGAGAGGCAAGAAAACAAAGTATGTAACTAGACAATAATAGAACACCAGTCTCACAATTCAGAAACGATAGTTTTGTGAGTATAAGCAAACTTGCGTCCAAAATTATATGTGCTGACGTTATTAATTCATTAAAAAATTTTTATGACGGCTTCATATTCTAAGTTATGTTGGCAGCACTAAACATCAACGAGTCAAACTGCTTTAAAATGTATGGCAACTATCAGTAAATTTTCATGAATGAAAAATGAGTGGTGTCAAGCTAAAAATTTTGCCGGTCTGTGCCTGAAACGGAGGCTTTCTGGATGATTTTAGGGATTGTAAAATTAACATTGCCGGACAGAAGCCCAAAGAGATTATGATGGAGAACTGCAACATCCTCGCTTAGTAACTGAAACATAAATTTGGTGAATTTTAATAAAATTTCTTTCTTTCGTTTATTTTTTGAAGTGTGAATACATTTAATTATTTCGATTTAAATTAAATTGAGCTTTGTACAAAATAGACCGCCTGTTTGTGATCTAATTATTAGTTCATAACTTTGAATTTCACAAAATAATAAAATTCGCATTATTCCTGTGTATTTCGGTGTAAAGTATTTTTGGAGCCAAATGTTTTTAATTTAGATGAATAATTTATTTATTAGCTATTATTAATATTATAAATAAGTTTATCACTAGTCAGAAGTGCCCGAATGGTCACTCTGACGAGAAAATAACATCAACTGGATGTTATTGGGTTGTTAAGAACTTCTTCCCGCTTTGATCATTCATCCAATTCTTCGCCTTTTCCTCTTTCAACTTCTTGAAAATCGACGTTACCATTCTCGATGTATTTGCTTTTTAGCCGTAACTTTAAATCCAGCTCCGTTCATTATTTTGGATTTCACAAAACAGTTAAACAAATAATACGATTTAGCTTGTATACTTTTGACCAATATAGGTCTTTCAGCGCAACTACAATCGAACAATTGACAGGGAAGGGTCTTGAATAAGGTGTTGTCTTCTGTACTACCGTAGAATACAAAATAATAACACTTGATATAGATATAAACCTCATTTATAAACATAACTACTGAAAGTCTGCTTTAACTTTGTAAGATGTGTTAAAAAGGTTACAAATACATACACTCACTGGTTTCGATTATGATTTTTTTCATAATCGTTCAATTGATTCTTAAACGTAAAGTGGTTAACAAAGTCGTCTTATAATTCATAATTTGCATTAATTAAAATTTTGAAAAGGTACGGCTGTAAGTGTTAATTCAACAGAAATAAACGTTAAGTAACTATTGTTAAAGCTTTAATCATCCCAGAAACGAAATAAGTAAACGTTAGCAAAACGTAACGGTATCTCTGCCATATGTAAAAAGCCTTTAATTATATCTGTAACCGAGAATTAAACTATAAACTATAAATTTTGTATTAGTAAGTAATCTAGCACTAAACCAATTTAACAATATCACAATAGTTAACAATAATATAGTAATATTTCAAGTATGGTACCATATAAACTTAATGAATGCATAAGTTAATTAAATTTTGTTAACTACGGTTCCATCCAAACAATCCCAAAAGTCATTAAACATTTTTAGTAGGCCTTAACTTTATTAAACTGTATTTAGAAGGAAATAGGTTAATTCATATTTTGACTATACGGTAATCACTCGTTAGATGTTATATTTATAATCTTTGTTACGAAAGCTCCTTATCTAAACTCTGCTTTGGCAGAAGTGTATTTGTCTAAGTATTACTTTCGAACGACTTCCAAAATTTAGAATGGAGGGAAAAGTTTGCACCACCCTACATATAGGTATGAAATGTTTAAAGGTAACTCCAATGATAACTCGCCGGAAAATTTAACTCATATTTACACCGCTTGAAAATTTGATACGCTCACCTATTTTTTAATTGTAGGGAATATTATTACGTTCTGGCTAATTAAAAACTGTTTTTCGCAATTTAATTCTGATTACTTATTAGGCAGACAATTTTACTTTAAAAAGTAGGTCACAAATAATTGTGCTTCTAACACATAACTATGTTATTATTATTAATCCCGTATTTACAAAATTATACATCTTTGGAGTAAGTTTACATTACTTTGGTTAGACTAGAAACTTAATAAGAATTAAATTTGCTATCCAGAACTGCATGCTAACTCGATTAAAACTAAAACAAAATTTTAGGCAAAAAAATAAATTACAATATGAAGGAAAGCTTATATCAAAATTCTATTAATGATCATATTTTAAATATTTATCCTACGTTCATATTGAGTTCCATAAAATTAATCTAATACGTTTAAAATGTAATTTTAACAAAAAATCTCGATTATAATGACACGGTGGACTTCTTGCCGTATATTAAAAATTCATTATCTATAGATCATTCTTCATTTTTTAAAGTTAGATTCACACATTTATGAAAATACGACGTTATTGTAGATTTAAGTACATGAAATGGTTTGCTTCTACAACTGAAACTCATTAAAAAATTGAACTTGTACAGGGCCTAAGCGACCACGGTAACCGAAAGTACTCACTTTCTGATCCACTATTGCAACAACCGCGGTATCAGGTCTAATATTAATGTTATTCACAAACATCTTGAACAATTACAGCCTGACATTTTGTTTCTATCCGGAATACGTCTGAAAGCTCCGATTCACCCGACTTGCAATTTTCCCAATACAATTTTCACTCTTAACTTTCCATACAAGGACAATATCGCTTGTAAATGGAGAATAAAAAATTCGACGTGATTTGCGTTAAACGTTCTGGTCCTAAATTCTTGAAATTCAGTCTCCTAATGACAGTAACTTTCAAGACCTCTTCCAATACCTTACTTCGAAAGTTGACTACCTTCTGCCTCAGTTTCCTTCTTGCTATACCTCAATTCGGGGATATTTCAATATTCATAACTCCAATTGGCTTCAATTTTCATCTACTGATAATTCTGTTAGTCAGAGTACAGAAACATTTGCTGATTCATGTGATCTCACACAAATGATTTCTGAATTCACAAGAATCCCTGATAACCCTAACCATACGCAACATCTTCTAGATATCTTTCTTACATCAAACCTACTTGTTCATAAAACTTCAGTTCTTTCCCTTCTGGACATACCTGATCATTACCTAATAGAAGTACTGTCCCTAATTCCTCTGTTGTTTGAAACATTTATAGAACCGTGTGGTGTTTTAAGTCAGCTAAATGTAGTGATTAACGGTACTTCTTTGCAATCTTTCAGTTCGTAAACATTGTATTCAGCGGTTCTCTTCTTCGGACATTGCTCTTTCAGTATTTGAAGCTCATCCTCATGGGCTTGTAGTTATACATTTCCAAAATACAAAATCGTACAGGTTATTCCCGTTCCCAACCCTAATTCCATAAGGCTTGTACTGATGTAATTTCTTTGGAAAATAAATTTTATACTAAATGGAAATCCAATAAAACGGTCGAGAGTCATGCAGACTACCTTGGCGCTAGAAATACCTGCAAGAGTTTTGTTACTAAAGCTGAAAAGTTGTTTGAACAACGAAAATGTAATGAACTAACTACTTTTGTTTTGAGCAGTTGTAAATTTTGGTATTTAGCTAAAGCCACCCGTAAAAACTTTTTCAACAAATTAACATTAAGGTGGAAGTGCCACAGGGATCAGATATAGCACCTGCACTTTTTCTGCTGTACATAAATGATCTTATTTCGTTAATGACTAAGCCATTGCTTTACTGACGGCAACACTCTTCATTATAGTTCATCTTAGTCTACTCATAATGATAATCCACCTTCTACCTCAAATCAAGACATTAAAGCTTAAACAGCAATTTCAATCAACAAATACATTCAACGTATTCTCGAATGGAGAAGTAATAATCTAGTCAAATTTAATGCTAATAAACCTCAATATTACCTTGTGTCCACCAAAAAAGATCGATCATTTCCTGTTGTAAGTATGAATGGTTCAGGTACGATTACTATGTTAGGAATGAGTGCATCTTTAAATCTATCATAGGTTGACCAGCTTCTTTCAGTTACCGAAGTAGCTGTTTGTACAGTACGGTTTTCGTACAGATCTATGCGGTACTTTGCCACCCGGCAACTCTTTCTGCTGTGTAAGACCCAAATTCGTCCTCATCTAGAATATTATTCTCACCTCGGGTTGATGCTCCCCAATATGCTCTCGATGTCGTTGATCGTATTCATAGAAGAGCGATTAGGGAGCTTAAGAATAGAAGAATCGTTTCAATTCTTTCTTTATATTATCGGTATTGCAATGGCTTTTGCGTTGCTGAATTACATTCTTTGATACCATCTCGGGACACCCTTATTAGGATTACTCCGTTCGCTCATTCACATCATCAATATGCAGTAGAAATTTCCACTTATCGTACCAAACTGGTGCTAAACACATTCTTCCATACGGCTTCCAAACTGTGGCATGATCTCCTAGTAGCCATTCATAGACATCTTCTACATCTTCCTAAGTGTTCCTGAGTGCTTTAGGGCAGTAGGCCAAACTTATCCTGTTCAGTTCCACAATTATTTAAAAAAAAGTACAAATGTCCAAAACAGAAATACAAAACATAATTGCACTGTTATCGTGTACAAGAAAGCACATAAATAATTACAAATTTAACTCCAAATACCTAAAGTTCGAGTGCAAACGCTTATAAAAGCAACTCACATAAGTTGTCGCAACCTAATTCAATGGTTCCGATCACAAACGGCATTCAAAGATGGAAGAATTACATAAAATAAAAACTAACAGTAGGTTTGCCTCTGAAACTACGCACTTTAAATTTTCAAAAATACTTGTAAACGATAAATTTTCCCTTGTAATTAATATAATAAAATATATCCATCCATGATAGACATAAACAAACTTAAGAGTATCATGCCTTTTAAAATAATTATAGACGAAGATGCGTTAAAGAAAGAAAGAAAATTGAAAGAACAGTTCGTCCTAACCAGGAACATAAAAAAATTAATTCACTTCTTTTTAAACTAAACGGCACCAACTTAAAAATTTTCACGTCGTTTTCAAGAATGAATTTTACGTATAATTAATCAATGAACACTGTCGTAAACTGCTTAGGTTGTCAGTAAAAGAAAGAAGGCGATTCTTCCTTATTGGTAAGCCAGACCCGGCTCGCGTTATTCTTTGCGCGCAAGCAAGGTAACGTTGAATTTTGAATTTTCCAGATTTAATATTTAATATTCTCTCAATAATTAATTTATTTTATTTTAATCACAAACTATTTACTTTCAGTTCAGTTTGACGTTTACGGCTTTATACGTCCATAGTATTGATTGAGTAAATTAAAAGACCTTTACATTTTAAAAGTATATAAACCACTTTTCATTTCCGAAATTTGTTTTATTGTTCCCGTAGTAATTACACAACCATATTCTCAAACACTTACTTCAGAATTAATAATTAATTAACCTCGACAACTAGGTATTAGCAACAAGCCGGCCTACCCATTTTCTCAGTTAGCTTTCATTTACAAAGATTTAATTCCCGTTACCGTCTACCCTTTATGAAGCTTTTTCAGGGGGTTTTCCTCGTAGACATGTAGCGGCATGATCACTAGGCTTACGCACATTATGCGTGGCTATTTAGGCAAACGGTGGGGTAGTAACTCCTCCTTTAAAACCGTAACTCAGATTCTTCCGATCCTACCCTGACTGCTCCTTTAGTTACACGTCACATACATACCTACTTAATGTACGCATATTGGACCTCCGTCACTGCGCCTGAAGGATTCCTTTCAACATGTTGCGGAGGGAATAAAGCATGTTGGCTTTTCCTTTTTGATTTACCGCCATACACCTTCTGATGGTCGACTGCGCATAATCCGCCATTTCGTCGAAAGCGCCCATTTAGCCGAACTTTACTGGAAAGAAAAACTGAGATGTGTACGTTATGTAGATATATTGCATTGACTTATGTCAAATTAAATTCCTGGTATTGTGTAGTTATCTTCCGTCTGTTAGCAGATGGCATACGTATTTGTAGTGCAACAATGAATTAATGTGGCTTATTATGATAAGTTTGTTGTTTATGTTTGTAATTTGTTATTTTGGCTAATTATGTGTCATCTAATGGTTGTTATCGGTTTATAGTTGTTCAAAAGAATTATGTGATAGAATCTGAATAAGAGAAATGTCTTCTAAATTGTTAAGGCGATGTTGAGCTTGTCACTATGAACTCTGAATCTGATAGTGATAGTAAACATGGAAATGATAATTATGGTCTCAGAATTAATGACCTTTTAATCTTCTGATGAAGAGAACAATGATCACTAATGCAAGATCAAGTGGTTTTAGATGTTGTTGATGGTAGAGAGATCACGTTTTAACTTTGATAAAACTTGAGTAAGTACAAATATTCTCATAAACAAAATCCATTAGATGTTTTATTTTTTGGCGCCGCCAGTTTGGTTCCGCAAAATGTTTCGGCGCCAGGATCTATCTACCTCATATTTTCAATCACCTGAAATGGCAAATTCAATCAACAAAGACATTCAACGTATTCTCGAATGGGGAAGCAATAATCTAGTTAAATTTAATGCTAACAAAACTCAGTGTTGCCTTATGTCCGCCAAAAAAGATCATCATTTCCTGTTGTAAGTATGAATGGCTCAGTTCTTAAGTTTTCAGACTCTATTACTCTGTTGGGTATGACTGTATCTTCAAATCTCTCATGGGTTGACCATCTTCTGTCAGCTACCAAAACAGCTGCTCGTAAAATAGGCTTTTTGTACAGATCTAAGCAGTACTTTACCTCTCGACAACTCCTTCTGCTGTATAAGGCCCAAATTCGGCCTCATCTGGAATATAATTCTCACCTTTGGGTTAGTGCTCCCCAATACGCTCTCGATATCGTTGATCGTATTCAAAAGAGAGCGATTAGGCTTATAAATGACCCGTCCTTAACTTCTCACATACAGTCCCTTGAGCACAGAAGGGTGGTTTCAGTTCTTTCTTTGTATTATCGTTATTACAACTGCTATTGTGCTGGTGAATTACATTGTTTGATACCATCTCCGGCTATCTTTGCGAGAAACACTCGGTTCGCTCATTCACATCATCAGTATGCAGTACAAATCTCCACTTGTCGTACCAAACGGGCGCAATCCACATTTTTCTACACGGCTTCTAAACTCTGGAATGATCTCCCTAGTTCCTGTTTGTTCATAGGCATCTATTGGCAATTCATTATCCATCTATCCATTCTCCTAAGTGTTCCTGAGTGCTTTAGCACGATAGGCCTTATTTAACCTGTTCAGGTCCACAATCATAAAAAAAACCTTCGATTTTCTTAAATCTATTTTCTACATCTAAGGCTAAGATCCTTATACAAATTATTGAAACTGTCCTATCAGCTAAAATCCTTTGAGTGGGACGTAGGCCCTAATATCTGAGATTATTTAACAGATGTTTAAGGCCCAACATCTATGGCCCTGTGGATAGATTCTAACACAAACGTCAGATTTTTGAAATTACCCAGAATCTAAGTCCCTAAGGATCATTCTTGATACAATAAGTATAGCCCCAATACCTAAGGTTCTTTTGATAAATTTGTGCCCTAACTTTTAAGGCCTTCCTTGAGGAGTGATTCTTCAACACCTAAGATCCTTTTGACAGGATATTGTCCCAACATCTTGAAATAAGCGACATATTCATGAAATCGTTCTAGCATCTATAGTCTTTTTGACAAATTCTTGTTCCAACAGCTAAAAATATAGTCTTTTTGTAGCGAAGGTACTTTAAAATGTCCTAACATCCAAAGTCCTTTTGCAAGATATTCGCCCCAATAAGGGAGATGCTTTTGGAAACGTTCTAACATCTATTGTCTTTGTGACAGATATTTCCCTTAAGCCTTAGACGTTACAGCAAAAATAACAATACAAACATAAATAACAAATTACTCATAGTAAGCCTCCACTTAATTACTTGTTGCTCTACAAATACGTACGCGATTTGTCAACAGACGGAACATAACTACACAGTACCTACCAAGAATTTAATTTGACATAAGTAACTAAAATACGCCGCGTTTGGAGGATTCAGCGTTTTGTAAATTCGGCGCTTTGGCCATTCAGAGCTTTGGTCATTGTCGGCATGACGGCCCAACATTAAAATTCGGCGGAATTATCTAGGGACAATATTGAAATTCGGCGAAATGGTCTTCGGTGCATATTCTGCGTAATAGTAGGTACAATATTGAAATTCAAAGGAATAGGCGCAGTCTACAAAATGATCGTCGGTGTTTTGATTACGTTCAGCGCTTTAGACCATTAAAATATAGATTCGGCGTTTTAGGAATTCGGCGGAATGTTCTAGACCCGTTGAAATCCATTTAGCTGACTCTACGTGGACAACAGCCAGCTTAATTCTCCAGTACGGTTACATAAGACATCTCATCCTTAATATAACTGTAGAATCTCCCCTTAGGGTGATTCCGGATATTGATATAATTGTTAGAACTCGTGTTACTTTATTACACATAGAAACATTTGTCACTTTGATCATATTTCCGTACTATACAACAAGGTTATTGATTTGCTGGCAACCCTAAATGCAGCCAGGCACGTGAGGTAAAGGACTCTGATTCAAAGCAGCCAAATAAACAAAGAATTGTACCTGATCTAGTACAGCCCAAAAAAGGCTTAAATAATTTCTTTATTTTCTCTGGTAATTAAATTTCTTAATTTTTCAAATGGATAACGCTTTTTTTGTTGCTTTTACTCGATAAGAGAAAAATTTTAATTTGTTCTATCGAATATATACAGGCAATAAATAGTATTGTATAAAAGTATAGCGGTCTGTTTTTTGTTGAATTTACTTAAAAATTATGCATTAAGCGAGTAATGACAAAATTTACTTAAACATGTTATACTTGTAACATGCTCTATTACCAATGAGTACATACCATCTTATGTATACCAGTACGAGTTCCGCGTGGTGAGATGGACTGGCTAGTATTTTTTGATCGTGAATAGAACCACATTTCTTTATTTCCAATAGGTACCTGTATAAATTGATATATAACAAAATAAACCTACGTGTGAAAGATACCGTCTTCTCTTTGGCACGAGAGGCAGTGGTTCGAACCCAGCTGAGTTAGACGTTTTCTGTAAGCGGAGAAAAACTGCAAAAAGTCTTCTTTTAGTAGATCCGAGTCGATGTAAAATTTCTGTATGTCAACAATTCCTTCTTTAAGTCAAAATTCTAGTAACGGTGGTGCTAATATCCAAACTAGTTGAGATCGCTTAGATCTTCGCCCAAAACACAATGAAACACTTACGATACCGTTCGGTACAATACAGTACGCTACGATACGGTAAAGTACGGTCAGTATAGTACAATTTAGTTACATACAGTACAGTAATGTGCAGTAAAGGACAGTAAAATGCAGTCCATTACAGTAAGGTGTAATTCAGTACATTACAATGCGCTATTGCGTAGCTCAGTACAGGCTGTAAAGCGCAGTACAGCATAATTCAGTACAGTATGAGGGCTGAAGAAGAAAAGGACTCCTGAACAGTCTATGAATAAGATATGTATATATATATATATATATATATATATATATATATAGCTATAAATAAGTGATTACTAACCATAAGCATGGCCATATTAAAAAAAAAGTACAGTACAGCAGAGTGTAGTACAGTACAGTACAGTGCAGTACAGTGCAATACAGTGCAGTACAGTGCAGTACAGTGCAGTACAGTGCAGTACAGTGCAGTACAGTGCAGCACAGTGCAGCACCGTGCAGTACAGTGCAGTCCAGTGCAGCACAGTGCAGTACAGTGCAGTACAGTGCAGTACAGTTCAGTACAGTGCAGTAAAGTGCAGTACAGTGCAGTACAGTGTAATACAGTGCAGTACAGTGCAGTACAGTGCAGTACAGTGCAGTACAGTGCAGTACAGTGCAGTACAGTGCAGTACAGTGCAGTACAGTGCAGTACAGTGCAGTACAGTGCAGTACAGTGCAGTACAGTGCAGTACAGTGCAGTACAGTGCAGAACAGTGCAGTACAGTGCATTAAAGTGCAGTACAGTGCAGTACAGTGCAGTACAGTGCAGTACAGAGCAGTACAGTGCAGTGCAGTACAGTGCAGTACAATTCAGTGCAGTACAGTGCAGTGCCAGATGTCATTTTCCAATATGAGTTAATCATGAATACAGTTAATCCCTAATTTTTGCACTAATGCAAGTTTTGCGCTCCTATAGGGAATGGGAATTTTGCGTAATTTAATCAAAATCTCGCGCCCCTACCAGAAATAAGTTATTTCAAAGGTACATTGACACGGCTAATGATGAAAGTACGTTTTATGTATAAATGCATATATTCTTGTGAGATTAGACTGTAAATTTTGACGAGTTGTTTCAAAAATCATATAGATATAGAACTTCCCAAAACTGCTAACTACCCTATAAATTATTTTATTGTTAATTTAAATAAATTATATGTATATATATATAATATGTGTATATATATATATATATATATATATATATATATATATATATATATATATATATAAGCTATAAATATGTAATTACTAACCATAAGCATGAGCATACTAAAAAAAAGTACAGTACAGTACAGCAGAGTATAGTACAGTGCAGTACAGTGCAGTAAAATGCAGTACAGTGCAGTACAGTGCGGTACAGTGCAATAAAGTGCAGTACAGTGTAGTACAGTGCAGTACAGTGCAGTACAGTGCAGTGCAGTACAGTGCAGTATAGTGCAGTAAAGTGCAGTGCAGTGCAGTACAGTGCGGTACAGTGCAGTACAGTGCAATACAGTGCAGTACAGTGCAGTGCAGTGCAGTACAGTGCAGTACAGTGCAGTACAGTCCAGTACAGTGCAGTACAGTGCAGTACAGTGCAGTACAGTGCAGTACAGTGCAGTACAGTGCAGTACAGTGCAGTACAGTGCAGTACAGTGCAGTACAGTGCAGTACAGTGCAGTACAGTGCAGTACAGTGCAGTACAGTGCAGTACAGTGCAGTACAGTGCAGTACAGTGCAGTACAGTGCAGTACAGTGCAGTACAGTGCAGTACAGTGCATTGCAGTGCAGTACAATTCAGTGCATTACAGTGCAGTACCAGATGTTATTTTCCAATATGAGTTAATCATGGATACAGTTAATCCCTAATTTTTGCACTAATGCAAGTTTTGCGCTCCTATAGGGAATGGGCGTTTTGCGTAATTTAATCTAAATCTCGCGCCCCTACCAGAAATAAGTTATTTCAAAAAGTACATTGACACGGCTAATAATGAAAGTACGTTTTATGTATAAATTCATATATTCTTGTGCGAGTAGACTGTAAATTTTGAAGAGTTGTTTCAAAAAACCATATAGATATAGAACTTCCCAAAACCCTATAAAAACAAGTTGCTTTAAATATTACACCGACGCGGATAAGTTATTCGTCAATGTGCGCAGTCAAAAAGGGTATTTATGTACCTATACGAAACAAATTCTTACAAAAATCTCTACTAATTTCACAATATTATAGTAAGCACCAATTATGCAATTTTGCTCCATTGACATTAAGTTGCTAAATAACGAATAATAAATTCGTTCATAAAAAAATATTTTGTAATAACTACGTAAGCGCAGCTAACTTTACAGAGATGCAATTTCCGTATAAACTTTTGAGATTTTGAAATTTTGCGTCTGTACAAAAATGATTTATTTCAAAAAATACATCCATGAGACGAACTCGCAGCCGTCAACGTGTGCATAAATTAATCTTCTCTTGAACAGTAATTAAGCGGAAATTATGCGCCATTTTGCACAGTTAAAATTAAATTTTGTGATCTATAAATTATTTAAGTAATTAATTGAAGTAATACTTTATTATTCAATTAGGCCTGAATTATGAGTCATTTTGTGCTGTTGGGATTAAATTTTGTTCTCGAACATAAAATTAGTATGAAATATCCTGTAGATACGGCTAAACTTACGTAACACCGAACTTATAAATAAATAATTTAATAATAATTAAAATACTGGATGCCACTGAAATTAAATATGATACCTATAGAAAACAAGTCATAGTTTTGTTATAAAGTGATTAAGCGTGACTTCCGCGTTGTTTTGCGTAGTCCAAATTAAATTTTATTCTTTATAGGAAACAAATTATTGCAAAAATTGGACTATTGGATCTATGAACTCATACATAAATTAATCTTATCTTGTTCAATGGATGGACACTAATTATCCTCCATTTTTAGTAGTTAAAGTAAAATGTGCTTCCTATAAGATACGGACAGCCAATATTCCATTACGCGGCTAACTTTACCGTGCCGCTAGCATAGGAATAAATTATTTTTTTGTTATGCAGTAATTAGATGCTAATTATGCCTTCTTTTGAACAGTTAAAGTTAAATATTGTGTGCTTAGAGAAAACATTTCGCCGATATGACTAACTTATTAGTCGTGAAAATAATTTATACACGCGATAATTAACTGCCAAGTGTTTTGCAACATACAAACTAAAACTTATTATATATAGCAAACAAGTTATTACCCTACAAAGAATACGTTAATGCAAAAATTCCGCTAACATCTATTTTCACAGCTATAAACTTATGTATGAACTAGTTTTTTCTTGCTCAATGATTTGGCGCTAATTATGCTCCATTTTGCACAGTTAAACTTAAATGTGCCTCATACCAGAAAAGTTACAGAAAATA
>JARFJB010000237.1:1140000-1182500 GCA_036346205.1 Vesta saturnalis
AGGTTTGAAAGGTTGTGTGTAGTTTTATACCAGACATTTCTTTATAGTTACCATATAAGTTTAGCGTTATACTTCAGATGGGCCCATGCCCGTCAAAGTCATACCAAGGAAATAGAGGCGAAATACAGAGTCATACTGTGAAATAGCGGTATACCAGAAATAAACTTTTGGAGTGAGTTATTTGCAGGTGTATTTAATAAAAAGTGAGTTGATAGACTAAACACCAATACACAACAAAGTTGTATAAAACAAGGGGCGAAAGAGTGGTTAGTTGATTATTCATTTAAACGTCTGTAAATTTTAGCGTTTGTGGCACTCTGAGAAGAAAAGAAAATGGGTGCAAAACAAACCCAAAATTGAGCGCCTTTTTAAATATTTTAGGATGGGTATGACAGTCATGTTATTTTGCATTATAGCGGATCATTATATTTTTTAAAAGTAATGGTGCTGTGTTGCGTACTTAAGACACGTATTTGATGATCAAGTCTCATATTGAATTAATAATAATTTGTTGAGAAAATGCTTCAATCACATTTTCGTGCGCACATTAAGTATGTATTTGGTTTTAGGTTTCATCGAGAACCATGCAACACATCATAACGGCAACACAAATTGCAGTAGACGCGGGAGTTTTAGAGGTTCACCATTCGGAAAGATCTACAACGAATAATTTGGCAATTTAATTCGAAAATTGGACAAATTGTATCATCACGATAAAACAGATTTCGATTTTGATGGGTGTCGAACGACATTATTTAGATTTTTCAACGTGAAAGTAAGAGGTGTACCATTTTACGCGCGGGGTATAATTTAGAGTTTTTGGAAAACTGCGACTGTCTACTCGATTGGCGGAATGAGGATCGGGATTATCATAAAACTATAAATGGGGACCGATTTCAAAATTGGGTGATTAAACAGTTGATTTTTGAGCTATCTAAACTACTCGGAAACTGTGTGGTTATGGATAACGCACCGTTGCAGTTAGACAAGGGTGACTTGTTTTACCAGGAAGAAAAATCAACTGCAGGAGTGGTTCGTTAAGCACGAGGTCAAAATTGGAGCCAAAATTACAAAAAAAATCACTGTGGAATAAAATACAACACTTTAGGTCCAAAGAGAAAAATTATGTAGTTGATAATATTTGATTAACGTAGGTACAAAGTTTTACAATTGCCACCTTACCATTGTCACTATGTTGAAATGGTATAGGCTTTTTGTAAAAATTATTATAATAATCAAATAGGTTCTGAACCTCCATCGAAAGATAGGGTTCAGAAATTATGGCTGGAGATTTTATCCAAATGTTCTCCTATAATGCGGCAACACTTTGTTTGCAGGCGGAAAAACTTATTTCAAATGATTTGGAGAAGCAGGTGGGAAGTTTTTGGATTGAAAATATTCCACCTGTTATTATAGCACTAGGATCCGATCCAGATTCAAATAGAGATATTAATTCAGATACTTTTGGTGATATAGTGCAGTTGGAATAAGACCCCACTGTTTTGCATAAACATTTTGCTAAAAATATGTTTACATATTTGGTTTTCGTCCGTGAATACAGAAGCAGTAATTTCGTGGTCAATTCCATTTAACTGCGCCCTAAATGGATACATTTTTGGTTACTAACTTTCACGTGCATGCAACACTCAAGAAAAGAATGACGCAGCAAATTTGATCACGAAATCAAACCTTCACATCGGATTGGTCATCAAAAAGCACTGCAAACTTTCTGGATAGGCTAAATTAAACGGATACATATCGATGTTCTGGTTACCTACTGACGTTGTGACCGAAGAGCTAAGTTTGCATATAAACATACCTCTACATCATGTTTAATAACCAAAAAAGAAACAGAAAAATGCGGTTGGTAAATTTTAGCACAAAAGAAAGTCTTCATATTGGATTACTTTCCGCGCTCTGGATTCTTGCATATTTCGCCATATTTTTGGAAGAGTGAGAAAATTCTTATTAGTTTTTACTTAGATTTGGTTAAAAACAACATCTCATTGTTTCGGTTACGAAACGATATTGTCATTTATGACCGATGCACAGGATGTACAACTTCAGTTTTATGTAGGTAACACACGTTTAATGTCTGAAAACTAAACTATTATTTATAAAGGTCACTCAAGATTTAACGTGTAAACAAAGTCCAAATAGCGTGAAAAACTGTGTTGCAACGCTGCGTTAGTTTCACTTTTTGCTCTTTTGACAATGTTACCACACTCTCCATAGATTTTCATGGCTTGCTCCAATGCAAAATAAGATGGAGCTGAGTATAGTATAAATCGGTTATGTGTTTACCAACAAAAATATATATACTGTCTGCCAAATCTGGCTTACTTGTAATGCTATCTCGGAAACCGTTTTAGCCACAGGGTTGGTTAGACTAGGAAAGTTTTAGAGAACTATATTACAAGTTTAAATCTGGCTTAAGATATGGTTTAACTTTTGTGGTGTTTAAGACAATGGGGAAAAAATCATGGTGTATTTTGCCGGCAGCTCGTATGGTTTTGTAATTATATTATTAGGTCACCTTTATAAGAGGAACTTAAACAAAAATAATTTTCTCGCTTCATTTGTTTCCGAGATATATACATAAACTATATTTTCTTACCGAACCTATAGTGGCTTTTTGCATTTTTGAGAAAAGCTTTCTAAGAGCTTTTCAGTGATGTATTACAAGTCTAGGTTAATAGTTTCCTTAAGCTTCGAAATTCTTAATAATTGTTTTTTATAGTAGACTCTGATTACGCGTGGTCACTATTATGAAACAAAGCCTTGTATCATTATTCCATATCGTTGAATTATCGCCAAAGTGCGTAATGTACTTGTTTCTACAAAGTAACGATTTAGGCTTTTTCAATTACTTAGTATGGCTGCTAATTTTTCTAATGAAGAAAATTTAGATATAAATGAACTCTATTTTACAGCTAACAGGAATATACAGAATCTGAAACACAGGCACATGAAAAACAATTTTCGGAGCGATACCAACTTAACCAGAGACATTCTAGATTTTTAGTTACGAACTTGTTAGCTTATAGATTTTTTGAAACCAAAATACAAAACGTACAAAAAATATTGAAGTGAGAAATTCCACTATCGTGAAACATGTCAGCGACGGCACAAGTACTTTGGCAAGAAAAATCGAAGAAAATAGTGCAATTGCCAAATCAACTATGCATCGAGTTCTAAAACAATGTCGTTTTCATCCTTACAAACCTCGTATTGTACAGGATCTTCACGGTAATGATTTTAATAGAAGAAATAGATTTAGTAGTAGGAGGGGGGGGGGCATTTGTCGCCGCCATTTTGTTTTTTGTGACGTCATTTGACCTTAGGAATTCCCAAGGCCGCCCACGTAGCTGACCTAGGTTTTGCCTTGACGGCCACGTGGCTGGCGTGATTTGACCTTGACTTTGCCTTGGGGCCTGCCCTTGAAGTTGGCCTTGGGCTATCCAAAGTCAGAACCAAAATCTGTACAGCGGGAAATTTGAATTTGAATAAGGGGGCCCTAATTCCAATTTGTAAAACAGATATAGGAACTTGTATTAGGGTCCGCTCCCTCCTGTCGTGGTCTCCTTGGCTATAAATAGTATTCTAATAAGGAGTCCTAATGCTAACGTGTAAGGCAGGTATAGGAACTTGTTTTAAAGTCTGAGCACACTTGTAGTAGCCCCATTGGTTTGAAATATCGTTCTAATAATAAGGGGGTTTAATACTAACCTGTAAGACAGGTATAGGAACTTGTGTTACGGTCTGCGCCCTCTTGTCGTGGCCCTCTTGACGCTAAATTTGAATTTGCTTGTGTCGTCATCTACTGGTGTATGGGCTAATGAACGTTTTCTGTAATAGAGGTGGCTAGCGGTATATTTCTAGGACTAATTAGAGTTTGTTTGTAGAGCCATCTAGTGGGTAAAGACTAATGAATGTTTTCGGTAATAGAAGATGATTGTGCTCCTCTCTCGTCCCTCTCTCCTCTCTCTCGTATCCCTCGTTTCTTTCTCAAAGAGGCAAATCAATTAATCAAATCAATTAAGCAAATCAATCTCATACAAATCACTCTCGATCACATCAAACAATCAGATCAATCTCAATCAATCAATCAAATCAATCGAATCATAACTTCCAGTTTGCGAAAACAAGCTTACAGTTCAAAAATACTGATTTGGTTTAAATATACAGCTTGCTAAAACCAACCACATTTCAAAAATTCCTAATGATTTAACTTACATCATGCAAAACCAGATCTCAATTCAAAAACATAACAGCCTGGTTTTTATCGTTTCTCTCGCCCCACGTTTTAGGTTAGGTCAATTTCAAAATTTTACCTAATGAGGTATCTTTTCGCATCTGAAAAATTACCGAAAATATGTCAGAGCTCCAGCCCGCATCATCTTGCTAATACAACGATAACCGTTCGTATATAATTATACTCATCATTATATTTACTTAGATTTCCCATATCGCAAAGATCCGACTGCCTGCAATATCTCAAAAATGTTACTCGCAATGTACCTGTTTCGAGTAAATTGTCTCACTACAGGTTTATGCATAGTATACGATTTTTGTTTCTGTAACCACGCTCTAATATCTTCCCTAGGTGCATGTTTATCAATCTAAGCTCGTTTTTGACAGAGGTATTTCTGCTAAGGCAGAACTTGTATGTAAAACTGTCTTATGTGATAGTAAGACAACCCCTTATCGGTAAAACCTTGAAAAAGTAGTATTCTAATAAGCGGTCAGCATACTTAACTTGATTATAACATCTAAGGCCCCTTTTGATAGACGTATTTCTGATAACATAAACAGAGAGACATTGTATATAAAATAATATAGGGGAAGAGGACACAGACATTTCGTTTCATACTTCAATGACCTTTACACCTTATCACTCTCACGCTTATTGTATTTACCTACCTGCCCTTTTGCATTAACTATAGCCTCGTTAGTGCGATTCTTACCTATATGAAACAAATTACCTAGAATTCCACAAAGTAATGGTCCTAACAGGAGTGACAGAAATGCACCACCCTTCTGTACAAGAAACTGTATCTTCCTATTTATAGATACACCTCTCTGTGCCAACCATCTTAAAGTGTGCTTATGTTGAGAGTCGCAGCTTCTGATCACTTGACAGGATTACACGTCCTTTTAAAAGATTATGTGCACACTCGCAGGTACATTCCACCTGCTTACATCCAGACATTTCAATAAAGCGTCACGTTGACTTTTACTTAATCTGTCTAATTTCGGGTGGTCAGGTGAAATCTGTCTTGCTAAATGCTGTATCGTGGATTCTTAAACAAAATTATGTAGTGAGCGTTGAGAAAGATATCTCGCTTTCCACGTCCTTGATGAAATATGTTTTGCGTTAAGACAGCACACTTAGGTTTCTATGATGACAACCTTTTGTAAAAATATCCACCACCAAACCATTAGTTTCGCACATTGTAATTGACGATCGTCAATTACTATTAAGATCGGCTTTTCACCGTCAAACTGCTCGATATCAGTTAAACCCTTCTGGAATTCCACTGAGAGATATTTGAATACCGGTTGCCACTCCAGATAATTTTTTCAAAAGCTGCATCGCAGACAGTGTTTAGAAAATCCACGATAAAATACGATTTCCTACAACCCGATGGTCCCGCTATTATTGCCGAAAAGGGATGCTTAAACTGACATTCCATCTTGAAACGCTAAACGATAATAAAGGGTACTCTGTCATCATCTTCGCTTAAATACCAGATGAAAAAATCTGCGATCACCTGTATATTTTACTTTTCATCGTATTTATCTTTTAATATCAAAAACGAGTCAACATCGAAATTTGATAATGAAGGTAGCTTTATTGGTCCTTTTTAATAATATCAAAATAATCATATTGTTTTCTTTTTAAATAATAGTTATAAATTTGATGTATATCTAATGATAATACCTGATTACTTAACTACTCACTTATTTTTAAAGTTAGTTTTTTGTGTATACTGTTGTTGAAGGTTGACTTTACGTTACGCTCTCAAGGTGCAGTTCTGTATGTATGTACGCACATTATACTGTTGAAGGCTAACCTCAAGGTGAAAATTATTTTAAAAGCATGTTGTAAATAATAAAAATCGTTTTTATAAATTCATGTAAGGTCGTGCACTAACGAGTCTAACATAATGCAAAAAGGTAGATAGAGAATTACAATAAGTGCAAGCGGGGTAATTAGGTTTTTGCTATTCGGATCTAATTTCAAGCTTAGTTATTTGTTATTGCATTGCATAAGTATTTAAGTAGTTGAGCATTTTTTTCAATAACGACTTAGGATGTTCAGTCATGTTTATAAATCTAGAGCCGTTTATGTGAGAGGTGTTTCTGTTAAGATAGTGCCTGCATGTAACTTAATATAGTGGTTTGACCCTTAGTTTGGTTATATTTATTATTGTATAAGCATTTTTACTAGTTTAAATGTATAACAGATAAACGTAAAAAAACAAATTTTGGTTCAGACCTTGGGTACCCCAATTCCATCTCCAAGGCCAGGTCAAATCGAGGTCAGCCACGTGGGTGGTCTTGGGAATTCCCAAGGTTAAATGACGTCACAAAAGAATGGTCCACCATTTGGCTCCAAGAAGATGGTTGCCAGGTCCACAATACCAGAGGTAATGCAACTTCTCAGAAATACTTCTAGCAAACATTATCTCCAATAATAGTCCCATTGCTTGGGCGCCCACATCACCTGATCTTACACTTCCGATTTTTATTTATGGGGATACGACAGAAATGAGATATATGATTATTCTCGGCCTGAAAATCGCCAGGAATTGGAATTGGAAGACAGTGTACAAGATGTTTCAACGAACATCAACATAAAGCTCTTATTATTCTCTTATTAGATAATTAGGTTTTTAATGTAAACATAATAATAAATAGGAAATCCTTAACTAGAAATCTGAAATTTAAACTACTTAGCTTTTTGTGTTTTTTTTTAATTTAAGTTGTACAAATGTAAACATTTCAATGACAGTGTGATACTTGATGGATTCCTTTAAGAGTAAACGTTCCGTTGCCAAAATCCAACCCTTTATGGACTAATGCGTACTGGTATTTTTAAGCGGCATTTACAATCTTAAAGGGTTCATTGTAAATTCCCACCAATTTCTCATTTGATTATATGGCTTTGGGTACATTTGGTAGTTGACTGCAAACTGATCGATATCTAAATGTTTTAAATTGAGGGTCTCGGTTTAAGTGAGAGTGTGTTGATTTTCTCATTTTTTTGCGGCAACTCATTTCTTTTAAATTAAAATATTTTGTATTATTCTCACACTTGTTCATTTTCCTGGATGCCGTCACCCCTTTAATTACGAGTTTTAATGACTTAACGTTTCAAAGGAATTCCTGTCTGCAGTTAATCTTAGACGGATGTTGATTTCGAAGAGGAAAAGGCAAGGCGAAACAAAAAGAAACATAAATAAATACAATGTCACATATAAATTAATAAACATTAATTTTACTTGCTACCTATGACTCATTAAATGAATAAAGAATACGTCTCATAGGGAGTTACCCTTCAATTGGTAGTTAGGAAAAAACAGCAGGAAAAAATAACTTTTTTTACACATTTCGAATGCACTTTATCACTAACATGAGCATACTTTAAATACCATTAAGACGTCAATTTGTTTATTTGCATTTTTTCACACATTTGTTTATTAATTTAAATTTGTTATTTTACTTTAATTAATTTGGAATGCTTTGTATATGAGGAGTTATGCAATTCATGCTCATTTTTGAAACTGTTTGGGGTACGGAAAAACTTGACATGTCAATAGGAAGTTAAGAGAAATAGAAGTAGCGAAATCCAGTATTTGCATATCACGTACTAATATTATGTATCAAATTGCTTAGGGAACCATTGTGCAATATGTTGACCATTAACGTTGTGGTATTACCCATGTAGTTGGGGGGTCAAGTAACGCATACTGGTTGGGGTCGTGGAAGTGTCTCAAAGAGATGAAAATCGAGACCGCACGGGAAACATTTCCTCTTCCATTGTTTCATAGCATTAGCCTTAACTAAACTCATAAGCACAGAATAAATAAAGTTTGATTGATAAATACCAGTTTGACATATAAAGTAGCGATAGTGGTGTCATCTAATAGGTGCAATTGCGCCTGTCTCATAGACATCCAAAGATGAGCACATCACCTTGTGACTTAAACGATGACTTCGAGTTGCATAACAAGCATTCAATTAACTTTCGCCATATATGCTTACAATTCAGTTACCCAAGTAAGTCACGAAAGCGTTCGCTGGAATCTGGGGTAGAAATACTGATTTGAAAATATAAACTCAGTTCTCCTTGCCTCTTCCCACAAAAAGACAAAACTACCCTTCCACTACGATATAAGAATTACACCGAGACGTTCACTTCAATATCTGAACTTAGGTCACCCTCTTGTCCTAGGTGTCTGTGCGTGTTACTCTGATTTCTTTTTAGAATGCGAATAAATTTTTCGCCAATCACTAAAGCTTGGAGAAACTTTATGCTTACCACAGAGCTTGAGCCCCTTGGCAGAATCGTTCCTTCAGTCGTAAAAAGATCCTTAGTACGTACGTTTAAAAATTCCTATTGCTTACCTTTGTATTGATACAATAATATTTACCACCATGGAGATAACAGAGATACTTTTGAAGCGTAGATAGCAAGAGGTGTTCCTTAAGTCGCCCAGCGACTTTGATCTATCCGATAAAACCGAATTTCGAGCAGAGATCCTTTAAAACAAATGGTCTGGCGTGTGGATAGGTCCCAAAAGAGTGTGCGAGAACCCTCACTAAAAATTATTACTGATGTTCCTGCTCGTTTCTACCTCCAAAATAAAGTCATACATCAAACAGGCCAATATACTCAAGCTCTTTGCGGCGACCCACTAGATTAGGGCCGCATTTATAAAAGCAGTTCTCCCGCGATAATACTGGTTAAGATTAAATCAAAAAACGAAAGTAGGGCGAAGTTCCTCTCCTCTTACCATGGATTAGATTAAACACATTCTCATCGTACATAACCTCGAAGCAGCAACGAGAACTATCACTCAAGCCAAATTACGAGGCTACAGATGGTCCACTGAATATTCGGACATAACCTAGAGATACCACGAAACCGACTAACTACCAAATTGTACGATGTTTGTAGTTCCAACGTTAAATCAGCTATTGCGCTGAACGACTAGTCCCATATATGCGCTAATTGTGAATTTTTCGGACATAAAGGCGACATCATCCTAACACAAATCTTCTGTTTTCTGTCCTACTCATTAAAAACGATTAGTCTCTAGACTGGCACAAGTCAATTGTAGAAATCAATTACACGTAATTTTAAACGTACGCTCTGATGTACATCCGACCACGCCATTAACGGCACTCCAGTACCTTCCATTAGTAGCAATAGCATTGACGTCACAAGCTAATCACGGAGCTTATACATTATATTTTCAATATATGTTTGAATCTCGCATAGCGCAAACAATTATTTGAAGGTTTATACTTCCACCGGAAGTAGGCGTTAGCTATCAGAGACATTAGCAACATACTGAATAAACAGGCGCCATCCTGAAGGCAGCTTCCGCATCAAAGAATCTGTCGGAGACCTGCAGAAGCTACCTCAAGAGCAACCCCACTCCTACAACATGGCTGCTCACGTCTCTCATTGGCTCTTGACTGGAACCATGCCTCTTGCTCACACCCGATAGAGGAAGGGTCGAACTATTCTGCTTCTAATGGTCTGACGTCACCAAAAACTTGCGGAGGCGGAGCTTAAATGCTCGTCCACGTAGCTGATTGGTTTGACGTCAGTTCCAGAACATCCATTGTTATAGTACTGGTATGATATTCTTCCTGCAGTACTTTCCTACCCTCATCAATACGGCTTTATCTTTCGAGCATCGTTTCAGACTTATTAAGAACATTGTAGGCGTTCGCAAATATATAATATAGATTTTTATAGATATTTATGCAGTTCTTTTAACGTATAGTGGTCTTATACAAAACAAATTCCCATCATGGAAACAGTACCTGGAGATACGTTGAGCGTTGTTGGCAGCAATTTATCAAACCGATTGATAATTTATGTTTCAAAAGCATCGGACGCATCGATTGAAAAAAACACTAATAAAGAGCTAACCTCAAAGCTCGATCCTAAGATAAAATTTGCAAATCGTTGTAGTCCATCCTACATGATTTACAAGATTAAAACGCTACTTTATATACACGATCAGGTACTAAATATGCTACAATTCGAAAAGAATTTCGCATTGCTAGAAGGTCTATGCGCATGCGCATTCGTCACTAGTTTTGATTTCCCCTAAAGCTTGAAGCTAATGAATAAGATACTTATCCAGTGGGTTTGAAATTGTGCATTTTTATTTATGTTGTAGCGTCCCCCAGGTGCCGTATCTTGAAAAGTGTAATCTGAACTGATTCGAAATAATGCAAATCTAAGAACCAAACGATCGCTAAGTGATCTATCTTGACTTTACTGACAATAGTGTTACTATTACTCAAATTAATTGCTTGGCTTACATGGACTTTCCTGACTGATAACTAAAAGATCAGAATTTATTTGCAAGTCTGATATTTAATTACTCGCAAACCTCACATCTGATCAAATGAAGTGGCCGTCTAGTGGTAGGTACGCTGTGCTATTGGCATTAGATAGGCTGAATGAGGTAAGCGTTGCATCATGAGGGGCATGTAAACAATGAAACTACTCAAATTAAAATTAACGACCTTTGCGCAATGGTGGTTCAGCCCGTTAATATACTATTGTGGGAACGAATCACCAATAAAACCCACTTTATTCATAAATAAGGAATTGCACAAGTACATTAATAAATCAAATAACAAAAAAAAATAATGAAAGAGTAAAATATATAACAAAACACAATTAAATCAAGTTAAAGAACGTTTAAAATTAAATAAAAAATAAAAATAAATAAATAAATAAAAAAGCAGTTTAGTTACACATAAACACAATAAAAAAAAACATGTCGTCACACCCACAACTGTGTCATAAATAAATCAGAATAAAAATCGTAATACCAAACGTGTGTCCCTCTAAAACCATTAATGCCGGTCTTTAAGTAAATAAGCACATAAAACAATAAGGCAAATTACGCTACATATAAAATACAACAACAGTAAAATTGCGCAGGTGATAATAAGGTAAAGGCAAGGACAAAAGAAAATAGACAAGGAATTTACATCTACACAATTGTTTAGTCACTACTAAAACACAAAATACATACGTACAGTTACATAAAAAGAGAAATTGGTTCGCAGGCAAAAGATTCTACTTAAACAAACTGACACAAAAAAAACATTAAGCTAAGCTTTACAAGGGTACGTTGTAGATAGATCATAACATCGTGACCGATATATAAGTTTGAGTAAGTTAGCAAAATACAGCGCCCCTTTTTCAGGTTGCACATTCATCTATCCAACAGTAAGAACAATAAAAATAAAATTCAAAGTGTTTAATGGTCATCTGGACCCGGGAGTATGTACCCACTCGGCAATTGCACATTACAATTAATAACCAAAGCGGTATCCTGTACTGGTTCGCCCACGCCTCACCTCCACACAAATATAAATATAAACAACAAACAACAATGCTAATTCACACAAATACAAGAGTGAGGGAGCCCTGTACTGTACGAATGAGATTCAATAAAGTTCAATAAGGGTGACTTATTTATAGATTAATATTTGAAAAACACATTACAACTAACACCTGAAAGAAACGACAAATTAGCGTTGGCTAATTCAAAAGAAAATGTACACACAAGAATTATTTTAAAGACAAACTGTTTACAATGAAAGTATTTAATTAACCCTCTCGATCTGGCTCCGTCGACACTCTACTTGTCACTCCCTTTTCCCCGATTTCAAAACTAACTACATTTACTCTCGCAATGAACCCCCATTTTCCAAAAGTAATAAAAAAAACGACAAGAAACATCAATTTACGATGGAACAGTTTCATATTAATCATTGCACGATATCTTAATTTTAAAAATATGCATTCGTCCGTAACAAGCGCTACATCAAAGGTCTCAAGTTTCAACGTATCCACAAAGATATCTTTAGATCGCGGTCTGTACCGACACAATTTATTATTACATTTGTGAAGTTTTTACCACAAGAATGTGCATACAGTGATTTTCAAGGCTCCGTTACACTACCTCAATAAATGCAGTTCGAGCGAACATCTGTTTCTACCCTAACATGTGTTTTTTCAACCCTTACTCAAATATCAATTATGTAAAATATACTAAATAAAATATCCAGAAAACATTATCAAATTACGACTTAATATATGTACATATAATAAAATATATCAAACACCGTTAACCCTTCTATCGCGGTAACAATTGCGATTTGAACATGTTTATCATAATAATAAAATTGTCGCGGTCCGCTACCTACAGTGTTCTATACAAATTTAGAGGTTTCGATAACAATTACAGTTATTATCCTCGGTAAATGATGGCAGGTTTATAATATTATTAACTAAATTTATTAAATATGAAAACTTAATGGTTAAGTCTGCTATAAGTGTCAAACCAACTTTTTTGTAAACCACTACAGAACTGTATTTTATTATATTTTAGCGAAGACTAACTAAAGGTTTAATAAATTAAATATTATTCAATTCCCTTAAAGATGACAATCATGACGAAGGCTAACAATGAAAAGTGTTATAATCAAAAGCAAATTCAACAACATTTAATCAAATTATAATGTAAGTGAGAAGTTGTGAAAAACTTTAATTTGAAAGTAGTAAAAGTGTTCACTGCTAAAATCTTAACACACAAATATCTAGTAACGTCACAAATGTAATTGTTATGACACATTTAAAACAAGATGTATACATTGTCAGAACCAATTGAATCAAAAATTTTCTTCTTGTTTGTAAAGGTCATTTGGATGTTTCTCTATCTCAATGCTTTCTCCTTGTTATTGAGCATAATAACAATTAAATGTGTTTTGGCACCTTGGAATTAAAAAAAGCCAAAAGGTGCGTCTTGATTTTAACGTTTGGTATGCCTAAGTTTTGATGTGCTATTTTTAGACCTCGAAGTAAATGCTTTACCTATCTGGGGCGTAGCTATGAGGTATCAAACGTAGCAAATGCCTGCGGACTCACTAACTTTACGTGTTTTACTATTAAAATATTTTGTTATTATATGGGTATTAATACTAAAGCAAATAATGGTAATATTACTGTAATTGGCACACAGTGGTCGATCAACCTAGAGATACGGTAGGAATATGTGCATACCATCATTGTTTATACATTTATGCATATACTATGCCTAAACCCCTAAAAGAATATTGTTTTAAAAATTCTCCTAGTGTGACAAACGGCAATTTCGTGATTCTTACAAACGCTTAAATCATGTTTTCAATACTACAGACGAAGAGAAGGAGTAAGTAAACACACACACACACACACACACACACACACACACACACACACACACACACACACACACACACACACACACACACACACACACACACACACACACACACCTACATACATGTATGCACGCACCCCTCCCTACTCCCTACACTTACGCACTCACGTATGCTTGCACACACAACACATATGCACACGCGAACACACCCACGTATGAGTGTGTTACTAATTTTATTTATACGTGACACAATAAGGGTAATTCAAAAATCATATGGGCGCCAGGATGTTTATAATCGCAATACCTAAATGCGGCAAGTTCACATCTAAGTTTTAAACAAACTTGCTTACATTTTGTCGCAAACTAGGTAAATCAGTAAATTAACAACCCGTACGATGTTTCCTACAACGCTTCAAAATGTTTGCACGTATTCGCAATAAAATGAAATCTCTCTTAAAATGAAATTATATCAAACAAACTCAAAATAGCAAATATCCTAATAGAGAAATTCTCATCAATCGCTACATTAAAGTCTGTATTAAAATAATGAAAAGTATTTGAATGTTTTCGCTGTAAGGTTGCATGAATCAAAATTCCGTTAAAATAAATAAACTACACGGTAACTTGAACGTGAACAAAATATCTAGCCTTTTAAATATGGCACTCCGAAAATAATAATAAGGCGGGAATAAAGGAATGAAGTCACAATAATATTAGACACAGTAACGAAATAATACTCTCAAGTCATTAACACTATTCGTATATTACGATAATGATGTAAATTAAAATAAACAGTAAGCGTAATGATACATGTGTTAAAACACATTCAATTTTGTAAAATCTAATAGTTAAATACGGTTGACGCTTGCAAGGTTCAAACTCCCTAAATCATATATTGTAGGTACCTTAATTCTAATAAACACCAAAAAGGAATATTAATATTGTTGGAAACATAAATTTGACTAATTTCGAAGTGTGAAATTTTAGCATACAATAAGCAAGGTATAATAAAAATAGTGCACAATATATAATGAGGTGATCGCTAGACAAACAAACAAAAAAATAAAATAAACAAAAGGATGATTTGTACAAATGTTTACATCAATTGTTCTCCCCCGTTCCTTTACTCTGCGGTATAATACGCTTGGATCTCCCTAAATACATCTTCCAACGTAGCAGCTTCACCAGTCGAGAACCTTCAATGAGTCGTTTACTTTATAATTACATTAACTCAAATTTAGAGGCGAAAATATTTATATACACAAATCTTATTAAATCAAGCATTTATATTTACAGCAATTTTTATATTTGTTTGTACAGATGTGAACGCGGATGGACTATGTAATAAACACTAATTATACTGAACTTGCAGTCTAAGAATCCTCAAAACGCGAGTATCATCCAAAAATGAGGAACAGCACTAATACCCCTTCGATAGATTCAAATAAATGTCACTACTGACTGTCGATACACAACACTATAATGTCACCGGAGTGGTTGAATCTCCTACAGGATCCACAAGGGGTGTACGGAAAAAGCTTTCCTACAGTAAATTCAAAGAACCCCGGTAGAAGGTAAGCAAATTCAGTACGTCCAAGCTCACATCGCGCGTTCAACCTCTCTCTTCAACAGCTTGACTAAGATTCCTATTCCCTTTCCACCGAAATTACCAATCATAAAAAAGCAATTCCTTCGAATCGTAAGCTCGGTAAAAACGAAATTATTTTCGGGAACCGAATTGAAAAAAATTAGGTCACTAGCATCAAACTACCTCAAAAAAGAAAATATATAACGTAACATGTTTTCTTCGCCTAAAAATCAAATAAACTATAATTAACGATTACTTACAATAAGGATTAATCATTATTTAGAAAAAGATACTAAACTTCCTTTTGCTAATATTCAATTGCCAACCCATTCTCAACCTACTAACAACAAACAAACCGAAAAATGCATACCCCGTTCTCAAACTGGCTCTTCAATTTATGACATAGTCAAAGAAAGTAAATATTTGAAACTATATTAGGGATTCCAAAATTTATACTTATCCAAGTTTTCAATAATCCGAAACGGCAAAGCACAAAATTTCCTTCTGCAATTCCTGCATATAATATTTTAAATATCCTAAAGTTCGAAAAAAAAGAATCTACGGTAAATTTTAACCACACGTGACACCACAGACACATATGCGCCCACCCCCACACATACACACACACAGACACGTACACATTCACTTATGGATGCTCGCCTCACCACAATCCCTCGATACGCACCATAAAAGCACATTGGCACACACACACACACACACACACTTACACGCAGGCACATATGCAGATACAGATGCACACGCCGACACAGACACTGACCCCGACGCGGACGCAGACGTGTACGCAGACGCAGACGTAGACGCAGACGCGGACGCGGACGCGGACGCGGACGTGGACGCGGACGCAGACGCAGACTCAGACGCAGACGGAGACGGAGACGCAGACCGAGATGCTAACGCAGCCGCAGACGCAGACGCAGACGCAGACGCAGACGCAGACGCAGAAACGGAAGCAGACGCAGACGCAGACACAGACACAGACACAGACACAGACACAGACACAGACACAGACACAGACACAGACACAGACACAGACACAGACACAGACACAGACACAGACACAGACACAGACACAGACACAGACACAGACACAGACACAGACACAGACACAGACACAGACACAGACACAGACACAGATACAGATACAGACACAGACACAGACACATACACAGACACAGGAAAACGTAAAGGGCAAAGAACTACAAAAAATGCTCTGTTACTAATGTTCAAAATGATCATCATTATAATTAAGACAAAATTTATACCTTTTTAGAACATAATTTTATATTTTTTTTTAAAGAACGCATATTAAGACTAGCAAAAACCTTTTAGTATCTCAATTGTCTCGATACGAAAACCAGTAATTCACAAAATACGTACCTGTAGACTAATATAACAAAGTAACTTACATCTGAGAAGTTCCATATCTATGAACCTTATTGAAGCATTCCAAGCAGAAAAACGGGTCACCAACGCAACCTTTACAATGAAAACGTACCCCTGCCAATTTCCGTGCTTCTTTCCATCTACTTAGGATTTTCACTTCTTCATGTTTACTGCCAAAGCCTTTGTTTCTTATACTCGCTTTTGCTCATTTCGTGCTCGAAGCGTTTTCTTCTTGGAGTCACCTCTGCATCTAGTTCAACTGTAGGATCTTGCGCTTCACATAGCTTGTACGTCACAGCTTTTCGAAACTCAAGCAAGGAAATTGAGGTATCCACGCTTTCCGTGTACATAATCCATACGTTGACCATCGCAGTATTCTGGTAAACTGTCGTCTGATCAGAGAGATCGACCGAAAACTTTCCTGCGTCGTATGCTACAGTGGCTTCAGGCTTCGTTATAAGTTTTGTCTGTGGTTTGTTGTGTCCATTGTTGTATTTGTGTGTTTTGTAGAAAGCACGAGAACGTTGCGTTTACCTTTCCATGAAATTACTGTGACACCATCCTCGTTTTCCAGAGCGGCTATTTCTCCCGATTTAAGTTTCTTGTTGACAAGTTCTTTTGGAATTCCTTGTTTGCTTTTCTGTCAAGTATATGTGCCTATCTATTAACCTTTTTGCCAAATCCACGCTTGTATACCAGTTATCTGTTACCAGAATGCGGACGGAATCTAATATAGGCTCAAAAAGATTCATAACTACAGCTGTAGGTGTTAGTGCGACCTTGTCCTAAATTCTTTCCAGTACAAATTTTAATGTTTTTTCTTCAAACGTCATTGTTCGACATTGTTCGAGTAGGCGCCAAAATTTGACATTTTCCTAGAACAGATTTTACATTTTCCGGAGGGAAAAAGGGTTGTTATGGAAATACAACAATTTAATTTTCATTTATTCAAAAATTTTCAAACCTATTTATTAATGTGATATTAAATGCACAATTGGTAAATGTTGAATTTTGAACATTGACGCCGTGCAGCGATAAAGTCCACTCTGTTAAAGTGTTTACTGATGGTATAACTGTCGATTTGGGCAATGACGATACTATTAGATTTCCTGCGTCTGTTTCCGTTACCACAGTTTCGTTTAAATGTAATATTCGAGCAGCTTTCTCTTTTTGTTGCGAATAGTCTTCTATGTATTCTTCCGCCACGGAAGTCGACCTCCAAATTTGGCGACTTCTCCGGGTAAAGTACTGATCGTATGAATCCCCATACGATTTCTATAGCACTTCCTATTTTGATATTCCAAAAAAAATCTTTTCTCTTGCTTATCTCTTGGTCTTAATTAATCGTACTTGTTTTGGTGAACATTTCTCCGATGATTGTAAACGACCGCACTTTTCTCGTTTTGCTATCGGAAATTTTTATTAGGATTAAATTTCCCATATCTTCAATTCATTTTCATCATCTCGTCGCATCTGCATGTGCCGGTTACTCCGATTGTGCAAACAATCCTGAGTCAAATAAAAAACACGCTGCTCCGCTTGCCTCCTCCCTTATCTTCCCTATATTAAGATGTTGGAGTTGTCGCCGAGGCGGCGGCTCCCTCATCTATACTCGGGCTATTCCCTCGTCCTTTAATTAAGGACACCGCAGGTGTCTGTGTACGGGCTATTCCCGTACCCGTCCTAAATCGTATTGTCTAAGATGCGGCAATCGCATCTGTGCGTAAGCTAATCCTACGCCCGTTCCTACCTTCTTATCTTTAACTAAGCTACCTAGTGGCAGCTGTCCTCCGGGTAATCCTGCGGCCGCCTATTCCTAATTTAAGAATCTCTAAACCTGCTCAAATGCAGGTTGTGAAGCGGGCTGCCCGCTTCCCGCCCTTAGGTTCCTTATCTAAAGGCGTCACATGACACCTGTACGCGGCCTAACACCGCGCCCTTTCCCTAAATTTCTTAACTAAGGCCCCAATGTGAGTCCGAGCGACGGCTACTCCGACGCCCCGTACCTATTTCTTAAATCTACCTTATGAAATATTTAAGAATCCTGGGCTTCCGGGCGTAGCCGGCGGCTCAGTTATCTGTGCACGAGTGATGCACGTGCCCTCTATTTAAATTAATATTAAGTATTTATTCTAAGTAAGCCGCCCTTGTTCCATGTAGTGGTGAGGGGCGGCTGTACGCGAGCGCAACTCGCGTCCGTATCCTTACCCTTATTCTAATTAAAACTTCCTTCTCGCCAGAGTTGGGGCGGGGGAAAAGAAAATTTGTGCAACGGTGAAGCCTTCGCCCCTTTTACTTACTTAATCTACGTTCTTAAAAACTACTTAAGTAGGATACCCCCGATTTCGCCGAAACTAGAAAATCAAAGGTATCATACACTAGTCACGCCCGTGTCTGTGCATGACTTGTGTCGTACTCCCAAAGATGCCACCGGTCTCGGTGATCCGAGAGCGGCGGCATCTGTGCACGGGTGAGGCCCGTGCCCTAGAAAATTACGAGTAAGGATTCGCGTTCGCCGGCTACAGTCGGCGTCCGCGATTCCTGTGCGCGAGTGAGGCTCGCGCCCTTGAAAGGTACCTTAAGGGTCCGCGTTCGCCGGATACAGTCGGCGACCGCGGTCCCTGTATGCGAGTGAGGCCCGCACCCATACATGCATATGTACTAAGACCGCGCCCTTTCCGGCGACGGAGTTTATTATCTCCGTCGCCGGAAAGGGCGCCGCCTGTGCGCGAGTGAAGCTCGCGCCCTCGACGCTACTTATCTAAGTCGACGCTTTTCCCTTAAAGGAAACGCGTCGACTGTACGCAAGTGAAGCTCACGTCCGGTCAAACCTATTCAAGCACTAACACGTTTCCGTCATTTTCGCAGGATAAGCGCTGTCACTCGCGGTCACTAGCACTAGCACTTTCACTAACACCGTCGCCCCCACGTCGCTCTGACTCCGTGGCTGCTACGGTGGTCCTTATCCGGTACTCCTTCCCGTCGATTCACTGCCCTCGGAAGATCGGCGACGTCCAATAAAAAACTTGGCAACTTCCACTTGACCCGAAACGATGCCGTGGATGGACCTTCGTTCGCCCGTCGTTTCCTTACGGGCAACATCCGGTAGACGCAAGGATCGCGCCGTCCTGCGACTTCTTCCGCCCCGCATCCCACCCACGGCAACCATTCGCAAGACCTTTACGTGGTTATCGGGGATCTGTTTCTTCCGCCTCTCTTCCGAGAGGGCCCACTCTAACACCGGAACGTAATTTAGATCCGGTGGTCCTTAACCTAGTTTGCGCGCGGCACTAGGAAACTTGATTCTGCACGGGCGCCTGCCACTGTCAAATCCGGTTCTAATGTCACAATCGGTTACTAAAGTCATAATCGGTGATGTGTCACAATCGGTAAAAAACGCGATTTTTATTAGTAATGGTCCGGATTACACTACTCGCGCTACGTTCGGTTTTAGTATCTGCTCTTGCTTCGCGAATTTCGAAAGTCCCGCCCACCATTTCCGTCCGCCCGCCATCGCCTTGATTTCCTCCCACGTTTGTGGCCACCGTAGACCCGCGCTGACCAGCCTCGCACCCGCCGACCTTCTAGCGCTTTCCTCGATCTCGCAATCGAAAATGATGTGACCGGAGTCTTCGGTGCCATGCCCGCACGCACACTGCTCGTCTTCGGTCTTCCCAAATCTTTTCAAATAACTTCCAGTTCCGCCGTGCCCCGTTACGAACTGGACTGTAAAGGGGTCCAGCTCCAGTGCAGTAAATATCCTCTGTGCGACGTCCGGTAGAAATTTGAAGGTTAAGCGGCGGGTTTCGGTACCGGTCCACCTTCTTTGCCATTCCCGCATCGTCCTGTTAGGTAATAATCTCTTCACGGTGGTCATCGAAATCTTGGCGTAGGCAATTGTCGCGTTTCCTTCCCTCGCCGCTTCCTTTGCGAGCCGGTCTGCCCTTTAGTTTCCTTGGTTTCCGGCGTGTGCCTTCACCTAATGCAGCTTGATGACCGTCACCGCCGCTACCCGACGTAACAGTGGCCAGACCTCCGCCACGAGTTCGGTAGGCCTAGCGACGTTTGTCAGAGCGAGCAGTGCGGCTTTGCTGTCCGACAGGATGGATATTTCCGGGACGTCTTGCAAATCTCCCAGCGCGTACCTTAGGGCTTCAACGATCTCGACCAGCTCGCCCTGGAAGTTGCTGCAACCCTCGCCCAGTCTTACTCCGCCACTAGCTATTTCCCTCCCGTCTCGGTATATTACGTACGCCGCTCCCGTTCCCCCTTCCGATACCGAGCCGTCCGTGTAGCACCTAACGTCGGCCGCTCTCTCCTCTCCGATGTAAAAAGGTTCTTAGAACAAGAGCTCAGCAAGCTTGGGGTTCAGTGCTAGCCTTTTTGGTGAAAGGTAATAAAATTAGGTGTCTACCACTTGGAATACTCCACATCATGTTATCGGAGTCTGCCAAATTGCAGTCTTCGTTATCAGAAAAGTCGTCTGTGTTTTGCACAGGTTCCTGATAAAGACAATGAAGAATTTTTATAAGAATTGTCAGATAGTTCATCGTCATCTGGTCCGTAGTTAGGCATCTATTACACTATCGTCTAAAAAAAACAAAGTTTACGAGCCTATGCGATCAATCGAATAAGAAATATATTCTTTACCATCATCCTCTGAACATTCATTCGATTCATTTCGATTTCTAATTATTTCTCATGCAAAGCACGTTTGTTGGACATTCTAATATAAAAACCCACACAAAAGCAACAAAAAATAACACCTTTTCGTTCCGAAAACGTTTACCTATTAAACTGCTGTTAGAGAGACGACAGGCGGGCGACGATATCCCTATTATCGTGTCCAACATGTTGTTGCGCAAAATGGCTGCGGACCGAAGAATGGACCGAGCTGGCGCATACGAAAAATAAAGGTACTTCCACGCCATCTCGGTCTATTAGACCAAGTTTTGGAAATTTTGACATTTAAAATGACGCCTACTGCAGGCGGAATAATAATAACTAACTTTCGCTGGACAAACCGCCCCCCAGAAACTTTTTTTTCAGCTCCTATTTTCGTGGCGTTGGTGACATAATTACAAATGCGTGGCAACGAACGTTTTAAAAAAGTGTATGTTTATGTCGTAACTCAAAAACAAAAGCTTACATAAAAAAAAATCGATTAAACTTTTTTTTATGCACATTTAAAGGAACTACAAAAAAAAACAGTATTTTTTTCAAAGTATTGAACTTTTGAAGAAAACGTGCATCGAATTGGCTTCATAAAACTGCAAATCTTTCCGCATTTAACCGTCTTCTATATGCTCTAGTTTCCGAGATCCCTATCGTAGACTTAAAAAATATTCGCCCTGTATAAATAAATATTTTCGATTTACTAGAATGGCTTTTATTTTATTTTTTCTTTCTTCAGTTGTAGGTGAAGTGTGGGTAAAATGAAAAATTACGGATCTTTCTAAATTCTTTTTTTTTAAAACTATGTATTGATTTTAGCATATTAATTGTGTAATTTGGCAAATGTAATTATATATATATATATATATATATATATATATATATATATATATATATATATATATATATATATATATATATATATATATATATATATATATATTACTAGTATATTCAGTATTACTCAATATTTTTAAATTTTGTTTAATCTACAAGAATGTTTAAAGTTTTGTTACTTTACATAATTAGTGCCATTATTAATAACAATGAAATGAACAGACCTACTAATGCAAGAAACAAGGAAGATTACGATTGCTTCTAATGATTATGCTGTAAAAGCATGAATTAGATCACCTCAATAATTATTACCTTAACATAGAAATACTACTGTTTTTACACTCGTCAATAAACTAGGGGAATTAAACTTTGCATAAAAAAACCTAATTACAATCTAAACTATTCAGTTATACGATTCGAGGTCATAAGAAGATATGATTATTTTCTAGCTCGAGTTCTTATTCTTACACTAAAGAGAAAGTGGACCATGGCCATTTAAGATTACTATTCTATTACTTTCTTTCTACATTAAAATTATTTAATCACAAATTAAAAAAATAAATAACTAACTCAATTCTTGTTCTAACAAACAATGCCGAATGGTCATTAGCCTCAAGTGAACGGTAGTAACATTAATACGACATGTTCCTAACAGATGGCAGCACTATGACTATATTTATTCTCGCTTTTAGTTAATTATACGACACTTCTCGTACTTTATAATCTCCTAATACTAAATTATCGAAGTAAGGACTGAACAAATTTTAATTGATAATTTAATTAATTAACTGAATTATTTTACTTTTAAATCGTGTACTTTCTGTATTCCTAATCCATAATTTTTAAAATACAGACTTAATTTTTTTTCTTTTCATCAGTAAACAACTACGTACGTTGTATAAGTGGAATAATTAATTTTAGTAACAGTGTTGTCAGTTTTACACTAATTATAATTTCAATGCCGTCAGATTTTATACGTGTCTACTTTAAAGTATATAGAGAAAGTTGTTTAATTATTTTGCAATCGTATACCAAATTAACCAATACTTCCATAATTTTTTTTACATTTAAAAAAGTAGACAGAGATTAGTATTGATTTTTTAAACGCACTTGTTGAGTAAAAGCCCAAAAGCGGCAAAAAATCTTTACCTCGTCTATTTATCAATCTGATGATTTGACGTGCATTGTATTTTAATTCAGTTTTATAATTCAATGAACGCATCCAATTGAATGAACTGGCGGGAAAATGGAGAATACGAGGGGTAATGTTAAAGTTTTAGGCAATTCGTAATCATTTCTGTTTCAAGTTCGTTTGTTGTGTGTGTACTGCTTTGTTATGTGAAATGTTCTTGATAACACTACTTCAAACTTAAAAATTTCAGAAAATACGGAATTTCAACTCTTTCTTAATACGATCACATTATAAACCCTATTTTTACCAACGGAAGTACTGAACAGGATCAACAATTAATGCGCTTGCTTTTGCATAGAAAATTGTGACTTTTGGACCAAGCCCAGCCCTGATCTCATATAATTAACTTTAATACAAATGTTTGACGTGTAGAATTGGCTAACTAATAAATGATAAATTATTTCCGAGTGATCGGCGTTTTTCAAATACGATTTTAATTAGGAACCTTTCAGTATTGAATAATTATTATCAGTATTAACCTTTCCCAATTAACTAAATAAATAACTAAATGCGCAGCATTATTATCATAAATTATCTGAAAAGAGACCTTTTACATCATACTTGGTTTAAAGGACACTATCCCAAAAACAAAATGAATCATAAAAAAGAATTTTTTTAATTTTACTTATAGTATTCCTATACAGGCTAAGATTGGCCTAATGTGCTAAAGCACTCAGGAGTACTGGGAGGGTTTGGGGATATTGTTAGGCTGCTGAGAAATGAATGGCTAGCTTAAATTGACTTAAGTCAAAGTTTGGAGGAAAACAGGAACTGGTGCATTCCACAATTTGGTCGCCGTGTGGAAAAATGTAGATTGAACCCGTTTAGTGTGACACGATAGAATTCTGAGTGCGTAATTACGGTGTGAATGGGGAAACCGAGTGTTCCTAGCGAGATGGCCTGCGAAGGTATTAAGGAGTGTATTTCGGAGGCACACTTGCCATGGTAATCGCGATAGAACGAGGAAAGAACCGAAACTATTCTTCTATGCTCAAGAGGCTGTAGGTCTGAAGTCAGATAGCTCCTTTTTGGATGCGGTTCACCATATCAAGGGCGTATTGGGTAGCGCTGGCCCAGAGGAGGGAATTGTATTCCAGATGAGGTCGAATTTGAGCCTTATACAGTAAAAGGAGTTGTTGCGATGTGAAGTACTGTTTAGATCTGTATAGAAAGCCCAGTTTACGGGCTGCTGTTTTGCTGGCTGAAAAAATGTGCTCAACCCATGAAAGTTTCGATGATACGGACATCCCTAACATAGAAATAGAGTTTGAAAATTTGAATTCTAAGCCATTCATATTTACAGCAGGAAATGATCGGTTTTTCTTAGCGGACACAAGGTAACTCTGCGTTTTATCGGCGTTGAACGTGAGTAGATTATTCCTTCCCCATTCAAGGACACTGTTGAATAAGGCTGCCATTTTCACCTTAACGTCCTGTCTAGACTTATTGTGGGAAAACTGAGGTCATTTATGTACAGCAGGAAAGCTATCACTGATCATTGGGGTACTCTCGCGTTAATAGTAATTTCTTTCGAAAATAAGCCATGGACGACAACGCGTATCGGATAAGCCGAACGAAGTGAGCTTAGCAAGTAGGCACTTGTGCCAAACCTGGTCAAAAGCTTTTGAAATATCTAAAGCTACTACGACTGTTTCACCAGACCTCTCTAATGTGTTATTCCAAAGTTGGGTGACATATGAAAGAAGATCACCCGTTGAACGACTCTGTCTGAACCCATATTGGTGGCCATTTAAGAGTTTATTGGACTCGAGGAACGAAAGTGGTTGGTGGTTGATGGCTTTCTCCATGATTTTCGACAGAATGGAAGTAATAGCTATTGGTCGATAGTTTGAGGGATCGGTTTTGTCGCCCTTTTTAGGAATAGGCTGGACATTTGCCAACTTCCACGATGAGGGAAACTCTCCAAATGATATGGAGATTGAAAAGAGTTTGGACAATACAGGTACTAGCTCGGGGTAGCATTTTTTAAGGGCGATAGCTGAAATACCGTCAGGGCCAGTCGCCTTATTAGGGTCAAGTTTATTGATTCCAGGAGCTTGTAACGAAAGTGGATTGGTTTAATAGCGTATGGGGTAGATTTGGGCGACGGCACAGTTTTACCAGAATAATTTACCAGAATTTGATGCAAAGTAATCGACAAAGAGGTTGGCTTTTTCAGCAGAAACAGCTACTACAGCTCCGTCGCGAGACGTCATGGGAGGAAAGGAAGATGTACTAAAATTTTTACTGATGGCTTTAGCTAATGACCAAAATTTACGACCACCTAAAGGACATGAGACTAATTCTTTGCATTTACGTTCTTCAAACATCTTTTTGGCCTTGGTGATGATGCTTTTGCAACTAGTTGCAACATAGTTGACGTGATTTTCGATAGATTTATTTGATTTCCATTTGATATAGAGTTTATGCTTTTGCGATAATGCATCAGTGCAAGCCCTATTAAACCAGGGTTGGGAACGGGCATGACTTACACGATTATGTTTTTTGGGAATATATAACTCCATACCCATCAAGATAACTTCAGTTATTGAAAGAGCAGTTTTTGAAGAGGAGGACCATTTAAAGCAATACTCACGCCATGGGAAGGTTGCAAAAAAATTTCTCAGTTCGCTCCAGTTAGCTGATTTAAAACACCACATAGTTCTATCTGTTTTTCGAGTAACAGTGGGATTGAGTACACAGGAAGTTATTTCGATTAGGCAGTGGTCTGATTGACCAAGTGGTGAAAGGACTCTTGTTTTATAGACAAGTGGGTTGGTTGTAAGGAATAGGTCCAAGAGATGTGGAGTATGGTTAGGGTTGTCAGGGATTTTGGTTGGCTCGGAAATGATTTGTGTGAAATATTCACTAATACTGGGTTATGTCAGCCTGACATGTCCCGTCATTCGTCCCTTCGTCAGTCCGTGTCCGGGATTACAGGAAAACAGGCGATTGTTTTTCAAATCTGTTTTGGGCCAATCGATAGCATGGTTATTAAAGATGTGCACCTCCAATTATTGAACTCGACAGGCTGATCTCTACTGTGTCAAGGTCAAGGTCAACAACATTTTCATTCTGTCTATACAGGATCGACGCCGAGGTATCCAAGATACTTCATCTGAAGAATTTTAGTAAAAATGGTCTATTCACTGTTCCCAGATTCTTAACAGTTCTTGAAATATCGTGGTTTGAAATTACCAGGTCTTACGGTTAGATTCTAAAGAGTAAATAAAAGAATATTGCTGTTTGAGAATCACTGACAGTTTTTTTGAGCGTCATTTGTGTTAAAATCTTGCCTGTAATTTATTCATATGAAGAATACGCAGACATCATTGTGTATGGATATTACAGTAGAGAAACACTCTGCGAGAAAATGGACTGCATCCCTATCGTTACCAACCGGTACAATAACTTTTCCCCACGGATCTTCCCGAAAAAGTTCGTCTTTGTGAATGTGGTAGCAATCATCTGTATACTCTTTCAAGAACCCTTTTCTGTGACGAATCTACATTTACCAGAGATTTCATGCTGTTCCAGAAACCCATTGCCAGAGAAAATTATCCGTAAACTACGTTTTGTCCACGGAAATTTGTACCAGGCATTTTTGGACAACGATCTACTATTTGAGGACATTCCTTTTCAAGTCAGAAGGACTACGTTCTTTCCATATGATGGTGCTCTAGCCCATTATGGAAAAGGTCTCACTAACTTCCTCAATGAATAGTATGGAAATCGATGGATATGTTGTGGTGGTCCCATTGCTTGGCCGCCGCGATCTCCGCATCTGAGCTCACTAGACATTTTCATGTTAGGACATATTCTATAGGAAAGCCTAAAAATAGGGAGAGATGAAAGACAATACGGAGAACTGCAACTGGGAACGAGAACTCTGGATGAGGAATAACTTATGCGTTGCACAAGATGATAGTCACATAGAACAGCTTTAATAATTGCACTGCCATTACTTTTTTATTAAAATAAACCAATTTTTTTTCTAAGACCTCTAGTAATTTACTTCAAACCACAATATTTAAAGAATCGTTAGGAATTCAGGAAAAGTGAATAGGAACATTTTTGCAAGAAATTCGAATGATACCTCGGCGGCTATCCTAGCAAATTGAACTACTCCTCAGGAAATTGTTAATTAAAGTGTTAAAACTGTGCTCATGGACATTAAAACTATTTTTGTCAACCACCTCCTCTCCCCTACATTACTTCCACTGGGAAAACGGCTAAAGTCATTTGATCGATAGACAAAAGCCATATTTTATAATTTCAGTGTTTGGGGTTTGTAATGCATCAGTTTCATTGGGGTTAAAGCTGTTTGTTAAGAGGGTGGGGTGGCTATCTTTTAGGATTAGTAATGTCAAAAATCTTTATTTACTCCAGTTTAATTGAGAAAACGGCTGAAGTCATTTGTTCGATGTTCGGTGTTGGTCACCGTTTGGGGTCTGAATTATCCAAATTTTCCATTTTTGTTAGGACGATAAAATGATCAAATCTATTTTCTCGGTGGACAAGAACCAAATTTTATTTTTTTACAGTGTTGGTCATAGTTGGGGTCTGTAATGCGTAAAATCTCTATTTATACACCAATTTCTGTAAGAAAACAGTCAATACTATTAACTCGATGCGCAAGAACCAAGTGTAGTTTCTTCAATATCGAAACGGATAAAGCCAACCGCTTTTGTGCATGGTGCTTCTTGCAAACCCAAACCTTCGGAAAACAGTGATAGATAATTTTCCCTTTGAGGAAACTGTATCCAAACTGACTATAATAAAATAAGCCCACTTTTTACATTATGCGCTTTGGTGACAATCAAAACCCACCATCCCGTTTTTCGTATTTCTTATATCTTTCTAAATCTGCAACGAAAAAAACGTCAAATCAACAATTAACCGGTGTATAAGAATTTGCGCCTCTTATACACGAGAAAATTGCCAAGAAAAAGTGCAACAAGCAACTTGACTTACACACGGCTAAAGGCACGGCTTCCACGAACTTACAAACATTCCATTACAACGTTACACAAACTACACTAGCGTTACAGGCGAACCAACCGTGTTCTGTCTGTTAAACTGGAACAAACACGTTTTCGCCGTCCAAACTCAGACAAACAGCGTTACACTAACTCACAAACATCTTTCGCCAATTAATTTGAAACGAAGACGCGTTTCACCAACTAAAGTAACATTCCAAAGGCGAACCGTCTAGTAGACAGCGTCCAACCAGCATTCAATCAACTGAACTGGCGCGATAGACCTACTAAAGTAACATACCAGGCACGACACTCGCTGTTACGCGTTCCACCAGCTTACTGAGGAACTACCTGAAGCTAGCAACTGCGGTTTCAAATCAAAAACTTAAGAACAACTATCAATATGTCGCGAAAAAAATGACTAACGAGAAACCAATAGAAGAAACTACACACTGGCTATTCGTACGAAGTTTAAAAATAGGAAATCTATTTATTCACAAGAATATGTTTCAGAGCCCGCAATATGTAAATATCATAAATTAGGCAATTCCAATTTTTTATTTAAATGTTTCAACATGTTCACTTATTGTAAACTGTTTTATCCTAATTTTCAATATTTTATTCAATCCTGACTTCATTTATGTAATTTAAACGATTTTTATTTTTGTATTAAGTCTACGTTTAAAATGATTGTAAATTTCTTATTTAAATCTAAGAATAGAAATGCAAAGTAATACTTTACACATTTGTATGCAACTTATAACTTAATATTTTAATTGTATGCAATCATTGTTATTTTGACTTTCTATAATGTTAAGAGAACTAAGGGCGTTTATTACTTTTAATAACTTTATAATCATAAAAAAACGTAATCTGACATGGCAATAGCCACCATTAACAATTTCAAATGTCACCCTATACATTTTATGTGAATACTTCTTTATTTTTTAAATACATTCAAATTTGTTTGTTTTCCAAACAGTACTTGTTCTTGTACGTCTTGTTTAAATTTGACACTTGAGACTGGCTGTCGCACATACTACCATTTAACCCATCTGTATTACAAGTGTTTTGTAACTGTTATGATTTTTCTCTAAGCACTTGACTACTCTCAGATTCGAATAGTAAGTGAAAGGTACCAAGTTCGAATCTGAGAGTAGTCAAGTGCTTAGAGAAAAAATCATAACATATGAATTCGAATCAAGTGCGAAAACAGTCCTTTTCAGGACTAAGCGCTCAAAAAGCAAAAACTGTGGAAATAGGCCGATCAACTCTACTAATCTTCAATTCTTCAATAACAAAACGGGGAACACCAATATCTTTAAAAACATTTAATTACTGTAAACAGTTTTATCTTATTTTCAATACTCGGTTTTTATCAAGTGTACGTTTAACAAGGTCATAAATTTCTCATTTACATCTAAGAATAGAAATGCAACGTAATACTTACACATTTGTTTGTGATTTGTAACTAACATTTTCATTGTATACATTCCTAATTATCATTATTATTATTTTAATAGAACTAAGAACCTTTATTACTTTTAATAATTTCAAAATATTTAACTATACAGATTGATCGCTAAACTAACAAACCAGCTTTACACATAAATTAGAATTAGAATTGAGTTCATAAGTAATTAAAATATGGCCCCATGAACCCTTTAATCCTTTACTAACAACACAAGAGACACTCACCTGCTTTGTGCAGATGACAAGTACCAAATTCTATACTTACACAGTGTTGGTCATTGTTTAGGATCTACTGTGTTCAAAATTATGATTTATTCACTAATTTTATTGGGAAAACGGCCAAAACAATTTCATAGATGGGAAATGTTTATTTCCAGACCAAATTAATTTGGAAAACGGCCAAAACTATTTGCTCGATAGTCAAAAACAAAATATTATTGTTTTACCACATTAGTCATCTTTCAGAACCGCTAATGCCCAAAATCTTTATTTTCCCACCGATTTCATAATAAAACGACCGAAACCGTTAGATGTGTAGCCAAAGACAAAATTTTGTGGGATATACGACGTTGGTCATTTTTTAGAAACGCTTATGTTCAAAATCTTTATTTATACATCAAGTTCATTGGAAAATTAATCATAACTATTGGCTCAATAAGCAAGAACAATATTCTATGACTTTACAGTGTTGCACATCGTTTGGAATCAAAGAGGTACAAACTCTTTATTTATACATCCATTTTATTGACGAAACGGTTTATACCATAAATGTCAAATACGTATTTCTTTAACCTGTACTCACTTACGTCAAACTCAACATTTAGCAAATAATGTGACGACTTTACATAACCTGTTACCTATATCGTCGATGAGGTTTATTTATATTATAACTCGAGCGGTTTTGATATTACATATCATTCTTAAAGGGTTTTAACGAAATATGCGTTTAGTAACACTTGACTAGATCTTTAATAGATTAAATATTACTATTAAAGAATGTTTAGATTCGCATCAAGAACGTGGTCAAAGATTATCATCATCAGTATCGGGTTCCAAGACAGTAGAGTAAGAGCGACCACATGAAAAATCTCCATTGCTACATAATTTTATTCTATGTAGTATACACTGCGTGTTTTAATTCTCAAGGTGTCAGACTTGCTAAGGCTAGCCCTGGATTAAACCTAATGTTAAGCTGGCAGACCCTAATCGTTACATCAGGGAACCAATAGACCTAATTAATCGGCGCTTCACTTTTTTGAGCCTAATTCTCTATGATCCTTATGATAAACCTAAATTGTTTTAGGAGACAGAAGAAGTAACCACTACTTCACCCTTAATTTAAACAAAGAAAAAGATTTAGTATACCGATCACTTTTAATAATTTAATTAATTATTATCGTTCGGACGTTTTGAACCGCACAAATAAACTACTGTATAGTCCTGTAGTTCCTTTTTCTCTTCGAATTAATAGCGATGCACCAATGAAATGACTTTTTTGATTCAAATAAAATTATCAAACATCTGTTCGCATTGGATCCTGTTCGACGCTATGGGAGTTACAGTACCTTGTAGAATGAGAATGGTAATCTTTACGGTTGCAAAAAATTGATTAGGATGATCATTTTCCAGAGTCAGCTGCAATAGACTGGAACAAACTTATTTCAGAATTTCCATACAAGAGTAGAGATTGACGAATCTTGTAACACAGCAAAAGGTGCGCTGAGAACAGTAATTTTAATTCAAAAAATGTTTGTGCTCACTTAATCTATACCAAGTAGGGGAGACCGGGTACAAAAGTAACAGCGGGTCGAAAGTAACAAACGCTCTATAGGTTTATTTAATAGCTAAAACATCGCGCCACTACCATCAGGTGATAGCCGGCGATTACCTTCCGGCTTACATTCAGTTGCTGCGTGCGTATCGTGCCATAAGATTGTACTAGTGGACGTTAGATGATTTTATGAACCAAAAATAAGTTTTTAAACATTTATTCATTTAGCGTTTACGTAGTGTTAAAATGATTAATTTGAATATATCTGTTTGCATATTAATTCTTGATACATTTATTTACACAGTGTTTTTATCGGTTTTTGTCAAGCACATTTTATTTATAAGAAGGCAACCATTAATTGACAAAAACGTGGTTGGGTACAAAGGTAACATGTTACTTTCGTCCCCGTAATGTAAATGAGTATGAGTCACTAATGAATCCTTTCATGATAAGTTTCTTTTATCCAACAGAATGCCGAGACAACGTATAAGGAAGACAACACGAGGGACCACTGACATGGAAGTATATAGAAAAGCGGCTGACGAACATTTCAATCATAAATACTAGTTCAATCCAATTGCGTCAATCGTGTGTTTACTGTTGATGAAGAAAAAACCCTACAGGACTATTTAATTGAGTGCTCTGGAATTTATTTCGGATTGGCTCCATCTGAAGTACGCAAGTTGGCATATGAGTTAGCACTTAAAAATGGTAAAAAATTTCCAGAAAAATGGCATGACACTTCAAATGGCGGGTAAGGAATGGTTGACTGGCTTTTTAAAACGACACACTTCCCTATCTTTGAGATGTCCTCAAGCAACGAGCCTATCTCGAGCCTTGAGCTTTAATGTGCATAATGTTAAAACATTTTTTGATAATCAGTTCAGAAACCTAGCAAAATAGTGGCTCAGAGAGGAATTAAATAAGTAACTTCAGCGGAACGTGGGAGGTTAGTAACTGTTGCTGTTGCGATTAATGCTCAAGGAGGACGCATACCTCCATTTTTTGTATTCCCATTAAAGCGATATCAAAATCACATGATACGTGAAGGTCCTGTTGGATCTTCTGGTGCTGGGAATGCCAGTGGTTGGACGCAAGAAGCAGAATTTTTGTTATTTTTGGAACACTTTAAGAAACAGGCCAAGTCAACGGTTGAACAAAAATGCTTACTATTGCTCGACAATCATGCATCACATATAGCTATCCAAGCTCTAGATTTTTGTAAGAAAAATGGTATAGTTTTGGTGTTGTTTCCACCTCACTGCACACACAAACTCCAGCCACTGGATACAGCAGTATTTGGACCATTCAAAAAAATTATAAAGTAGCTACAGATAACTGGATGCGAAATCATCCCGGTCAAACGATGAATATTGATTATATTCCTGGGACGTGAAAGAAGCATTTCCTCTTGCAGTAACTAATAAAAATGCTATTGCTGGGTTTACTTTCACTGGTATAAGTCCTTTTAATAGAAATATATTCACTGCCGCTGACTTTGCACCATCCTCTGTAACAGACCGTCCCTTAAAAATGAACAATGAAATTCCTCCTAATGATCTGCTACCCAGATCTGACGTACCTTCAGCACTCCAAGTTAAATCAAACACGCCAATAGACGATCTTCCAGGATCGAGTGATCAGCCCAATGATTTGTCGAATAGTGTTCACAAAAATGACTCACCAACATTTCCGCTTTTACCGACTACAATTACTAATGAAGTTGATCTACTGTTAGATGTTTCAATTCCTGAGCTTATGACTATTTCGCCAGTACCAGGACCTAGTGGGCTACAAGCGAGTTCTTCTCAGCTAATTTCGTTGTCACCCCATGATATTAGACATTTACCTCGAACAGGTCCGAGAACTGTATCAAATAAAAGGTGTAAGAAACGTAAGTCTGCGATATTGACTGACACACCCGAAAAAAATGCAATCGAAGAAGAATACAAACAAAGAAATACTGTCAAGAAAACAATTCTTCAATCTGATACTATAAAAGTCAAGAGAAACGTCATGTCCACAAAAGTAAAAGGAAAGAAGATGAAGAAGACAACTAAAGGAAAGGAAAACCGTGAAAATAACAATTCATCTGACGAAGATGACTGCTTTTGTCTCGTTTATTTAGAGTCTTTTAGTAACAGTCGGCGAAACGAGCAATGGATTCAGTGCATCGAGTGTAAAAATTGGTCACATGCTGCATGTACCAATGAGAATGAACATTATGTGTGCCATAATAGCGAGTCTGAATAGAAGACTGAATCTCATAAAAGTTGATCATTACTACCCAACCAAGTTAATAATAATTCTTGACCAGAAATCCATAGTTTTGTTTATTTTTAATAAAGAAGGTAGGTACTATTAAAATGTTAAAAGTGCCTAAAAATGTTTATTTTTGTTACCCATACCTACATACAATGTGTCCCAAATTCGCTCCTCTATAAAGTGATCTCGGCTGCTGTTATACTTACGGCAAAAGTTAAGTGGAGAAAGTTTTAGAGGAAGCTTAGAGCATTCGATACCCGGTTTCAGATTTACGATCGGTCAATTGGTTTTGAAAATATCGACGAAAAACCGAAAATGGCGGATTTCGTTTTTCGCCAGTAAATCCGGAATGGTTAATTTGACAGCTGTCACAATGTGAGATTATTCGGACAATTTTTTAAGACGAATAAGATGGCGTGTATGACATATTACAATCGTCTTTTGTTATCCCACAATCTGCTTCAACTTTCATTTTTCTTATGGCCGCCATATTGGAATTTTCGATTTTTGGAAAGAGCGCAATATTTCCAGTTTAGTGATGTTTCACAAGTGCATAAAAGATTAGAGTTTCATCGAAATATCACACCTTCTAATGTTAGGTCTTATTTATTATTATTAGTAGGACATGATTTATTTGTCAGTAAAATTGGGTTTCATTTTTTCCATATAAGGTGGCTCTGACTTTGACGTTAAATAATTCAAAGTAGTGTTTTCATAAGTAGTACGCTTTTCTGTCATTAAAATCATAAACGTGACACACAAATTGTAAAAGCCTGTTGAAAATGGCCGGTATTCCCTATTCAAATGAAGAAAAGTTTGACATGTTAGCGCTTTAGTTGCAGTCAAACAGAAACGCCGACATTACCTCAGTGAGGTATTTGGAGATGTACCCCGAACGACGGCAGCCTCATTAAACCCACTTCAGAAAAATTGTAATTAATTTAATTAACTATGGGGCCTTCGAACAACCTAAAAGCGGATACAATATTGATAATGAAAATCGTGACAGAAACATTTTACAAACTGTCAACGAAAACCCCAGTGCATCGGTAAGAACGGTAGAACGGGAAATTCGTGTGTCAAAATCAACGGTACAAAGAGTGTTAAAAAAGAATAACTACTATCCATACAAACCCACAACAGTTCAAGGACTTAAGGAAACTGATTTTCCAAGACGAATGCGCTTCTGCGAGTGGTATACTAGAATGTGTAATGAAAATCCCGATTTTGTTAATCACGTCTTGTGGTCTGATGAGAGTAGGTTTACGAATTGTGGAGTTTTTAATAAGCACAACATTCATCATTGGGCTGTAGAAAACCCTCACGAAGTGGCAGAGAGACGTCTACAGACCAGATTTGGAAGTAACGTTTGGTGTGGGATTATTGGTAATTTAATCTAACTTTCCTATTTTAATTGGGCACCTATGTATTATAAATTATTAATCATTGCAGGAAATCGACTTATAGGACCATTTTTGTTTGACTATAACTTAAACGGTCAGAGGCACCTAGAGCTTTTGCGAAACCAGGTTGTGCCGGCTTTACGAGCTACTCTCACCGAAGATGAGTTCAGAAGAACCTGGTTTCAACAGGATGGATGTCCGGCACACAACACCATTCAAGTCAGGAACTTCTTAAGGGAGCAGTTTGATGAAAGAATTATTGCATTAAATGGTCCAATATCTTGGCCTCATAGATCCCCTGACCTTTCGCCCTTGGATTTCTACCTCTGGGGTCACACAAAGAATGAGGTCTACGAGTTTGATCCTCCTGCGACCATAGAAATCCTGAGACAGAGAGTTTTGGATACATTTAGAAACAGTGTTAATGGAAATACACTTGCTAGGGTTGTACGAAAAACAGTCACCAATTGTCAAAAATGTATCGATGTAAATGGACGTCATTTTGCAAATCTGTAAATGAATTGTAATTGTAATTTTATTGTAAGTTGTTCAAAGGTTCAAGTATTAATTAAATTAATGACGATTTTTCTGGCTTTATTTTTAACACACTCATACCTGGGAATTTGTCCCAAAACATCTGTCTTGTTGAGAGGTCGTTATTTAATTTCATGTTTTATTGAAAATTCTAAGAATTTTATACATTATTTATTAATGTTATTTTGCGACAAATAAATCATGGCCTACTAATAATAAATAAGACCTAACTTTAGAAAGTGTGATATTTCGATGAAACTTTAATCTTTTATGCAGTTGTGAGACATCACTAAACTGGAAATATTGCGATTGTGGGATAACAAAAGACGATTGTGACATGTCATATACGCCATCTTATTCGTCTTAAAAAAGTGTCCGAATAATCTCACATTGTGACAGCTGTCAAATTAACCATTTCGGATTTACTGGCGAAAAACGAAATCCGCCATTTTCCGATATTTTCAAAACCAATTGACCGATCGTAAATCTGAAAACGGATATCGAATGCTCTAAGCTTCCTCTAAAACTTTCCCCATCTAACCTTTGCCGTACGTATAACAGAAGCCGAGATCCCTTTATAGAGAAGCGAATTTGGGACACATTGTATGTTTCTAATAAATAATTGGTTGACTTGATATAGCATTTCATTTGATCACACACAACTTTATTAATTGTTACTTTCGACCCACGCCGTGTTACTTCGGGGTCGAAAGTAACAATCGATGATTTTTTTTGAAGTCTCTGTAATTCATAAGAACAGCGAATAATGAGGTAAATTTGGGTACAAATTTGTAGAGCATATACGAAATTTATATAGGGCTATACTCATTTCATCAAAAATATGATAGTAAACCAGAAATCAGTATAAAAGTACAAAGTGTTATTTTTGTACCCAAGTCTCCCCTACACGAGCTTGTTAAATTGATGAATCGAGTGAACAACGATCTTAATATTTCTGCAAAACGTGACAGTAAAGCTAAGTTAGATTAAATACTTTTGGCACCAAATTAAATGTGTTTGTGGCAAATAGGAGTCGCATTTATTACAGTCATTACATTAAACTAGATTGTATAAGTTGTATCTAGTATATAGCATAAAAAATTCCATCAAGGGTACACCAAAATTGGCGAAGTAAATTCGTAAATATCAACAGCTAGCCTAATCCTAACATTTTTCCTTACCATACCATAATCTACAGTACCTTTAATCTTGCCCCTCTACATTTAAAGGCATGCTTGGAAATTAGGGTGGCTTCAAGCCGTTTACTTAGTTTCTACCTTATTCGAAGTGAAATAACCATCTATGCATACTAGAACTCTTTAAAATTTCAAAATAACTTTTAAACTTTTAGCAACACAACCTCCACTGCTAACCTTAACCCGAAAGCTTTAAACCAAGAATAGAAACAGTAAAATTTCTGGTTAACCAGCAAATCCAGTCTTTAGAATTATCAAGTGAGACAAGCAAATACTTAGCGTTCTAAGCAAACAGTTAATTTTCCGTTTCCATGAAATGTCACTGAACAAACAGTAATTAAATTTAAATAGTGCAATTTCCACAAACTGTACTACTTTGAATAGTACAACAAAAGATTGAATAATCGTTAAGTACTCCAATTACTTACAGCATTTTCAACAGAAAGAGGCGCTTACCATGTTCAAACTACCTTCGAAAACATCGTTTCAAACGTTTATTACAGTATTTAATAAAATCTCATAAAACTCACAAAGTCCCTTTCGGTGTTACAATTACGTTAAAATAAACAATGTTCCTTTAAACTACATTTATGCAAAACCCCAATTTTTGAATAATAATAAATTACCCCCTATTATATTTGATATCTATTCACGGTGTCTGCCTTAACTTACGCATGTGCTCAATTAATTGCCGCACATGTGAGTTTAGGCAATCTACAGCTATAACACTATTTTAATTATTGGCACACACGAGGTTGTGAAAACCCGGGTCCGGGGAGTCACTTATCGTTCAAAAACTCATTCATTTCTGCAGAAAAAGCATATATCTGCGTTTTACGCTTATGAAAGCGGAATTATTCCGGAGCATTTGCCCGTTTGAGGTCGCTCTCCCCACATTGAGATATTTGGAACTTAAAGTAAATATAGTAATTTCAAAAATGAAAACCATCAAAAGCCGCTTTATAATAACCCACTAAACGATCAAGGTAGCTTTTATTATAATCGGTAGTAAATTCGTTTCGCTTCCCAATGAAGCCCATTTCATAGAAACCCTCTAACAACCTGTAAATATTGTAATTAAGATTTCTATGTTTAGACTATCCTGCAATAAATGTTGCAGTAAGCTACTCTAAATATTTCACGAAAGTTCCATAGATATGTTCATTTTCTAAATTTAATTATAGTATTCAAAGCAACGACGCAATAAGAAGCTCTCCTCGAAACAATAAAGAAAGGAAAATAAAATAACATTGTATTTGAGATTTGAATGAGGCTGCATAAACGCTCCTGTACTCTATAGAGTTGGGAACAAAAAGTTTAAAGGTAACTTTCAATTTCCTGTAATTTGATCTAAAATTTTGTTTATCTGTCAAGGTAAAGAAAGATAGCAAAAATATAAAAGAACTCGACCCGATCTTCATATTAGAGCAAAAGCTGTAGTAAAATAATTAAGCAATTAAACGTAACAAAACGCTAATTTACTGCATGGGTGTTTGCCAACATTTGGGTTGAATTTTGCCTAAAATTTATAGTTATGCATCGAGTTTGCGGAAAAATGTATTGGCTCTCTAGTCAGGAGTTAAGTTTTGAGCTTAATATTGCCCAGAATCCATATGTATACTGCAACTTCGATAACGAATATGTCAAATGTATGTGCTCAATCGCCAAGATCTAACTTCTGTGTCCCGTAACCTTTTGCGAGCATTTGTCCTGAATGATGCACAATATATATATATATATATATATATATATATATATATATATATATATATATATATATATATATATAATACGCGGTTACAACAATCTCGTTAGGGTTACGATAAAATAGATTACCTATATGAGCAAGATTCTGTGTCCAAAGAGTGTTTGTGAGTATATGGACCTAATGTTGTCCAAAGTTTATTTTATTTTATTTACACGCCAACGTTTTTAGGCTTGCGGCAAAATAGGCTAAATCTGTAGCCCATAGGTATTAGCTGGTAATTGGGCCGAATGTTTCCTAAAATTTCATTGCTCCTTGCAATCGGTGTAATACATTTGGTTATTACTCGTGTTTGTTCACCCCACTACAAAGAATAATATTATGGTTCTTTTACTATTTTTTGTGTCAAAATTATTGAATAAAAATGTTCTATTGTTTTTTGTGAGACTTGAAATGATTACCTTTTTACTTACGCTGAATGGGTTTAATTTATAAAGATATCATCTACTAGTTTGTTTTAATTCGCTTGCTATTTAATTTCATTTTGAATGAATGACCTGTAATATTTACGTTTGCAAATTGTTTTCTTATTTAGGTGCGCCAGCCAGCTCAAACGCTAAAAGAAATGGACACTTTTATCAAATACCAAAATTTATAAGCGATTCGATTATCTTATTATTTTCAATTTCTATTGCGTTTACTTCCTTCCGCATTTATATATTCAATATTTATATAAGCTTCTAATATTAATAATCTTTAATAATAAAAATAAATCAGACGTTATACTTACTTAATTACTGAAATTCGCAATGCAAAAATGTTTTGTTTACAACATTTAACACTCAAACCTTATATTCTAAGTAATATTCTTAATACTAATATGCAACAGAAAAGACGTTTATCAAAATTGAATGGAATGTTTTCCGTTCAATTTTGATATGCAAATTTCAAGTTTATAGAAAATAAAACACACAAACATTTCTTTATGTACACTATTAGAAATCGAACCTACTGGTGCCTAGTTGAAAGCCGATGACGCAATTGAGCCAATGATGCAATTGGTGCCTTGTTTCTTTTGTTCCCACAATATCTTGATTACACCTTTTTTGTGAATTAAGTCTATCGAAATTTTGTTTCCAACACTTTTATGATTTTGGTAAATAATTGCTTGATATATTTATAAAAGTCAATTATTACTTTACTTGTTCAATTTTAACGGCAAACAGCTTGCGCGACGAACTGCAAGCGAACTACCAACGGCCGTGCTTTTAATTGTCAATATTTTCCAGTTACTTTGTAACCATACTCCTTTAAGCTACAATTTTAGCTGATAAAAGTTTGGTTATAACCCAGTAGGTTTTGTGCCTTTTGCTCAGTCAGAGATTAAGATAGGCAGGGTTCATAAATATTATCAAATGTTGCTTTAATATATATATATATATATATATATATATATATATATATATATATATATATATATATATATATAATACCTTATTTTAATTATACTGTACTTCTGTACGTTTAGAAATGGCGGCTTGCTGAATCAGCGCTTGGAAAATTTCATTGCGTAAATTTTGCATAGGAGTTGAAATAAACCTGGATTCGGATGCATTAAAATTCCCCAAATGTATAAATTTTTTGCTAGTTTAATGGATATTAAAGTTCCACTTCATAGTAACAAAGGTTATTGCGTCATTATTGGTTGAACCGTACAGTAACTAACGGTAAAATGCAATTGGTTAAGTAATTATGCGGGTAAATAAAATAAAGTAAAACGTTAAGTCGAAGTAAATAAAAGTACCATACAAATTATACAGCACTTATTAAAAAATTGAACAAAGCAACAATGGATGCGCTACATCCACCTTAAAAATATCACCAAAAAAGTAGTCTTTGCGTATGAACATGTGAATCAAATGTGCAAACGAGTGCGTACGAGTTTATTTTTACAATAATTAAGTGCATGTTTTTATGCAACTATGATATGCAACACACGCTGCACGCAATGCATGTTAAGTTGCCTAAATAAACGTAAATTTTATTAACAAACGTCAACAGTTTGTTACAACTTTGCTTTATATAACGATCTATTACACTGTATCGATTGTCCTATTTTAAATTTAATCGTTCAATATTTAAACACAATCTTGGAATGCTTTCAGAACGTACAGAAAACGTGATTTTTAATTAATGCACAACCTTTAACGCGATTTTAATTTATTAAACAATCTTTTTTATTGTTACCAACTTGGCACTATTTGCATTGTGTTTACTTAGCCTCCTATTATTTTAATAAGGAAAGTAATTTCACTTCTACAATAAATGTTGTCTTACTTTACTTCTAATTTTAGGGTAACTTGACTATTACCTTGTTATTCATGCCTCGGCGACGAATTACTCGGTTTACTCACTTACTTAAGGCGGCTGTTTTAAAAACGGCACGTCATTATTACAGCGTCTCTCCCTCTACAAAACACACTTACGTTTCCGCAACTGCCGCGTTTATTTAAATACTTTCCAATTAAATATGCAAATAACGTAGTGAAGCAAATTCAATATTACATAATATTAAACACATTCAAATACAAATAACCAATAACCCTTTCTTTATCTAGAAAAACAAAATAACTAATTAATGTCGTAATTTGAAGTTTTCTAAAGCACCCGTTACATCATCAAGAGGTAACCTCTGTGCATAATTGGTGTTCATCAGCATTGGAGCAAGCTTTGCCCAAGATCCATGTTTATGCATAAAATTTTCTTAGGGCGTGGTGAACTAAATTTGATGACCAGGAGTGAAGTTCTCACACACATGAGTGTTTGCCAAAATTTGGTTTGAATGTTGCCTAAAGTATACTCTTACACGCCAATTTATTTAGGATTAAGAGCTATGTTCTGTGTCCCATGAGTGTTTATCAGCGTTTGTGCCTAAAGTTGCCGAAAATCTGTATTTATACACACATGTCTTCAATGTTGCGGCAAAATAAATTACTTAATGACCAAGATCTAAGTTATATGTCCCATAAGTGTTTGTCAACATTTGGGGGTTAAAAATCTATATTTATGCACCAAATTTGCGGAGGACGCTGTGAAATGGAATGCCTCGATGCTGTGATTCACGAATGTTTGTCTGCATTTGGGCCGAATGTTGCGCAAAAGTTATATTTACACCACTTTCGTTGAGGTCACGGTAAAATTAGTTGCTTCTATTACTAAAATCGAAGTTCTGTATACTATGAGTATTTGCCAGCACTTGGGGCGAACAGTGCCCAAAATCTATATTTCATTTGTGTACGAATATGATTGAGATTGTTGCAAAATAGCTTACCTCGATGAGTTCTACCTCCCATCAGTGTTTGATAGCATTTGGGCCAAATTTGGCATAAAATCTATGTTTATATTTCAAATTTTCAGGGGATGCAGTAAAATGTAAACAGTTCTGTGATCAATTACTGTTCGTCATCATTTGAATCCACGGCTGGATTGGTGTTCAATGTTTGGGTCAAATGTTGCCCAGAGTCTATATTTGCGCACTCATCTTGTTCAGCTCACAGCAAAATAAATTGTGGCCTACGTGGTCTGGTGAGGATTTGAATAGAATTTTACTACAAATCGCCTATTGAAAAACATTGTCAAAGAAAAACTATCGGTTTACTAGAACTTTGGTCCTTCTTCATTTGTTTCTCTAAGGTGGCTTTTGTAAGCTTCACAAAAGTTGATGTTTAGAGATTTGCACTTAGATAGAGGCCGTTTTCGTATGGCATATATTCACAAAACACTATCTAACAGGCAGTTTTGTTGGGAAAAAAAGTTTGTTTTATAATATTATGTAATATAAAGATGATAGATTGGTAGTTTTGTATAGTCTCAGAAAGACGTTCTATAATCTATAGATAATGAGTTCAATTCCTGTTATGGTCTGGTTTGTATGAGCACTTTTCACTGCATGATCTAAGGTTATCTAAGCAAAAACTCTGACCGTAACTTCCACGCTACGTCTTAAT